>SWBF01000018.1:0-343218 GCA_023848595.1 Aureobasidium sp. EXF-10727 | reverse complement strand
TGGTCACCCACCGTAGTACTAATCTGCCGTTCAACTGCTTATGTATGGCAGAGCGGACGGGATGCCCAGTTTTCAGCTGACTGTGGCCGTACGTGCTTGAGCTCCAGCCAAAATTATATATATACTTCGCAGCAAATCTCAAGTAAACCAACTAGGTCTCAGTGCTCGTTCCTTGCTTGCAACGATACATGCATGATCTCACTAACAGCCCCAAACTTCCGCTCAAACTCATGATAGCAATGTGTGCTAGTGTTGATGGCGTCTGAGCACCCGACATGTCACTGATCCGAATACGATGTCTGCTTACGCATGTAAAGACTACCACTATCCCAAATATTGTTCGTGATGACCCAAGTACACAGACTTCAAGTCTTGCACTGATCTCGACTGACTCGATATCTTCTAGTCATCGAGACACAAGTCGTGCGATATTGAGCTCTTGTGCATCATTTGCTCGGGTGACCCTGCTCGCGAAGCGTGGTTGTGGGCTTAACCCTGTCCTATCATGACCCAATTTTCACCATCAAGAAAACAAATCTTTAGATTCGATGCGGTATATCTTCTGGATAGACTGAGTTGTACTGTTGGAGTGCTAAGATCAAGCTAGAAAGGTAGTCATCTAATCCATGTGGGATCACTGATCAATTCGCTGCTCACAGCGGATCCAAGGTTGGCATAGAAGCAGGCGATGAAAGTCGTACTCCGCCACGAGTTACCATTATAGTCGTGCTGACTCCTGTCACAGAACTCAGTACAAGGCAACAAGTGTCCTGTGGCGTAGTTAATTATCGTGTGTGCGGCGGGATTTGCAAGAAAACACTGACAGCCGTGGAAGCAGCGAGAGAAGCAAGTGGGAACACATGTACTGGCCGTCGAAGTGGCACACCCTATTGTATTGCAGTCATGGGCTAATAGAGGCCGCCATTACAGCATACATTATCTCTTCCACATACATTACTGCAATCCTGGAAACCAGGATGGCCAAGCCAATTGACAATCACATGTCAGGTTGGTAACCAGCAGACATTCAAGACGACTGTTCTGAGGATATGGCAGACAAGAGACCGTGGGAGCGATTGATGCAGGAATCATAACTCGTGTATACAGTATTAACATATGAGCAAAACATTTACATACAACATGTAAATATCCAGGACAGCAGCCGTTTAACTCCAGACTCCGCAACGCGAAGCGATCAGACGATGGCATTGGGGTGTTCAGCACGACGCCGCGCTGTTCCCAGGCCGCTTTCACCAAGCTCCTGGTTCTCTCCCAGCCAAGGCTTCTTAGCCTCGCCTAGCACACCCTCAGTGCCGTAGTAGACAAAGTGACCGAGAATGATGAGAACGAAAGCGATGGGGTAAAGATAGTGGATGTGGTAGCCCAGAACTTGGGTACCGACAACGATTCCCCAAAAGGTACCTGTCAGGAGACCAATGTTGAAGAAAGCGGCGCTGCTCATGCGGAAGACGATTGGTGCCAGGGAGTAGAAGATGAATAGCAACAAAGTGTAGCCGACAATGTACCCAATGATTTGCCCGTCCCAGTGTGCTTCCTGAATAGAATGACGATCGAAGATGGCAGCTTGTACGCCGTTGATGAACATTCCCCAGAACGCGAGTTGGCCAATGACTTCGTACATGGGACGTTTCGAGACCAAGAACTCTTCGAATGTGTTGCTAAAACCATATAGGGTCTGGGCGAGCAAGCAGAAAAGATCTCCCTTGAGAGCGTTGGAAGGGGCGTAGTTGTTGCTCTTGGTAATGTAATCGGACGCTATCAGGAGTGCAAAGCCGCCACAGGCAAGTACAATGCCTCCATACTGCGCGAGGTGATAGCGAACCTTGAGGATGACCAGCGAAATGACGACTACGACGATGACGGTCCAGAAGCTGAAAAGTTGTGCGGACAAAAGATTCGTGTACTTGTAAGCAAGCACGATGAAGTAGTTACCCTCGACGTCCAAGAAAGCCAGAATGAAGAATCTCCAGCCGTCTTTAACAACCATCTTGGCCCATCTCGACAAACCGTACTTGTAAATGGTAAAGGAAGTGTACACTATATTGAGCAAAACATAGTTGAAGAAGGTTTGGAAGGCCGGAATACTCGTGCCTCGAGCATTGATCAGAGACGTGAGGGTATTTGTTCCAGTCTGGGCTAAGGCAATGACCTGAGTGAGCAAAAGCACCACCCAGAAGTCTCTCGTCCTGAGGTATGCGAATCTCGGCTTCTTCGCGCTCTCTCTTTCTTCGTAACGGTGTACGGCTCCTTCATCGTCGAGGATTTCTGGCGCGCCGTGAAGTCTGCCATCGATGCTCGAGCTGGGCGTGGAAGGCTCGGGCGTGGTAGTGGTGCCTTTCGTCTTCACAGTGATACGTTCTACTGGCGCTTCGACCTCGATCGTGTCGTTGGCCTGGACGACTTCGCGTTGCTGTCGCTCATCTTGGTGGCTCATGCTGACAATGCTCGGCGCACTCGGCTGACTCGTTCGACGGAGGGCGAAGAATAGATGGTACAGATGCCAGCAGGGGGCGCAACAGCTTGGTCACCACCTAAGGTCTAGTCGTGTTCGTCGCGAAAGACTGCTAGCAGTGTTGATGCCCAAGCAGCTCCGATCGACTTTTTTTCCTGTCGAAGCAAGGCAAAGATCCGACCATTTGATGGAAAGGTGCCATGGGCCAATCTGATTGGTTCAACATGATCCTCCTATCGCCAAGCGAGGTCTAGACTCGTGCAAAATTGATCAACAGATTCAACACGCGAAAGACGCGCTGCCATATGTGTGCCGTGTTCTTTGAGCCTCGAAAACATTGGGCGGCTTCCACTCCGGCGCGCTGAACAGCGACTCACCGAGTAGGGCTCGTACTGTAATAGCGTCGAGACCGATTTCACGCCTCGCTTCGACCATGGTCGCTACAATTTCTTTCGCTCAGGGGCGCAGACAACGGCATGTCCGAACCCTAGCACATTCGGCCTTTCTTCTACACGAAAGTGGCCAGTGGTCACCGTTCACGCACTGCCGACAATGATAGCATCGTCCGCCCCTGTTGAGCGGAGCTTCCAGGGATAGCCGTTTGCATAGCTCGGGCTGAGGCACGATTGACGGAAGAGGCTGGAGCTGAGCGTCGCGGACCTGCAGCATAAACCTGTATCACCGAGCCGAGCCTGTGAACCACATCCTTTTGCTTCTTGCTTTATTGACAGGACCTTGGTTCCATGCGCTCAACACGTGTATTGCTGAGATAAGAAAATTTAGGGTGATTCCACCAGCCCTATCGATCATCATTGTCTTTGCTGTCCACCGATAACAAAGGGTTGTGAATCCTCCGCTCGCTTCCTGAAACCTAAAACACGAATACTTCAATAGTGTCCTCTGTACCTGTGGTATAGTGAAAGCCCACATATAAGCACATATGAGTTAGAATGGAGAACAAAACTCTGTATCTGCATGTGAAGATCGACGAACATGCTTTGGCACATGGGGAAAAAATAAAACAATCGAAACAATAGTGAAATCGTAACTGCGTGTATCGTCTTCGCTTCCGCTGGGTGTCTGCAGCACCCCTGCATTCTAAACACATCAAAGCATAGCCCCAGACCCATAAACAACTGTCGCTAAGTGTAGCAATTCCAACCCCCGAGCCAAATCCTATTCGTTCAACAAAAACCCAATAAACATAGAATCGAAGACATAGGAGAATCGTAAAAAGCGTTATCCTTCGGGGGAAGGAGTCATTGCGCTCGTCGTACACGGATTTCCATTTACGACTGGCGATTGCGACGACGTGCACATGGCATGGCTGGTGATGGAGAGTTTCTGGAGTACTCTCAGTGAGCAGCAACAGAACTGCTGCCTCGCTTCAGGAATGAGAATCGGTTTTCCTTCTTGACCACGACAGGTGCTGGGACAGAAGCTTCGTTGGTTTCAGACGTGAGTGGCTTGTTGTGTCCAAAGTATTTGCGTTGAGGCTGTGGTTGCTCCACGGGCATCTGATTGACTTTGTGACCAGGATGCATGTCGAGAGCGGATGCATAGGCAACCGCCGATGATCTGAGTTCAATTTGACCACCTACAGGAAGGTTAGTCTGAGTGGACGGAAATGAAGTTATGATGGCAAAACATACTGCTTGAGCCCGTGGGAGAACTGTTTTCACTCTCTGCGGGTGATGACTCGGCGGACGATTCTGAAAATGGGTCAGTTGGCGAAAGGTAACGAGCATAAAGGGAGACTCACCAACACTAGACAAAGGACTTTTACCTAGCGAGCTCCGGGTGGAACCACGAGGAGAGCGTGATGTCTTGGTTCTGTTGGCCAATAATGCGGCTGCAAAAACTGGCTCCTGATCGCGGTCGTTGGACTCGATGACCTTCTCGAGAGCTTGGTAACTGGGGTTGCGTGAGATGGCAGCCGATTTCAATGATGAGCCGGTTGATCTCAGAGGCATCGAGAAACCTTGGGATGCCGGTGTAAAGTCCAGGGACGAATCGCTGTTGGCTCTGTTGAATCCTGGTCTGCTAGTGGATCGTGTGGTGGTAGAGTGAGAGGTAGAAGGCCGGGTAGAATAGTCACTGCCGATTCTGCTAAGACGAGCTTTGTTTTGGTATGCGATCTCCTCGGATTTCCAGCCTCCAGGTGAACTGGTCATGGCATCGGTAGCGGCATGAGTAGGAACATGTTTGTAAGGAACCGTAGCGACAGGCTTGGTATCCTGTTCATCTGTCTTTGCCTTGTGGTCGTCCGCGGCCTTTTTGGCACCCTTAAGCTTTGAGATGATGGACATTGTGGTCGAGTATGATGACTGTGAAATGGGTTGAGCTGCTGGTGGTGCTTCGCCGAGAGGATAGAAGGTGTTGTAATGTTCCCACGTCCCTGTATCGAAAGCAGATTGTAAGTGGGATAGGAGGGATAGTTCACTAGGAGGCAACGCTCGAGGAGCAGTGGGACAGCAGCCTTTTGATTACTACACAGAACGGATCCGCGAAGAGATTCCCGAGCTCAGCCAGGGACCTTGATTGCACACTTCTGAATCTAGCGTGGCGCCAAAAATAAAGTATTCGACGGACAAGGTCAAAACGCACGGAAGGTTGGCGATCCACTGCGTAGGCAACGGCCAAGAATCTGCCTCCAGTAGTGGCTAGCTTTATAGCCAGGGGTGGCAGAGGCCGGAACACACAACATGCTATTGGAAAGACCTCGACTTGGTAATCATCAGGTCTCGTTAAGGTTGGCTCAAGCTCATAAATCCGCTCAATCGGGACAGAATGATTGCATGCACATGGAATGGAGCGCTTGATTTCCTTGGTATATGCAGGATACCTTGTCCTGCACGATACAGGACTGACACGATACAAGTGCATTGTCATTCTTTACGGTTCCGCGGCGGTTGTCGGTATCGTTTGTGCCACCTGTGCGGTAGATCTAAGAAGATGGACCCATGACGATTCCACAGTTGAATTTGAGTCGCATCCGAGACAAAGAAACTGCTCCGCCTGTAAGCTGTGAAGCACTACTGAAGCAGTAGTCTCGGCATGATGAAGGATGGCTGAAAAACTGTAATTCTTATCGCCAGGTTCGGCTGGAGACGAAAGGCAACCGAGCCTTGTGCTGTCGAACTCCCGGACGTGCCGTTGACTTGTCCGCATCAGGAAGCACGAGAAGAGCGTGCACAGACGATAACGGATTCAGGAACGGCGGACGTGATCAGAGTTTGACAGATTCTGTGGCGCTTGTGAAACCGGCGCATGCTAGACTTGAGAAGAACGCTGGCGGTTCTGCGAATCGCATCCACGTGTACAACAGCTGGAGCTGAAGACGCCGAGAGCTGTGAAAGAGGGGTGGAACAGTAATTGCAGAACTCAGGGTTGGAAGGGCGTTCGCTGTGCCTCTCTCAACAAACACGACCGAAAGTGTTTCGCGAGGAGGCCATCTATCAATAGTTCGTACCTTAGGATGTACTCGGTAACTTGCATGAACTCCGTCATTATGCAGACGTCGTCCTTGAAAACATTATTGCTCCCGTCCTCGATGCAGAGGCACTTGGCGAGCACGAGATTGCCTACAGCAACGCCCAAACAATTGAACTGCCATCGCTCACCGGCTGGCAACGTACCACATAGCAAGACCAGTCTGAGATGGCTGACAAAAAAATCAAATCTCACAAGGCAAAGGTTCGCAGCGATCGAATAGAGGAGGAGGCTCTCTTTGGGGGCGCAGTCAGTGGCACTTTGGACGAATCGATATTCGTGGGGTCATGGTTGTTGCTGGTACTTATCTCTATGGCATGGCTTACGGCTGGCGTCACAATGTGGAAGTCTGGCCTGGCCCTACACAACGGTCTTCTTGTGCGATATGCTGGGCGAGACCATGGGGATGAGACACAAACGAGGAATACCAGTACCGTAAACGTGGGGAAGGCTCGACGTTGTCGTTTCGTCGTGGTCGTAGTTGTTGTCACGATCTAAGGCTATCACGCATGGCTGCTTCAGGTAGAGCGAGACCGCAGCCACAAGCTGAGACATGGAGCGAGTTCGGTTGTATGGAGTGACGAGTATCGCCAACCCAACGGAGGCTGCGGGGTTGCGTACAGCACAAAAGCAACGACAGCCAGGTCAAGACTCAAGACGAGCAATGCACAGTGCATGGCCATCGACGACGACGGGGCATCGGAAGACGGGCTGCGTGTCTCAGTAACAGCAGTAGGAAGTTTGGATTTGCTAGTCTGTGCAGATGGTATGTAGCTCCAATGACTCGAAACAAACTCTGCATCTGCATGACAGAGCGGCATGTCGATGATCGTGGATCGTATCTGCTCTGCAGACAGCCCTTGGGCCTTGGCCCATGGGGTGAAACACACTTCGCTCCACTCGAAGATCAGCACTGGAGAGCAGAGATCGAAAAGCTTGCGGCATCCGAGTGAGGAGTTGAAGCAGAGGAATGGAAGGGCGTTCTGCAGATCACGTGCGACGATGAAAATAGAAGCAGCCATGACGTGCTGAGGGTTTCGGATCGAGCCCGAGGACCGAACGAAGAGAGCAGCGATGCTTGTATATGGGATGTATGGCACTGCAGGCTACGAGAGATGAGGGGTTGAGTCGGTAGCTTGCAGGATGGCCTGGGGAGGTAATGCAATAGGTAGTTTGTGAAGGCGCGAGTTGTTGTCGAGTTGGCGGACGTGCTAAGAGAGCTGGCGAAAGCGAATTGGACTTGCGCAACACAGGAGGAGTCCGTGCTTCGGACTCTGGGACTGGACCTGGGCTCGACAAGCTGAAGCCCGTCTCGGATGCTACACACGACCGCCCACGCAGCACGCGCATCTCGACAACCAGCAGCCCGACACACGCGCTTGCTTGCCCAGAGCCATCGGCGCGTCCGACTGGCTTTCTCGGAGACGCCCACGTCCACGCGCACGCGCACGCTATTGCCGCTACCCGCCGCGCATTGCCATCATTTCCATCAACACCATCATCATCGCTTTACCCGGCCGCGCAGCCTATTTACACACACGAAGCACGCGTCGCGTCTCCCGGGCACGACACAGCGCACACCGCAGGCGAGCTTGAACCATCTCGAGACACGCGACCAGCGGGCTGTGGAGTCAGGCAGTGCGCAGCATCTAATTGATGATGGCACTTGCCGCTCCTCCGCTCAATGATCGCAAGCGCGTCAAGGTCTACGAGCTCAAGAATAACGACTGGTATGACCGCGGCACTGGCTTTTGCGCCGGTCAGCTCCTGGCCAACGACGAGGCGCGCATCTTTGTCCAGTCCGAAGACGACGCCCAGCGCATGCTGCTGGAAACGAGGATCTCGCGCGACGATGGATATCAGAGGCAACAGGGTACACACACTTGGGCGAACAGAGCACGCAGACACAAGCTGATGCAAGCAATGCGCAGACACGCTGATAGTATGGACCGAGCCAAGCGGCATTGACATGGCCTTGAGCTTTCAGGAGGCCGACGGATGCGCCCAGATATGGTGAGTCTGAGCCCGTCTTTGGCGCTACGACAGAGACAGAGTTGACATGGATGGCGTGCCAGGGAATTCATAACCGAAATACAGCAGCGCATGCTCGCAATGCACCCCAACGAATACGACGGTCTGTCCGACGAGCTTGTCGATGGCCAGGGTCTGCTGCTGCCCATGCCCGAGCTAGCCAACCTGCACCAGGTACAAGAGACGATGCGCGCAGCCAGCCAGACAACCCATGGTCGTGATGCTCTTGTCAAGTTCGTCATGGCTCCCGAAACTCAGTACCTCTCCAAGCTTCTGCTCTTGGTCGAGCTTGCCGAAAATGTCGAGGATATTCAAGCTCTGCACCGTCTGTGCACCATCATGAAGACGCTCATCCTGCTCAACGACACATCCATCATAGAGTTGACTGTCTCGGATCATGCCATCCTAGGCGTTGTGGGTGCCTTGGAGTACGACCCGGACTTCCCCAGTCACAAGGCCAACCACCGCCACTACCTGGCCGACGAGTCGCGTTTCAAGGAGGTTGTTGCCATTGACAATCCCGTCATCAAGAACAAAATCCACGCCACATATCGCCTGCAATATCTCAAGGATGTCGTGCTGGCCCGCATTCTCGACGATCCTACCTTCACCGTTCTCAACTCTCTTATATTCTACAACCAGGTCGACATTGTTAACCACATCCAGTCTAGCAAGGATTTCATTCAGGAGCTGTTTACCATCTTCACAGCTCCTGACTCCGACGACCAACGCAAGAAAGACGCTGTGCACTTCATCCAGACGTGCTGCTCCGTCGCCAAAAGCATTCAAGCACAGTCGCGTGCTCACCTTTTCCAAAATTTCATTCATGGCGGTCTTCTGGATGTGGTCACATATGCTTTGCGCCACCGCCACGCCTCTGTACGTGTTGCTGGCACTGACATTCTCGTTGCACTCATCGATCATGATCCAGTCATGATGCGTTCTCACATTTTCCGTTCGATCAACCAAAAGACCAAACCATTGACGGACACACTGATCGAGCTGTTACTTGTCGAGGTCGACCTGGGCGTCAAAGCCCAAATGGCGGACGCCATCAAAGTCCTCCTGGATCCTCATGCTAGCTCGACTTCCATGGATATGCTAGGCAGGACCAATGGGGACTTCATGGCAAAGATGAGGGGTGCAAATCCCAACTCCAGTGCCCAGATGGAGAGCTTCGTCGACAACTTTTACAACGATGGTGCCAAACGCCTTTTCCAGCCTCTGAAGGACCTTGAGCACAGCCAAAATTGTTAGTTCATAGGATCTCTTCAGGATGATTCAATTGCTAACAACGCACTCTGCAGTACACACTATATCTGTACAGGAAGCTTCTCTTTTCGTCCACTTGGTCGAAATATTATGTTTCTTCATTCGTCAACATAATTTCCGAAGTAAATATTACGTTCTTGCTGAAAACTTACATTGCCGCGTCGCACAGCTGCTGTCTTGCCCACAGAAACACCTGAAGCTGAGTATGTTCCCGGTGATATGGCAGCGCTAGGATCTCGATGCTAACAAATTCTAGCGGCTCTCAAGTGGTTCCGCACATGTGTTGCCCTAAATGACGAACACCACAACAAAGATATGATCACTAAAGGCGTATTTGACCCGATTCTCGACATTGTCTACCAGACCATGCCCCGAGACAACCTTCTTAATTCAGCTTGTCTCGAGCTATTCGAGTTTATCAAGCGCGAGAACCTCAAGCAGCTGGTCATACCACTGGTCGAGGGCTATCGGGAGAAGTTGCTTGGTATTACCTATGTCAACACATTTGGGGCTCTCGTATTGAAGTACGAGCAAATACAAAGCGGGTTCAATCCTGATGAAACAAGCTTTTCAACTCAGGGCGGCGAGACGCCGAACCGGAGTCTCGTTGCCGGCGGCCAGCGTTGGCAAGGACTCAAAGACGCCGATGCGGAAGAGGAAGCGTATTTCAACGCCACTTCAGATGACGAGACTGAAGACGAAGGTGCAGTCTCGCTACCAGAGACCGTTGCTGCCAAGGCTCCTGAAGTCGGTCCTCCAATGCGACCACTGGTGTCTTACCCGGAAGATGAGGACGAAGACGCAATGGAACTTCTTGCAGCATCACCAGGCACGCCTGCTGAAAAGAAAGAGCTCAGCATCGAGTCGACGACGCCTGAAACACTCGGTTCGCCCCTGTCGATCGTACCAGAGAAGCGAAGACGAGAAGACGACGACGAAGATGACTTGGAAAAGTTGGCAGACGCGGTCCCGGCCAAGCGACGCAGCTCAGTCAGCAGCATAGGCAGTGTACGGAGTGACATGTCGGCCGCGAACTTGGATTCACCCACCAGCAGCCAGCAACAAAACGGGACAGGACATCCGCTACGAAGAAAAGGAAGCCTGCGCAGCAAGGAAGACAGTCCAGGACCACAAAAGGGAATAAGCATGGGTCCCATCTCGCTTTCCCTGTCGGGAAAGACGGGCAACGAAGAAGGAGGTGGATCATGAAAGTGTTCGGAGAAGGTCCTGTTGGCCGCCTCGACATGATCTTTCTTGTTCTATGCACCACCAAATTCCATAATCAGACATTCACGACATTTGACGAGGCGTTTGACTTTGTTACTGGACTGTTATGAGACTCGTGCAACAGGTGATGATACCATTTCATGATTGTCAAAAGTGACATTGCCGTAGCCCACATGTTCGACTACATCTTGTATTTGAAAATTTTATGTGTGAATCGTTTGTAGGATGCTATGCCACTGTCTCTTCTTAGAAAGCAAGATTGTAACCGGTCAAGCCAGCATTGACAAACAGACCAAGCTGAGCGAGCCAGAAGAAGGCGCCAGCCAATCTGCCCTTGCCATTCTCCTTGTTCTGTGCGGTGTATCCAACAGCGTAAACGATTCTGCCAAGCGACCAGACGAGACCGAAAGCCGAGCTGAGCAGAGGGTAGCGGAGGCCACCGATGAGCAGAGTGGTGAGGGCCATGTAGTGGTTCTCGAGGAAGTTGCCGTGGGCGCGCTGGGCGCAGTTGAAGAGGTACAGCTTTTGCTTCTGCTCGGCCGATGCGGCGGCCATCTGAGCCGAATCAGCGTAGGGGGTAGGGTAGCCCAGACCGGCGGCCTTGCGGAAGGACGAGCATCTCATGCCATGCCAGGTGCCCAGGAAGCAGGTGCCGACGGCAGTGAGGACGACGTAGCTATACGAGTGATCAGTCAACAAGCCCCCCCAAGCACGCAATCGCCCATGCAGGAACGCGGCGATCGGCTTGCAGGATTATTGCTTACCCGTATTCTGGGGTGACGTTGAGAGCGAACATTTTGGTGTCTTTTGATGAATTGACTTGAAAATCGTCCAGAGGAAAATGTAAGAGTGTTTTGTAAAGGTCGCTGAAGCTGCTGCCTTTCGAGTTCCAGGCCGTGCCTCGGATGCAGGTCTGACTTCATCTCCGAGCTCTTTTTGCTTGCTAAGCACTCTTCTAACGTTCACGCATCTCCGCCTCTGTCTTGACTACCGCTGTGTTTCACAACTTTGTCCTTGATACATTGAGTCTTACTAGACGGTCGCATACGTTCTCGTCAGCATAGGCACGCAACTATGTTGATTTGTCATGAAGCCTAGGCTTGATTCACGTCAAAGAGATGGACACGCAATGTATTCGCTTCTGTCCTTCAGATTATTCATCTAGAGCTCGAAACCTTCTTATCACTTTTCAACAGCTAGTACTGGCTGGTATCACCTCGCCCTCGGGTATTTTCCTCTTCTGATCTCCTCTTGCAAGCTCTCACTCTGACTCGGCAGAGGTGCCCTCCTCCTATTCTGTCCTTGCAAATCAGGAGGCGCATTACCCGGTGGGAATCCTGGGAACCCTGGAGGAGGCATAGGCGGAGCTCCAGCAAAACCTGGGAAAGGCATCGGGGGTGGTGGAAGACCTTGCCCACCTGGGAACCCAGGCGGTGGAGGTGGTGGAAATCCTTGTTGTGCACCTGGTGGAGGCATGGGAGGTAGTTGCCCACCAAACATCTGCTTAAGTTTCTCGATGTCCATGTTCCCAGGTAGTGGTGGTGGTGCGCCGCCGTGCGGCAGCGAGAATGGCAGGCCTTGGCCGCCAAGCATCGGTGGACCACCTGGGAAAGGTAGCCCGTTGCCGCCCATACCTGGCATGGGTAACGGTTGTGCTCCTCCAGTGCTGGTTCCATCTGGGAATGCCGGTCTTGGCGCAGAGATACCAGGAAGACCAGCAAGGCCAGGCAGCATGTTCTGTCGCGCTGGCATTTGTTGATCAACAAGACCATCTGCCTCATCTTCAAGTTCCTCCTCCTCATCTCTAGCTGTGCGGTCTCCTGTGCGTTTCCACGTCCCTTGGGCTTCTGCTGCTGTCTGACCAATATGCCAACGATCATCCTTGTACGTGCTGTCTCCGGGTCTCGGCCTTGACCAGAACCTCGTCGCTCTATCGTTGGATCCGGAAGCCAAAATGTGACCAAGAGGATGCCAGTCAAGGCTCCAAATGGCAAAGTCGTGGGCGTAGGAGACGCGATGTGCAGGATATATCGTTTGAGCAGGCGCATCCGAGTTTTCTGGCGCGTCGTATGGCGAAAGCGTAGGCGCTGAACCAGCGGGGAGGTTCTGCTCATCTAGGAGATAATGATGCATTGCGCCGTCAGCACCTCCAGTTGTCAAGAAGTTTGAATGAATTGGGTGCCAAGCAAGCGTACTGATGTCCTTCTCGTGACCACGCAATAAGAAGACGTCTCTCATCATACGTATGTCGAAAACTCTAGCAGTAGAATCACGAGCACAAGAAGCCAGTAGCACACCGTTTGTCGGTTCAAAGAGCGTCTTGCTCACGGTGTTTTTGTGGCCATGAAGTGTAGTTAGGCATCGTCCGTTTCGAGGGTCCCATAGCTTGATCTGATGGTCTTTTGAGCCAGAAACCAACAGTCCTTTGGTAGGATGCCAGTCAACGCATTTAGCGTCCCACTGATGACCTTCCAAGACCAGTTCCTCCATGCCGCCAGCGAAATCGAAGATTTTGAGGTGGGCATCGTCCGCTGCTGTCACGAACTTGGTATCGGTGGGCGCAAACGCCAGGTCCCGGACAGGGTCGTTGTGCGCCTGCAAAGACTTGACGTTGTTGAAGTTTGGTTGCCAGTATTTGACGATGCCAGCTTGTTCAGCAGAGATGAGCCAGTCGTTGCTGTGTGAGTATGCCACTGCTCGTACCGCACTATCATGAGCCTGGACGCGTGTGTTAGCAGTTTGTCGCATCGAGCTGTGATGAATGTTCGCACCTGCATAATCGTCTCAAAATTGAATGCTGTTCCGTTCCATAGAGTAAATTCACCGCTGGTTGATCCAGTGAGTAGACGTCTTCCCTCTGGCGTCCATTTGACTACGTTGACGGGATGACGCATCTTGTTCAAGGATGAATGCAAATGTCTAGCCGGCACTGAGTCTACTGCGTTGCCTCTGCGGGCTGGCGGTAGGAGCATCTACGATTCGAGTCAACACACAGCTTTTCATTATACCGTCTATCTGAACAGACGCCGAGCACAAAACTCACGTCTATCACATAACTAGCACTGGGTCTTTCCATCTCGGATCCCATGGTTCCTTTGTATTGCGGCCGGCGATTGTGCACAAACTGTGCCATATTTGCACTGTAGTCAGTAGCAGGGCCTAGCTTGCGTGTCAGTGGGTTGTCCGATGTACGCGGTTTGAGATTTCCCGAGGAAGTGGATGAAAGAGCACGTACGACGAGAGAGTCTGGTCCTTTTGACGAAGCCCTCATGGCCTCCACCTTGATCTCCCTGATCCATGATGGTCGAACTGTGATACTGAACTAGGCGTAACAATTGCGTTGTTGTATGATAAGCTGGCTGGCTCAGCTACGCGTTGCGCAGGGCTTGAGCTCGAGAAGACACGATCTCACGCAGCTCACAGGGAGGGCGATGTCACAAGCTCGAGAATCAATGACAACAGCGCTCGAGAAGCTCGAGCTGGAATCAAACGGTTAGAAACAGATAGAGGTGCTCATCACAGGACCATTCCTCGGCAACAATGAATAGCGGCGTGGGAGACGTGAAGTTGTCGCGAGATCGGGAAAGTCGGGATGGCAAGCTGGCCAACAATAGCGCCCGACTGTGTTCCTGCGTCACTGGGGCTTGGCTTTGCAGGGCTGGGGCGCTCGGCAGCGTCAACCGCATGGCAGCTCGTTCCTTGTCGACGCGTTGAACTCAAGGTGACTTGTTTGCTCCAATTGTCCCTGCAAACCGTCATGTTGAGTGCTTTGCCGCTGAAACCCCTCCTCTTTCTTCCCTGGCTCTCAGCAAGGTGATAAACCTGATGTTGATTTGATCCTGTATTTCAAAAACATATCCAAGCTCTCTCTGGCTCTCTCCCGTTTAGCTTCCAAGCTTCAGAAACATGGCGTCTCTCGTCGATACAGCCATCACGACCAGCCATGAGATCCCAACAAACAATTCCGGAAAACTTGTCACGCAACAGGATTCTTTCGACAAGAAGAAAGCAGAGAAACCTGGAGTACAGCTTCCCAAGAAATACAGACACACTTTTGCTGTCCATTCCACCACCAGAGCGTCATGCCTGAGCCAGGACTCAGCTGCTCCCACCAGCTTCACTGGTTTCAGAAACCTGGGTGCGCTGGTAATCAGTTAGTGTCCAGCCACAAACACGGTCTTAGTTGGTGACTAACAGTCCTAGTTGTTTCCAATCTGCGTTTGATGATTGAGAACTTCAAGAAGGTACCTTGAGTCTGGACAATGCATGCTCTATTGTTCCTGGCTAACTTTTCAGTACGGTGTCTTGATTTGCATCCGCTGCCACGACTATCGCCGCCAAGATGTCGTGTACGGTAGCATTCTCTACTTCCTAGTTCCTTGCCATCTATTCGTTGCCTACATCATCGAGCTTGTTGCTGCTCAACAGGCCAAGGGTGCTCTTGCCAGAGCCAAAAAGATGGGCGTTGATGCAGCAGCAAACTCAAATCAACGAAGGCAGGAGCTGCGAACCTTCCGCACAGCATGGCACTTGATCGCCTTCGCACATGGCGTCAATGCCACCCTTAACCTGGCCCTTGCGACCTACGTTGTCTACTACCACATCCACCACCCCGGTATTGGCACCTTGTGCGAGCTTCATGCTGTGATTGTATGGCTCAAGACATGCTCTTATGCTTTCACCAATCGCGATCTGCGACACGCCCTGCTATATCCTTATGCAAGCGAAGTTCCCGAGCTCTACAGTTCCTGTCCGTACCCACAGAACATCACTCTTCACAACCTCACTTACTTCTGGTGGGCTCCAACGTTGATTTACCAGCCAGTGTATCCCAGAACTGAGAGAATTCGTTGGCCCTTCGTCTTTAAGCGTTGTGTCGAAGTGGTTGGTCTCAGCATTGTCATCTGGATTGCCAGTGCCCAGTACGCAGCTCCACTTCTGAGAAACTCTCTGGGGACCATATCTTCGCTGGACTTGCCATCCATCGCAGAACGTCTCATGAAGCTGTCAACCATCTCGCTCTTCTGTTGGCTAGCTGGATTCTATGCCCTTTTCCAATCTTTCCTCAATGCCCTCGCAGAAGTGATGCGCTTTGGCGACAGGGAGTTCTACGGCGAGTGGTGGAATAGCAGTGGAGTGAGAGGATACTGGTCCAGCTGGAACAAGCCAGTATTTCAATTTATGAAGCGACACATCTATTCGCCGATGGTTGGGCGAGGCGTGCCGCCGCTTGTCGCTCAGATTATGACCTTTCTTTTCTCTGGTGTGCTTCACGAGCTCTTGGTTGGTGTACCTACTCACAATATTCTTGGTCAGTCGGCACTGTAGCACATACCATCGATCTTTGACGCTGACTGTTGTTAGGCGTGGCTTTTGCCGGTATGATGTTCCAGTTACCCTTGATCTTCCTGACAGATCCGCTGGCCAGAATGAGGGGAGGCAACGGAAAACTTCTGGGTAATCTAATCTTCTGGATCTCTTTCTGTCTTGTTGGTCAACCACTGGCTGCACTCATGTACTTTTTCGCCTGGCAGGCCAAGTATGGTAGTGCCAGCAAACCTCAGCTTTGGAATACTGCATAAAAGGCAGACATTTGGTATGTGAGTTGGCACATCTAGAGTGCATCTTTGCACTGTTCGTAGGTGAAAATATGTCATCTCCATGCACTGAAGTCTCGCCACAAATAGCTATTGAAATACACAGTATGTTTGACGAACATAGCAGCCTCCACAGAGACTCGACAGCCTTACTGGCTTCCTCTGGACATGCAAAGAGAGGACAAATTGTTGAGATTCAGGATTGCTCAGAGACAGAAGACTAGCACCGAGAGGTCTTCTTTCTTCAGGTCTCACTGGACACCATCGGCTCTCGTAGGGAGAACTCACTACTGGAAGATGAACGTGAGTCTCTACAGCTCACATGTTACACCAATGTTCCTTCGGGAGGATGCCATTGATCTGCCTCAATTCCCGACATCAGACATACACTTTCCTCACTACTGCTTTCCTCAGTACCACTTTCACTACCACTTTCCTCATTATTGCTTTATTCATCACCTTCTACGCCTTCCTAATTGATCATCAGCTCAGCTCGATCGCGACCTATATAAGCTTCCTTTCTTCTCAACCAAACCTCTTCCTCTACACACCACTTCTCCACTTCTTCTTCTCTTCTACACACCATTTCTCCACTTCCTCTTCTTCCACACAACAACAGTACAAAGATCTTATGCAACCACGTTGCAACATCAGCAATCTTCATCATGGGCTCTAGCAAAGTCATCGATGATGTGCAGGGTTTGCCAAGTCTCATACATGGATGAAGATTGATTACTAACTTCGTATAGGCAGCGTAATGGATATCGCGCTCGGATCTCTACGTGCACGCAAGACACCTATGCTTAAGGTCGAGGGTCTGTACTGGATTCTTGACGAGGGCCTACGTCCCGCCATCGTGGTTGGCTATGGCACCGACGATCCTGAGAAGATGTCCAGCATCCACCACATCCTCAAGTTCCACGTTCGCAAGCGACCCATCTTTAATGTTGTCTCTGCCATGGAAGAGTATGCTGTCAAGCACACCCGTGTCGCCACGCCCAATGTCGCCATCTACGACGGAAACATTCCAGCTTCTACCAACTTGGAAGCCAGAAACTATTTGGAGGCTCAGTACAGAAGTTACGTTGTTGACGTTGTTGAGGCGTTCCGTGGCCGTGGTTTCGATGTCGAATTCAAAGTCGAACCCGCTGGAAAGAGAAAGACCAAGGCCAGCAAGGCCAGCAGGGCTAGCAAGGTCAGCAAGGTTAAGAAGACAAAGCCAGCCAAGCTCAACAAGCGTGTGCACTTCATCGTTGAGGAGGACGAGGAAGACGGCCCAGTTCGCTGCTTGACACCTATCAGAAAGCAAGCCAGCGTCGAGTCACCCGGAAGTTCTGACCCCATCATGTGCGACGCACCTTCTTCCAACTTTGCGTATACAGCAAACGGCCTTACGCTTGTGGTCAACCCCGACACCCCCATCAACTCGGTCGAGTGTTGCCCTGGTCTCAGTACACCCGTTAGCTCCAAAGACAACACACCCATTGCCGACGGGACCTGGTCCTTTGCAACTTGCACTGCTCAGGACGCTCTTTTCGAGCCTTGCTGAACAAACAAACAGACAGACATGACGACGAGATTGGAAGGATGAAGCAGCGATATTGCATTGGATTCTGGTTTTCTTGCTGCGTTCTGATTTTGAGAAGTTAATGATTTGACGAACGGCTGGGAAGGGGCTGGCTCTGCAATATTTGCATTGAGCCATGGCATTTGCCCGATTTTCTAATGTAATCGTGTACCAAGCAAGGAAAGAAACAAGATTTCACGAGAAACGTATGACTTGAGCCTTTTCAAATGAAGTAGATTGCAAACGTCTAGAAAAGAACGCCCTTTGTGCTTGGAATCTCGCCTTCGCGGCCAACGACCGGTGTGCTAGCCATCCTGATGGCAACGGCGAGAGCCTTGAAAGCACTCTCGGCCTTGTGGTGGTCGTTGTCGCCTCTGATCACGTCTACGTGCATAGTAACGCCGGAGCCCTGTGAGAAGCTCTGCAGGCAGTGGGGCAGCATCTCGGTGCTGAGGTCGCCAATCTTCTCGCGACGCAGCTTCAGGTCGCTGACACAGAAGGGGCGGTTGGACAGGTCGACGACTGCGCGGGCGAGGGCTTCGTCGAGAGGAGCGTATGCGTAGCCAAAACGGGCGAGGCCGGCAGTCGACTTGAGGGCGGATTTGAAGGCCTGGCTATGTGGTCAGCATACACGTACAAGCTGGTCTCGGGCGCCTTTGAACGAACCTGGCCCATGGCAATAAAGACGTCTTCGGCAGTGTGGTGGTCGTCGATGTGAAGGTCTCCACGGCACCTGAGCTTCAAACTCCAGCCCGAGTGTTTTGCAAGAGCGTGGATCATGTGGTCCAGGAAGCCAATGCCAGTGTCAATGTCGATGGTCTGCGATTTTGAAGCTTGGGCTGCGTGTGACTTGTCTGCGCCATTGTCGGCAGATGCGATCTCCTCCAGTGAGCCGCCGTCAAGGTTAAGGGCCAATTGGATCTTGGTCTCATTGGTGTCGCGGTTGATGACCGCACTGCGAACTTGCTTGTCAGACATGTTGAGTTGTTTGTGCGTTGTTGATCGTGTTCCGAGAGCGTCACAAAAATGAAATGACGAACATGTTTCCAGCAGCCGATGGTCAGCGCGGAGATGGGAGATCCGATAAGATAACACACAGCTTGGCGGCAAACTTCTCCCGCCTTGCAGTGCTATATCGCAACATTTCTGCCCATCACAAAAAACACAAAGCAAATCATGTCTGCCAACGGAGATCACGAGATGGCCGATGCTGTTGCCGGCGCTGCTGTAGACGGTGCCGAAGTCGAAGTTGTCGAGCCTCAGCGCATCAGAGTTGTAAGTATTTATCTATTCTTTTTTTTCTTTCACATAAATTCTTTCCCGCCTACGCTGTCGATCTGGAAAAGGCTGCTGCAACATGTCAAAGATGAACCGAAACGAGCAAATCTGATGGAAAACAGCTTCCCGGGTCAACCGATACTGCCGCTTCATTCGAATTCACCAAGGAAGACCACACTCTTGGAAATGCTCTACGATACATTATCATGAAGAAGTGAGAAAGCCATTCAATCTGTTTCTGGAACCATTCACTCATGCAGATGCAGCCCGGATGTCGAGTTCTGCGGTTACTCAATCCCCCATCCTTCAGAAGCAAAGATGAACCTGCGCATTCAGACATGGGGTAAGGACAGACGTAGTCATGGCGACATGCAGATTGCTGACGCGTACACAGACGAAGTTAATGTCTACGATGTTTTGGAAAAGGGTCTCAATGATCTTATGGATCTCTGCGACGTGGTGGTCGACAAGTTTACCGTGTCAAGAGATGCATTCAACGCCAGCAAGGCATGATAATGTGGTCGCAAAGCATGCATGTTACAGGCGTTTCTGAGCATATGGAGAGAATAGGGTTGCGGTTTGAAATGGTATCATTACGGAAAGGCTGGGGAAAGTCAAAAGGCGCATCATGGTTGTTTTGTTCTCTAGTTGCGTCCCTGAAGATATTTGCGTCAATACAAGAAGCTGACAGACAATCTTCTGGCACGGGGGCTCGTACCTCGAGGAAACCTTGGATGAAGTTCTTGGGCAGGGCGGCCTTGGGGTCCTCCTCGGCGCGGAAGTACTTGAGGACGTGGGTGAGTTGCTTCCAGAAGTTGAGGGTTTCCTGAGTAGAGAGTGGTCAACGTTGTGCTTGTTCGAGGCAGGCGGTGATGGCGCACCTGGTATTCCTGGTGAGAGTTGAAAAGAAGGACGTCGACGGTCTTCAATTGCTGGACGTAGCGGTGTCTTTCGAACTCTTGTCTCATCTTTGTGCGGATGGCCGAGACGGGCATGTTGAGCGAGTACATCTGTTGGATCTCGGGAGCCTGAGAGGGATCAGAGGGGTGTTTCGGCGGCGAGTGTCTCTGTGTAGGGCATCATACGGCGCGAACCCATTCACGGTAGGACTTGATGACTCTCTTCTGGGCATCGTTCCAGTTGACGGCTGTACGAGGGGTCAGCTTGACGGCGCACGGGCGCGGGCGGATGTGTCTGGCGTACACGAGCGCGTCCTTTGGGCAAGGTAGGTAGGGTTGATCATTGTGTGTGGCGTGGCGAGTGGACAAGAGTGCAATGGCTTGTGGGAGAGCTTCTGCTGGTACGTCGAGCGAGGCCATACCAGCCGGCGGCGCCAGAGGCCGAGCGGAGCGGAGGTCAGCAAGCCTTGGCACCACCTTTGGCGCGTCACTCGACACTGCCTTTTCTGTTTGATCGTCGCATCACATCCGCAACCGCGTCCGCGTTGCGACGACCCTCACAACAAACACCAAAATGCCTCCGATCCGCAGCTCCAGAAATCGCAAGCCGCCGCCCGATGGCTTCGAAGACATCGAAGACACGCTACTCGAATTCTCCAACAAGCTCAAAGACGCCGAGAATGCCTCGCACGAGGGAAAGAAGAAGCACGAAATGGTGTGGCCCGTCTTCCAGATCACCCATCAGCGTACGTGACCAGATCTCTTTCCAGGTCCGTCTCTCGTCTCTTGGCCCACAGCGAGAGATGAAGGCTTGCCCAACTCCACCCTTGCGCGCTACCAGTCCTAACTCTGCTCACCAGGCTCCAAATACATCTACGACCTCTACTACGAGAAAGAAGCCATCTCTAAGCAGCTGTACGAATGGCTGCTGAAGAACAACTATGCCGACAAGAACCTGATCGCAAAGTGGAAGAAGCAGGGCTACGAAAAGGTGTGTTGCCTCTCCATAGTCCTATTCCTCTTGCACATGCTGACTGCTGCTTTATAGCTCTGTTGTCTCCGATGCATCCAGACCAAGGAAACCAACTTCAACAGCACCTGTATCTGTCGCGTGCCTCGCAAGCAGCTCAAGGAGGACCAAGTCATTCAGTGCGTCAACTGCGGATGCAGGGGATGCGGAAGCAGCGACTAAGCCACCGGCTACGGCATCATCGCCTACTACTTTCCATCACATTACATATCTGGGCCGACCCCGATCCAGATTTGAGCATCGCGCCCAGCCGAAAAAGCAGCGTCGCGCAACTACCAGTAGCCATACCTTCATACAAACACCGACACACCACTTACTGGTCCTATTAGACGGATCAGGTTGGGTCTATGAAGCACAAGAGGCCTGAAGCACCAGAGACATGTCCAGCTGCTGGAGATCCAATAGCTCTTGAGTTGCTGTGGCTAGGGCAGATTGCTCGTCATTACTAATGAGAAATGAGTCTTCCGGTATTCTAATCTAATTCTAGCTCTTGTCGCCCAGGCAGTGAGCATTCTCGGACCATCTTCTTCATTGGATACGTGTATGGACAACTCCTGCTTGACTTAATCTTCCAGCTTGCTCATCTCGGCCATGACTTCGCGGATCTTCTGCTGAACTGCTTCTCCTGCTGGTGGATATGGCTGGCGAGGTCTCAGTTTGGCCTCCGCGTCTTGTATACCGGCCTTGGGTGCCGAGAAGACGCTCGCTGCATACTTTGTACTCGCAATGCCTGCCTTACAAGGTTCCTCTGCTAGACTAGCCACGCGATGCAGCTTCAAGGCCTCCTCGTGCTGTCCCTCGGTCCAGAGCTTGTAGATGCGACTTATCGTTTTGGGGAACACGTTCGCGAAAGCTGCGATACATCCGGCGCTACCAACACTTAATCCACCAATGAGAAAGTCGGATTGGCCACCGTACACGCTGAACCGAGAAGCAGGAAGTTGTGCGGCCAGTCTTGTGATCTTGCCCACGCTACCGCAGGTCAGCTTCACGCCGACAATGTTTGAATGTGCGTTCGCCAGCTCAGCGATCAGCGACGACGAAAGATCCACGCCATTGCAGACTCCTGGAAAGTTGTAGAGCACGATCGGCAAGGCCGAAGCTTTTGCGACTTGAGCGTAAAAGTTACGGACCACAATCTCGGTAGTCGCAGGACCAAAGTACCCCGGTGGCAGGACGAGGACATGATCAGCCCCTGCATCGGCTGCATCGGCGATGTATTCCAGCACTTGTTTTGTTGAGTGGCCGCCCACACCTGCCATGAGAGGATATTGAGGACCCACGGCCTCACGCGCGCATTTCAGCAGCGAAGCGCGCTCGTCTCGTGTAAGGAGAAATGTCTCGGCATTCGTACCCAGAATGACAAGTCCTGTGAGGCCAGTTTTCGACAAGTAGTTGTAGTATGCTTTCTGTGAAGTAAGGTCTAGATCGTCGGTTGCTGGATCGAAGAAAGTGATTGCCGGAGCCCAAACTCCTGGTGCTGGAACTTTAGACATTGTTTCGAGCTGTCTGATGGGCCTGAAAACTTGTATTTCGTTGCTGAGAGGAACAATCGAAAAGTGTTGTATCAACTGCTGGGCTCTATAAACACATTACCCCGCTCGCTCTTGCCCTATCCCGCAGGGCGGGTCAAAAGAGCGAGGAAGATTAGCCTGGCGGCCAGGTCTCGCATGGAGGCATTCGGAAATGGGCGGCTATCATCGGCGTTGACACTTTTCGTCAAGACCACTGCCCATGATGTGCATATCCAAGAGAGAGCTGAGCAGGTATACGAGATAACAAACAACCGCAGACTCCGCCGGATGTTCGTTATCCGGCAACCCGTAATTAGATACCACACATATGCCAAGCCTCATGGAACATCGACTGATGCTTCGTGTCGAATGCAAGCCTCCCTGTCAGGCTCCAACTTACGCGACTTGACCAAAACATAAGACAACATTGACAAGACCCATCAACTACGACGATGGAACGTCTGAGAAGAGCTGGTACAAATATCCATCTGTACGACCACTATTTCTACCATCTAATTTGATCAGGCCCCAATGAGCGTCGATGTATTGTTCGACAAGCATTAGGGTACTATCGCACTCTGGTCGTAGGAGGAATATATACTCTCGACAAATCATCTAGCGATCGCTCGTTGCAGAGCACTCTCATCAAAGCTCTGAAGCACTGTATCGCTTCACACCCGATTCTATCTGCCTGTATACATGGGGAGGAGACAGAAGCGCCAGAGTTTGCCAGACCCGCTGTCTTGGATCTGAACAACCACATCGACATACTAGGCAGACAGCAGTCTCCGGATCTTCTTGATGAGCAAAGCTTGATCAAGCTTATCTTGGCTCAAACCAACGATCATGTTTTTACCAGCTGTGATAATACCCCTCCGTGGATGGTCACTGTATTGCCGCTGCTGGCCAGAGAACAATCAAACACAAGCAGATGTCTCATACTTTTCGGCTACTATCACTCGCATGGAGATGGTAAATCTGGATTGGCTTTCCACAAGACGCTTCTTTCTGGACTGAAGCAGGCACAGAGTGCTGACTGTGCCTACGACGATGACCCCAAATTTGCGACCCCAAGTGCCCCTTTGCTGCCCACACTCGAAATGGCCGGACGGTTGTCAATCTCTTGGAGCTACCTACTGTCGCCACTGCTGGGTGCATATCTGCCATCCTTTGTTGCGAATCCACTTGGTATCCGTGCATCGGCCACACCAGAAGCGGACGATCAATGGACAGGCACCAAAACATTTTTCGACCTCGACACTTACCAGACCTGCCTTGAAGTTGTCTCTATCGGTCATGATCACGTTCAGAGCATTATTCAGGAATGCCGGAAACACGATGTCAAGTTTACTGGTCTCCTTCATCAGATTATAGTGCAGGCTTTGAGCAAAGAGCTACCTCCTGAAAAAGCAGGTTGCTTTGTGTCACAGACTGCTGTTGACCTACGCTCACATCTCAACGGGATTACTGATAGTGATATGGCGCTGTGCCCGACGGCATATTATGAGCTGTTCACAAGGACTGTGGAAAGCGACACGTCGAAAGAATCGAACCCAATCAACGAAGCTTTGTGGAATGCTGCACGCCTGACGACTCAAAACCTGGCCCAATGTGCCAGCACTCTCAACGATCAGCCAGTGGGGTTGCTAGCCTATCTTCGCAACATGTACCCATGGACTAGAGGCCAAGTCGGCAAACGCAGAGAATGTTCCTACGAGCTCAGCAACATCATGTCTTTCAACCCTGGGCCCTTTGAACCGAGGGATGGCTGGGACATTGAGTCCATGATATTCTCACAGCCCGCAAATGTAGGCTCTGGCTGTCTGAACTTCAACGTCGTCTCGAGATACCAGGGCGATCTCACAATAGTCATATCATGGCAAGCGGGTGCGTTGGATGTACAAGACGAGCAGTCATTTGCAGAGAACTTGGGTAACCACATTACCACTTCTTTGCAGTCCATTGGTAGATCGTAGCTTTGTCGTTACAGTCGTGCCAAGTTTAATTCCTTTTCAACCTTCTTCGCATTGCTATTGCTGGAGAGTGTGCACCATCTTTTGCAAGCAGCAACGGGCTTTCTACTCACGCGTATGGTCATCACAATGCAAAAGTAAACAGTTGATCGCAAAGATGTTTCTTGGACCTTCTAATGGTGATGTGCAGACAGACAGCTTAATCGTGAGAGGTCGGCACTGGAGTATGTACGGGGAAGGGAGCCGGTAGACCGACTCAAATACGTGGTCGTTGAAGGATAAAGCGCGTATCATTGAAACATCAGGTACACAAAGCTAGGGGTATTGTTGATTCTTTTGCATGATTCCGTGGTCTGACACAGCGATACTTCCTTCCACATCTACGTTTCATGCTTCTCCTCAGAGAGCCATCTTGTTCTCGAAATGGCTCGTTACTTCGTCAACGATATCGCCTTTCTTCGCACCTGTCGGCAGCTTGATATCCTTCTCTTTGCACCAAGCTTTGAGAACTGCAACGGTAAGTTTGTTGATCTTGTCCGTCTCGAAGGCTTTGCGCATGTCTTCGTCGCTGATACTATCACCTGACTTGGAGGTGCCTTCAGTGGTCGTCTTGGTTCGCTTCCCGCTTTCACTCGCTGCTGCCGAGCCACGTTTAGTCGCACCTGTAGCAGTGTGACGACCAGCGTTGGCCTTTTTCCAAACCTCGTACTGTTTTTCGAGCTCAGAACCCCACTCGATGACATAAGAGCCTGCCCGCTTGTCGATCTGGCGGTAGCGAGGTAAAGTCTTGTCCTCGGGCTTTTCTGGCAAATCTTCTTCCAGAGCTAGAGCTTGCAATATGCGATAGAACCACTGCAGAGAGGGGTTGGAGTACTTCTTGGGATCATACACAGCTTTCGGTAGCTGCAGCTGCTGGATAACAGTCCTCATCTTGTCGACCAAAGAATCAGGTGCCTGGACGACCGTCGTGTCGGGTATTTGACGGACGTCGTCTGCGAATGGAAGCACATGAATCCACAGACCTGGTGGCATGACCTGCACTCCATCCTCATCTAGTCTTTCCGCTCCTGGTATGACGGCTGCAAGGGTTGGCGTTGCGTTGCGACGAGGTATGTACCATGCCAGAGCCATCTTTTGGTCTTTGAGAAGCTTCTGTTGTAAAGCGGAGAAGACTCTTGTGCTGCCAATGATGTCTTCTTCTGAGGGGTATATGAAAGTGGACGGACGATAGTTTGCCCAGATAGGTAGCATACTCAAGGGCTTGAAGCCGATGATGCGAAGAACGGGATCGCCGAAATGCTTGATATCCGAGATCTCCTCAGGGGTGAAAGACACAGTCTCGCCTCCGAACTTGTATGCTTTCCGGATCTCGACTTTCTCAACTGATCTTGCCGTGTCCTCTGCTTGGAGTGTAGAAGAGCCAACAGCGAGCTGGGGCCTTTCTCCACCCATGAAAACATAGCTGCTTCTTGCGGGCTCCTGGCGCTTGATGATAATGTAACCTTTGATGGAGATTTTCAGACCCGGACCGATCTCGAAAGGCATGTTCGAGAACAAGGCACGTCGTGGAGCAGACCTTGAGTTGATGTTGGACAGGAGGGATTGTAGTAGAGTGAGACCGTCGCCGCTGGCGGAAGCTCTAGAGGCCTTGGTCACAGGCGCAGGGGCATCAGGATCCGAAGGTATAGCGCTATAAATGATGTCCTGATCTGTATGAGCCAAGGATTCCAGAGTAGTCAGAGGAATTACATACATTGTAGAAGAGGGAGCGATCGAACGTGTGTTGGGGACTCGAGATGGGGAAGAGCTCAATGACAACGCCCAGGTCGTACAAGTCCTTTGCTCTGACAGCGGCGGCCGACCTCAAGGCTTTGTCGTCATCATGAGGCGTGTCATTGTCGGTGACCAGGAACAGGCGCCTCGACGAGAAATTGGGAGCCTTTGTGGTGAAGATTTGATTTGCGCAAAACAAGACATTGGCCATGGATACGGCGTCGGTGGAAGGCTGGAGAAGGTCATTGGCCTGATCCTCATCATTGACAAGATCACGCAGGCGTTTGATATCTCTGGCTCCAGGAACGTCCAGGTCTGTCAGGAGATAGCAGTGAGGATACGAAAGACCCTTGGAGGAAGCACTCTCGTCCTGGAAGCGGGATTTTTGGGTGCCAAATAGCAGGATTCCCATCATATCATTAGGATTGGAGATGATGCATTGCTGCATCAGGGAATAGGCACATTTCAGAGCAGCAACTGTGGGAGTGTCGCGATCGGCTTTTTTGGAGTCATGTTGGGGAGGCTTGGTGAGCATGGTTGAGCTGACATCGATGGCGAAGAGGACAGCATCTTTGATGGTTTTGTAGCCCTGGACGCATCAGTACATGTCTGTTTACACACCAAAGAATTAAGTTTGGTACAGTATCATCAATGTCTTCTTCATCTTCGTCGTCCTCCTGACCGCGATTGTGATTTGAATAATCAGCCATGGCAGTATGTATGGACTGATGGCAATCTAGAGCTTTGCGAGATAGAAAAAGCGCAGGAGGTTGTTGTCGAGCAGTGAGATCAAGGTGGTGGTAGGCAACACTAGGAAGCCGCGGTCGGGGCTAGCGGAGTTAAGACAACGCGTTGGTACCGCGACACTGGCGGCGAGCTAGCATGTGACACTGTGACATAGCACCTTGTTTCTCTTGCAATGCGGCCGTCATGAGCGAGGCTGCCATGGACACCTTTACCTTTGCGAGCGCCTCGGAGGTCAAGACGAGTGTCAGCGTCAAGGTGTGGTATCGCTTCATGCGCACTCTCTACCAAACGCAACCCAACCACTAACACACCCACAGAGGCCGTCTCGAGGGCTATGAGAAAGCCTTGGCCTACTCGACTCTGCTACGCCAGCCCGAGCTGCGTCACCGCGGCTCCAACCTGAGGTATTCCATAGCCAGCCACCCGTAGACAAGTCCCAAGCTGAAGCCTGCCCAGTCCGACATCCGAGCTCTATGTCACCGCCCAAGTCTTCGCCGACAGCAAGCCCTTGACCGTCCATGCCCAGACCCCCTACAAGACCTTCAAAAATGCCCGTGCCTGGAACGAGTGGCTACGCCTTCCGATCGACTACGCCCTGCTCCCGCTCAATGCCCAGCTCGCAATCACCGTCTGGGACCTGTCACCCGCCGGTAATCACGGTGCAAGAGGACACCACATACCCTTCGGCGGCACCACAATCTCGCTCTTCGATGACGACGGAACGCTGAGAAAGGGCCGCCAGAAGTGCCGCCTCTGGAGGCACAAGCAGGCCGATGCCTTTTCCGACTCGACCACCCCGTGGGCCCCCTCTACCAAACGTCGTCGCCGCAGCCACGAGAACCTCCAGCTTTTCGCCGATGACAAGCACAGTCAGAGGGCTGCCGAGCTGGAGCGCCTCCAAGGCCTTTTGAAAAAGCACGAAATGGGGGAACTGTCCGAGCACAAGTGGCTGGACCAGATGGTCTTTCGCCAGATTGAGCGAATGGAGCGAGCAAACATCCGTGACGACTCCAAGATCCACGCCCAACCCGCTGCGAATGGCCATGCACAAGACGACTCTGCAATCTTCTACCTCTACATCGAGTTTCCCCGTTTCGACCATCCTGTCGTCTTCACCGACCACGAATATCCTCCTCCTCCAGTTTCGAGTGCTCGCGTACGTGCCGCTCCAGGCTCCGACGTTCGTCTGAAACCTCCGCCCGAGATCCACGTCGGTCCTGGCATCGATTCCAAGAATCCAGCTTACGGCGACGCTCACGCTCCTCATTTGATTCGCATATACGATCCTGAAGTGGGCTTCTATGACAACCCTGCTGAGATCAAACACCGCAGTCTGGTGCGAAACCAACGCATCGGCATGCTCGATCGTCATCTCAAGCCCAATCCAAAGACCAGAGACCAACTCAATCACATCTTGTCATACGGTCCTACCACCGACCTGAGCGCCGAAGAACGAGACAAGGTCTTCAAGTTCAGGCATTATCTCACTCGTGACAAACGTGCTCTTACCAAGCTGATCAAATCGACATCCTGGAACGACACAAATGAGGTGCGCCAAGTCATCCAGCTACTCCCCAAGTGGGAAGAAATCGACATTGACGACGCCCTCGAACTACTGGGTCCTTCTTTTGACAACAAAGAAGTTCGCGCATACGCCGTCGATCGCTTGCGTAAGGCAGGCGACGAAGAGCTTCTTCTATATCTCCTACAACTGGTCCAGGCTCTGAAATTCGAGCCTGAAGTAAAGGCAAACGCAAACTTTGATCAGTACGACTCATCTCTAGCTAGCTTCCTCGTTGCTCGCTCCGCCGCCAACATTTTCCTCGGTAACTATTTACATTGGTACCTCATGGTTGAGTTGGACGAGAGCTCCAATGACGCACAGGCAGCTACTTTCAAGAAACTCTATGCTCGTGTATCCTATGATTTTATGCAGGAGCTTGAGAAGACACCAGAAGGACAAGCGCGCCGCAAGACTTTGCTGCGCCAGGGCGAATTCATCACTGTCTTGTCTCAACTTTGCGAAGATGCGAGGAACAAGAATGTCGATCGCATACGCAAAGTCGAGAAGCTCAAGAAATCTCTCATGGACCCCAAGAATGATCTTGTCAAGATTGATCCACCTCTTCCCCTGCCCCTCGACCCCAATGTAGAGATTGTGGGTGCAGTACCTGACAATGTGAATGTCTTCAAGTCGACGTTGTCACCTTTGTTGCTCCATTTCAGAACATCCAAAGGAGACATCTATCCCCTCATCTTCAAAGTCGGCGACAACTTGCGTCAAGATCAGCTTGTCATCCAGATCATCACCCTGATGGATCAACTACTATTGAAAGAAAACCTCAACCTTCAACTCTCGCCATATCGCATCTTGGCAACCGGCGCGCTCGCCGGTGCCGTTCAGTTCGTTTCGTCCAACCCGCTCTCCACCATCCTGGGAAATGCCAAATACAACAACTCGATCCTTGGCTACCTTCGTGAGCATAATCCAGACGGTGCGGCTCCTATGGGTATACGAAAAGAAGTAATGGATACCTATGTCAAGTCCTTGGCTGGCTACTGCGTCATCACATACTTGCTGGGTGTGGGAGATCGTCATATGGACAACTTGCTCCTCGCTCCGGACGGCCATTTCTTCCATGCCGACTTTGGCTACATCCTTGGTCGTGATCCCAAACCTTTGGCGCCCAGCATGAGGCTCAGCGTCGAGATGATTGATGGTCTAGGCGGTAGTCCCGATCGAAATTCGAGCAATCCTGACAGCAGATTCGAGGAGTTCAAGCAATACTGCTTCACCGCCTTCACCACACTACGTCGTTCCTCTAATCTCATACTTAACCTTTTTGCACTCATGCAGGACGCCAATATCCCTGATATCAAGCTCGCTGGAGATCAAGCTGTCAAGAAGGTCGAAGAGAGATTCTGTCTGCAGCTCAGTGAAGAAGAAGCCATCACGTTCTTTGACAACCTCATTAGCAGATCGTTCGAGGCGTGGGGTCCAGTGCTCATTGATGGCATCCACGACTTTATGCAACGTATCAAGGCGTGAACAACGCTTCTGGTGCTTCAAAGTAGTGCGGATGATGACGACGGAATGAATGATGACTGTTGCAGGTATGAAGCATTTTAGATAAAACAAAACTTTGATACCCTGTCTTCATCTTGTGCTGTGCATGCATCGATGTGAACATGCTGGTCCCCTTTCCTTCGTCATCTCGACTGATCTGCGACGGTAGAGCAGGCAACGGAAACATCCTACTTCCCAATCTGGGCGACACTGCAAAGAGCGGTCTACATGTTCCTATCCGTCGGGCTCCTGCATCCGACAGTGTCGCGTTTGCATGACTTGTGCTGCTTCTTTCCCGAACTAGCAAACGAATATTTGAGATTGAAAAGAGATTGTAGAAGGAAACAGGTCAGATGGGCTCAAAGAAAGTGTAAGCAAATACTGTGGAAGGTTTCTTGGATCTGTCTCTGCTAGTCTAATTGTCTGCTGCTGTGTTTTTTTTTTGTTTCGCTTTTGTGATTTTCTGGACAGAACCAAGGCCTTGCTTCTCTTCTCTTCTCTTGACTTTCTTCGTGGTTGAATCATCGGAACTTCATGTGAATCGTTATTGCTGTGCTCGACCGACTTTGTTGTGATCGATGATAGATGCCCTGCATCGGCACGGGCTTGAAGCAGCACGCGGGTGGGTGCCGCCTACCTATTCGAGGGTGAGGTCCAAGGCGAAGACGTTAGGGTCCTCTGCGATGTTCAGTACGGCACCATGCTCTGCGCCAATCTAATCGAACAAAACAAGTCAGCCAGGGTTTCCCAATGGTAGATCCAACCACGCACACAGCTGCGCAGGTTTTGACAAGAATACATGACCTACTGAGGCGGGAGTGTCGCTAGGAAACACGGTGATCCCTTGGAAGGTCAGACGCTGAGCAGAGGCATCAATGTCCCTGCATTTAGCGTACAGGTCGATGAGCTTGTTGAAAGACATGTCCGGGGTCATCTTGCAGTGCATCTCGCGTGAGACGTCGGCTTGGTTAAGGTACTTGACGATCAGAACAAACGACTTTGCAGGGGTTTCGGTCTCCACATTGATGCCTTCCATCTCAGTCCAGTGATCAGCAGCATTGGTAGGGACGGCCTTCTCTGGATCCTGCATGACCTTGAGGGTGAAGTTGTCTCCCAAACCGAGCTGGAAATTGTGTTAGTCGATTTGACAGAAGCCCAGCACCTGGGATGTACTTGCCTCTCCAGGGGTGTCCGTCTCGAGAACGTCACAACGAGGGAGATCTTCATAGTAGAAGACCACAAGATCCGTGACCCCAAAGCGTTGAGTCCATGCTCTCATGAGCTTGCTGAACTCGGAGCATGAGGACATTTTGAAGTGAATTGCTTCACAGTATTTTCCATTGATCGTGCATTCCTCAACCATGATGGACACTTGCTCAGGTGGGGTGTCTTTGAGACCGCCGCCTCCGCCGCCAATCTGCTCCGTCATGACCTCGATGATGTCTTCGTTCTCCATCTCGAGCTAGCCAGCGCAGTCAGTATTCAGTACGGAAAAAGATGAACCAAGGACTTGCTTACTGAGGCAACAGTGTCCTCCGGAAGCACACGGGCACCTTCGTAGTAAAAGCGCAGAGTTCCCACAGGACGACCGGCCCTATCAGCATAGGCGTTTTGGACCTTCTCCATGCGAGTGTTTGATTTGACGCCAAAGGCAACCTGCATGCCGCTCTGGTCCTTCAGAACGATCTGTACACGGTCGGCGGGAGGGGCATCGGGTGCGGCGTTGGCGGGAGTTCTGGGCTGATCAGCGTTGGCAGCGTGGCCATTGTTGGTGGGAGTGCCAGGTTCGGTGTCGTGTGTATCAGCGTCGTCCGCAGAGGCGGATGGGCCATTTGGAAGACCTGACATGTTGCGTTGAGCAGTAGAGGCAGTGTTGGCTTGATTTTCAGTGGGAAATTCGTCTTCGACAGTTGGGGCGGGAGGCCTGGTAGCAGGCTGGTTGGTTCCCTCCATGGTTTGGTTGTTGCGTGTAGCTTGGAAGGAGGAAGAGGATATAGAAGGAAGGGAAGAGAAGGAGGTGGAAGTAGAAATCAAAAGGCCGGAAAGTGGTGGAGGTAAAAAGAGAAGTGACTGGAGCGCGTGTTGGTATGTTGGGCGATTGTGAAAAGGCAGAGTGATGACAAGAGCAGTGATGGTGAGGATCTAGCGATGTCGTTTGCCGTACGTTTGTCGTCTGTTTGTCGTCTCGACTGACGGCACAAGGATGGAATTGAATGGTAGACGACTGAGACAACCTATGCTAGAAGAAGTACACACTTGGGAGCTGTTGCAAGACACAAAGTACATAGATCGAGTGTAGGGTGTAGTGAAAGCAGCTCCATGAATCATTCACTTTGAATGAATCAAAGACCAAACTGAGCATATTGATCCTCAAAAAGACCCCGTCGCAAGCGTTAACAACACCAGCATTCGGGGCACAAGGCTGCCCTCGTAGATACACTATATCCTACAACTTGTAGCAGTCAGAAATCTGACGTGTACCTTACAAGATTTGCTGCATTGCAATCAGAAGGTCAACAGGGTGATGAGAGAAGAAAGGAGCGAGAGGCCGAGAATGAAAGAGTGGGTAGGGCTTAGCGGGAGGAGCCGCACTCCGAGATCCGATGGTGACAACAACAGAGACTAGAACAATTCGCTGCCTTCAACATTACAAAAGTCGCCAGCTGGACTAGCGAGCATCCAGAAGCAGCGCATCTTACAGCAACATGGCAGAACTCCCATCGCTGGTGCGCGTCAAGCGTAAGCGCGGCGAGGAGCCCACGGCCGACTTGTTCCTCGAAGAACGGACCCTGAAGAAGCAGCAGGTGTGGCAGTTCCGTCTGCAGCAGACACACCCCTCGCAGCTGCCATCTGACACGCTAAACGGCGGTGTGTCCGGAACCTCGATCCCGTCCAGCGCTGTAGACCACTTCCAGCAAGACCAGCAGCAGCACCACCACCAACAACAGCTCCAGCAAGACATCCTGGTCCGTCGCGAGTTTCGCCTTGCCCGACCGACTCGCCCTCTCCACAGACGCATCGAATCCGTCAGGAAGCGCAAAGCCCAATTGGATCTCCACGACATTCCCACCTTCGTCGAAGCCACTCCTAAGCGCCGCCGCGTAGGTCAGGAGGATGCTCCTCAATCTGTTGCAGACACCTCTGTCTCCACCCCCAGCACACTCAAGAGACCCGGCGCAAGTTCCAGGCTAAAGAAACCCACTGCCGAAGCTCTCTTCCAGAGTCCCGCAAACCCGCCTCCGGATCGTCTCGCCGACGCCCTCCATCGTTTCGCATTAGAGGAAGAGGCTCGCGAAGAAGCTCGCATCAAGCCAAAGGTCACCTTGATCCCCAAGAAGCCCGTTCAGAGATACCGTGAACGCCATCCCGACCAGTTTGCTGCTCAGACCAGAGATACCCACAAGACAGAAGAAGATGTCGACATGATGAGCGACGATGATGATTATGTCTACGATACATACATCCGCACAAAAGACCCCGTGGTCCCCGCAAGTCTCGAATCTGAAGATCCCTCTAACATCCAGGTCGGCTACATTGTCATCTCCGAAGAAGACCAGCCCCTGTGGGAGACGTATTTTGAAGACGACGCTGAAAGCGACAAAGAATTCGAGACCGATGACGAGGACGAAAATGGTAAACATCCCCCCCTTCCACCTGATTCTGTTGTTCGGTAGACTGACACATGATCCCAACTCCAGCCGAAGGCTATTATGCTGCAGATTATCCTGAGGACGAGGTCGCCTCTGACGACGAACATGACCGAGGCGCATACGGCTATCGTCACGGAGGTTCCGATGATGAGCAGTGGGAGTCGGACCCGGACGAATGGAGCGATGGTGACGATGCAATGCAGAATCCTTGGAAGAAATTCCCTTGGATGCGCTCTTCCCAAGGTGCTGCTGGCGAGCATGATGATGAAGAGCTTTGAGAAGGTTGCCCTTCATCTTGGCGCAGCTGATGATTGGTAAGACTGGCACCACTCGAAATACCCGACTCTTTTCAGGAATCCATGATCGAAACCACGAGCCCGTTGCCGGATCATATCCTTTCCCTCTTCGGATATCTCTTGCGAAGATTTGTTGACTGGTGGAAGTCCCCATTTGCTCCTGATGCGGTAGTAGACGGCCGTCAACCCATCTTTCGCGCGATGTTGATCAAAGACTTCTTCGAATGAGCGCTCGATCTGGTTCCAATCCTTTTCTTTGCCGACCCGAACGAACATGATATAGAATTGTGCCTGGTCCGAATATGGCTCGCGCTTCTCCCGGGGCGTCCTTTCAAATGCGCTTTCGGATGCTGAGGCACTCAGCATTTGCGATGATGCAGATTGCAAGTTGTGTGTTTGCACTGATAGCTGACTCCTCTGTGGCGTCAGGAGGTTGTCTATCGACATGATTTCTCTACAACGATCGCTTCGGTTCGACTGCTGTTGGTGATGGTAATGGTGGCCGCTGGTCGAAGTCATCTTTGAAGAGTGATACATAGTGTGAAAAGGTGCAGAGACGCTCGACAGGGAGCGTGAAGACAGAAGACACGGATCACAGAGCAACGGGTAGTAAGGCTTATCCAAGTGGTGGGAGGTAGGCACCTTTTATCAATGTCACTGCTGGACATCCACAGTAGTGCAAGGCATGATGAGTACACCAAGCCGAGTCCTGACGTGTCACATTTCTACAGCTCTCGACTCTTGGGGTTCGTTGCTTGTCACAAGTCTGCATGCGTGATTGTGTTGCTTTCCTCGAGGTCGAAGCGGAAAAAAGATGTGTTTGACAGCCGTCCCCACCCGCTCCAAACACATCTCGGACACACCGCCAATTTCAAATGCACGTTTCTAGTTTGGCAATCGATGCCATGGGCGTACACGGCGAGGCGGTCACTGGAAGACAGGAGGAAGAGAGGACGGCTGCTGTTGCTTGCTGCTCCTGCTACTCATGCTGCACTCTGTTTGTTGTCGGCATCGGAGTCGTTACAATACCGTCAGCAATCGCCAGCCAGACGCCTTGTTTCCCCAAGCCTGTCGATTCGTGGCAATGCACGCTGCCGATAGCAAAGGTCATAACTACAATCTGCCATGTCGCCCAATGAGACATCGCGCATCTTGGTCTGCTTGAGATTGCGTGGTGTTGCCCCACGGCTGGGAGCAAAGGGCTTGCTTCATTCCAAAGAGGCCAGATGAGAGACGACCAACAACACCTGTTGTGTAACGCTGGGTATCTGCGCCCAGATCCACATAACACCTCACTTCTTTTCTGATGGCGCTTAAACAATCATCACCGGCTCACAGCATCTCGACTTGCAACCCGAAAGCGTGGCACACAGGTCCAAGGCTAAGAACTACCGGCAGCAGAGTGGGACCCGGCTGAGCGGGCAGTACCAGACTCATGGCATTTCCTTGTTTTTTTCTTCAAAAGACAAACATGGTTGCTTGTAGATGTTTCCAGGTCTTTGTGATCAGACTCTGTCTCGAGCATGTCAGGCTCTTCCTTCTGGCCTCTCTCATCGCCTGATGACCCGGCAAGGCAGCACTATGGTGGGTACTGACGGAGTGTCACTGGAGACCGGCCGCAAGCCCCCGCCAATCCCAACTATCTGGATCATAACACGAAGCTTGACGTGCTTTGTCGAGCATGGGTGACTGTTACAATGCAAAGTGGTGTGCTTCCCCGAGGAATCAATTCCGTACGGAAGCAAGCTCCGAATGGGTGTTTTTTCGAGACAAACACCGTTACTTCTCCGACCACATCAGCCACGAGATAGGTCTTCTATGGGCTGGTCTACTTGAACAAAGAAGAATTTGTTAACTCAGATGCCCGACACCATGTGTCTTCGTTATCGCATCTCCTTATACAATTCATGGCTGCATAGATTTGTCCTCCTTCTGCTCAAGCACACAATATGTGCAGCGCATGGCACACCTTTCGTCATCAACTCCGTCCTTCATATACCCCTCGAAGCATAGTTGATCAGGGTCCGCGGCAACAGCGCCTTCGCTTGTTGCTTGAAGAAATTGCTGAAGATGCATGGGTCCCGAAATGATGCTTGTCGCTGGCGTAGAGGTTCAGAGACTGCAGCATACCTTACCGAAATGTACTGCGTCAGCCACAAGGTTATGATTCGGAACCAGAACATCATGAAACGTGTGGGACACTGAGACGACACATCTCAGCCATCACCTTATCAGCGTTCTGGCTACCAACTTGTCCTTGAGTGGACGCTCCCGACCCTGACTGTTCAATCATACAGAGGCGTCATCTGCTACCACAGACCGAAACCACTTGTCACATTGCTGTTTGGTGCGGGTGCAACGAGACGTGCCCTAAAGCGACGACCTCGACATATAAATCGAAGCTGATGTGATCGCACATGAATTCAGGACCAATGCTTCGCCGGGGTGCTCGCCGAGGCCGCGTAAAATGGTACAGGGGATTTATTCACTGTTGCACTACTGGCCAAGATATTCATGCAGCTAAGCCTTTCACATGCTGTCTGCCGCGACCGACAAGGAGCTCGCTTGGCCATGGGTAACTGCTTGGTGCCTAGCACACTTTAAACCACAACTTGTCCAGCGACCATAGTCAATACAAATATCTCGCGGTTACAAGAACAATGTATAACTGGATGCTCATTTGAACAGTGCTGCCAAGAATAAGACTCACGTTCACTAGAAGAGGAGGGCCCAAAGTATCATCAGCAAATCACACCAGGATCCGCAGATTTGACTCGCGGTGAGAATTTCCTGGTATCTCCAGTCGACCACTGTTTCGGGTTTTCGGTCGATTCTTAGGGTCAAGACACGAACAAAACCTCAGACTGCTCACTGTTCTTCTGATGGTTCCGCAGATCTAGACGGATAAGTGGTCTTCTTCCTCATCTGCGAATTCTGCCACTGACACTTCCATAACACCAATTCCAAAGCAGGCTTGATACCTTCTTCAGAACTAGAAATATGGATTTCTGACACAAGTACACCTCTGCTGCTTTTATCTCTCGCCACGTGTGATGTGGATCGGCCAGACCGAGCAACCCGCAATCGAACGACTTACAAGTGTGCATATGAGGGTGAGACACATGGAGAGCAATGGACAGGAAACTTGCAACACTTGAAGCGTAAGATTTGGATTCAACTGAACACGTCTCCCTGGATTTCCAGTAATGGTGATTCTGTTATCATAGCACATGATCAGGTTGTACATGAGCCTTGTTCATGCTGCAACTGAGCCAATATGGTTGCCTGTGAACTAGACATCGGTGATCATCACGCGATGCGTAATAAAAAATCGGAAGACCATGTCAGGAAGTCAACAGCCAGAAGAAGAGGTTGGAGAAAGAATGTGTATAGAGATAGGGGAGTTTTGAGCGATCATGACCAAATTAGGAAGCTGCTCAAGAGCCGTCCCCGCTCATTCTGCTCCTCGGCCTACAAGACATCCTCTTCGAGCACAAAATGTCTGTGAGGTGAGATAGTAGATAGATAAGGAATTTGATATATAAAACCACGGCAGAAGCTGTGGTACGACCCTTCATCGCCGTACTGACTGGGAACACACCACCACCAACGTCAATTGAAACAAGCTACCCGCACAGTCACTTTGTACGTCCTTTCGCAATTATGGGCAGGGAGCGCAAAGCTGTCATTGGCAATGCCGATAATTTTTGGCTGCATTCTTCCAAGGAAAACACTTTTGACCTCACGCATCCACAATCGCCTTCTAGCGAAGCAATTTCACCTCGACTCGACCTAGCAACATCTACCACGCCTATTGTCCTAGACCCGCAGAAGACGGCCCTTGTCATCATTGACATGCAAAACTTTTTTCTATCTGAAGCATTCGGAAGAAAAAAAGGGGCTGGCCACGAGGCGGTCAAAAACTTGGAGCAATACGCCATCCCTGCAGCAAGGAAGGCGGGAATGCAGGTCATATGGCTGAATTGGGGGTTGACAGATAGAGACATCGAAGTCATGCCCCCTGCGATTAAGAGAGCCTTCGGTTTTGAGGTTATTTTGGGCGACGATGACGAGGAGATTGAAGCCGAGACGGCAGAGGGAGACGTCCTCCGAGAACAAAATGGAACAGCGGGTACCCCCAAGGTCAAGCCTCAGGACACTGTTGTACTGGAGAACGGCAAAGACAAACGCATCTACAAGGGTCTTGGATCATGGTGCGGGAATTTAGAGCTTCCAGATGGTACAACTGTTGATGGAGGACGCCTTTTGATGCGCGATGCCTGGAACTCAGCATTATATCCTCCCCTCGACACCTTGTATAAAGAAGGTCTTTGCCTGCCATCCACGCCAGACAAATGGATCAACAAGGATCGTATGAGTGGTATGTGGGGTGCTCGCACTGACTGTGAGGACTTCTTGCAAGAGAAGGGAATACGCAGTCTACTCTTTGCTGGAGTCAACACCGATCAATGCGTCAGTGGCACCTTCACTGATGCATTTAGCAAGGGCTATGATTGCGTGATGCTCAGGGACGCATGTGGAACAACCAGCCCTAATTTCTCGCAGCAGTGTATCGAGTTCAATGCGGCAAAGAGCTGGGGTTTCGTTGCCAAGTGTGCGGACCTCGCGAGAGGTGTGGAAAACATGGCCAGCCGATAGAGAGTATAGGGTTGTAGAAGATGTTTTTACCAGACTCGCGTTCCTGCAGTGTTTCTGAAGCAGACCAAGACTCCTCGCATAGAACTCCAGATGGCACGACATCAATATGATAGGGTAGAAGACGTGTACATGCGCGGTTCCAGCGCCTAAATTGGTCTTTCGAGCTCGTCCATACCAAATACGTGACTCGATGACCAAAGCTGCAGCTCTCCTGACTTTGGTCTCTTGCTCCCCATGGTCAAAACTCGTGGCATTTAACTGCAGGTTCCCAGTCCTATGGTCCGCGTCCTAGCCAAATAGTGTGGGTGTTAGGGTCCTGTGCTACAAGGAACTCTCGAGGCCAAGTGCAGCACAACCTGCTTCTCCACGACTCAGCTAGCGTGAATTTGGTCGTATCGAAGAAAAATGTCTGGCTGAGCGATCTCCGAATACAGAGCTAGCTTGAGAGTCGCAATGACACGCTATCATAGCCTCTGTTCGACTTCGGGGTATACCCCGTAGTTGTAGACTGATCTCGCCCTTTGCACACATACACGTGCTACTCGGCATGATGATGACGGACAAGCTGGTAGGCAGTCACGATACTCACAGTGCGGAGGACAGAGCGATCGCCAGAGCTAGAACATTAACTGAAGCCACTGCATGGATCGTTGGTAGCTTCAGGACTCTGTTTACCAAGCTGAATGGAGAGTAGAACCTGATGGAGGTGGGAGGAAACGGAGCTTGTACCTGCTGACGCGAAGGGTAACTTTCGCGTTTGAGCTGGTGTATGCGGAAGCACGAACAGCATATCATGCCTTGTCAGCGGATAATTTACGATCCTTTGTGGTCTACCTAAGCCTTTGCAGCGAAGAAACTGATCAAACTGCCGAAAGCCAGACCAGCTACCAGACACAAGCCCATGAATCCACCTGAAGCCTCTCTTTCCTCTGGTTCAACCCATTCGGCAGCACCCATCATGCACATGCTGCCAAGATAGCCGTTCGATATGCCAAACAGCAGTTGAACGACAACCAAGTAGAAAACGTCGCTGTGCACGACAGCACCTTGGCCACGGATGTTGCAGAGATGGTACAATGGGATGAAGCACACACGGGCGATGGAGAGGATGAAGATAAGCTTCGGTCTGTGGATCAGGGAGAGGCGAGGCACGGCGGGCAGCAAACGACCTAGTAGATCGCCAGCGTTCCAGAAAAGGAAAGCCAACGGTATGAAAGAAGGGGCTTGAAAAAGGCGGGACGACGAGCGGGTCGCGTTGACACTCAAGATGCGCTGAGTATAAATTGGGAACATCATGGTGACGGTAAAGGTCAAAAAGACTGCAGCCGCGAGCCAGCGCAACTTGCGGAAGAGCACGGTGAGTGGCACTGTGTTTCTCTCAGGCTGTTCTAAGCTGCCAACACTAGATGCCATGTCTTGATAAGCGGCAGCGCTCTTGGCATTGTGTTGTCGAACAAGGTACAAGAAAGCGAGCAGCGTAGAAGCACATATGACGGTTGCAGTGAGGAAGTAGGCAAAAGCGGCGGTTCCTGGAACAGCTGGTGCAGAAGCTCCGGGCCCGTCGTCGGATGGCTCACCCGACTGCGAGTTTGTGACGGAGAGAACCGAGACGATCTGAGCAATGCAAGGAAGCACGCCAGCGACACCTTGTCCAGCCATGATGGCCTGTGTATATTCCGGCTGCCCAAATCCAGAGACGAAAGCAAAAACGCCGTTCTGACACAAGCCAGCTGCCAAACTGGTGACGAAGACGATGAAGATGAGGAAGGCGAAGTAGGCATTGGCGCTGACGCCGAGAGCAAACCAGGTCGAGAGAGCAAGCAATGCGAAAGCGAGCAAGTTGATCAAGAGAGACACGATGATACGGCGAGGATACGAAGCGCGAGCTTGCATGTTTGTAAGGACGAGCATGCTACCCAGGTTTGTGATGCTGGACACGGCCAACTCAGAGGCCTGGAAATTGTCCAAGAGGCGGTCGCTCGACGCGAAGCGGCTCTGGAAGTATGGACCTGCCGCCAGAAGCATGTTCCATGCCCACAGCATGGCTACACCCAGCAGCAGAAAGATGGAGTATTCTGTCCATGAGAAAGACGTCGACTTCCGCAGCTCCTGTCTCTCTCGTTCTTCGTCGGCCGAAGCTCCTTCGATGGGCTCATAGTCCTGCTCTTGCTGCCACAGCTTTCGCACCCGCTCCATGATCACTTGTCTTCGCGTTTTCTCGGTCGTGTTGAAGTTGAACGAAGGGGGTCTTGACGTGAAGACGCAGTCGTCAGTCCATTGTGACCAGCCACTCCGTCAACGAGTCACGTCTCCGACCTTGATGTAATGCGACAATGCCAAGCACGCACAATTCCGTGACCTGCGAGGATACAACATTATGAAAATGCACAATGATCTCAAGACTGGGCAACATTATTAAAGACATTATTTCTCCCTGCCCGACTCCTCGTGATGACCGCCTTGTGAAGCCCTTAGGTTTCAGACCTCCCATCAACCTGCTTATATGAGCCAAAAATGCCTGTCACGTCTTTCAAAACAGTTTATGCTACACAAGAAGCAGTATATCTTTGCGCCTCCAGATGCCGAGTTGACATCTGTGTCCAATATATGAGAAGTCATCTGATCGTTCGCAAGCAGTCCATTTCCTCGCCAATACGGCCTCCGGAATGATTATTGTCATATTGACAAACTTTTCTCACAGAGTGATCACTTCCGTTCCTTTGAGTGCTATCAGAGTGGTGTACATGGAACGACCACCTGCGTTATTTGCGTGAAGGACCATGTGTCTGTTATCACCCCAGATCGACATACCGCCAGGAGCTTTGAGTCCGTTTCCGTCTCCAGTCTGGAACAATGGACTATTTGCACGTGTGTATGGTCCCATCAGGTTGGTTGCCGTGGCATAAGACACCGTGTATTGCGAAGTCGCGAAGCAGCCGCTGCTAAAGAAGAGAAAGTAGGTGCCGGCTCGAGAACGTGTCAACACCGGGGCCTCCAGAATGCCCTGATCCGCGACACCGTCATTGTCCAAAAGAGCAGCTGCATTTCCAGTAAAGGTATAACCGTCGGCAGCCACCGGTTGAAGCATCAGTGGCGTGCCTACGATGGGCGCGACAGTGTTACCACAAGGTCCTCCTCGACCAATAGAGTTGCCGTCGACTTTGTATACAACGTATCGTTTGCCATTCCGGTCCTTGAAGCCAGAGGCATCGATAGCACCTCCTTTGGATAGCGGACAGAAAAGCGCATCGGCCAGGCCTTTATATGGACCTAGGATCGTTGGCGAGGTGGCAGCACCAACGCAATGTTTAGATCCATCGGGCCTAGCTGCCGCAGTAGCTGAATAATACATGATGAATGAGCCATCGTCCTGAACACAAATCAGTAAGCAAGCATCTCCACGTAGACACAGAACACGCACCAGCTGTTGGATATCTGGAGCCCACGTCAAATAATTGGCCATCCGCACCCAAGCTGGAAGTACAGGTAGTGCATCGAACTGTGAGCCATCTGCATTTCTCACTATTGACCAATCATCAAAATTCGAAGATCGCGCTACCTGGATCTTGATATCGGTGCCTCGAGTGTGAGTAGCAAATGCATACCAGGTGCCGTTGACTTTGATAATACTCGGATCCGGGAAGTTGGCAGTAATGGCCAAGTCGATCGTCGCTCGTTTTGACAGAGATATCTGATTATCACCTCTGACAAAATCCAGGACCGCAAACAGTATCCATGTCAAAGCATACACCGGACTCTTGAACATGTTCGCGGTCGACGCGAAAAGTGAAAGTGGCTAATAGAGAGGGGTTGTGCTCACACAAATACTCTAGCAACGGCGAATGTTATGAAAAACGGGCGACCGTTGCGAAGGGAGACAAATTGCTGTCTTACTGGAGCTGAATAACGTCTAGTGATTGTAGCTTCGTCTCAACAGGAGGAACTCAAGGGTACTCTTGACTGAGCTACAGAAGATTTCTTAGCTGCTTGTTGCGAGCCGAGTTGGAAGAAGTGTCGACAAAGACTCATTTTTGCGCGGCAAATTTGGAGTCGTCTTACAGTCTACTAGTCATACAGTCAGAAACGATAGGCCATGATGTCCCACAGTCCAAATGCACAGCCATGGAAAAGGCGCTGCCAAGCTGAGTCGACCCGGTGGAGAGGTTTCGAAGTATTCTGTGTAGAAAATATGTTCACAGTACCGAGTACTGGCCCTCGAACTTTCTTGTAGAAGCGATCTGATGTAGGCATATAGAGCTGCATCTGAAGAGATAAGCAGCTGATACGTGGTAAGTAGTCGTGTGTATACTAGTTGTATGCATTTGCAAAGTGGTTCGAAGACCGTCCAGAAGCTCAAGGATGCGAGAAATGATTTGGCCAAGGCAGTGGTTGGAAGCCAAGCTTTTTAGTCAACACTCAATACGACTACTGAGGATGTTTCGTTCCAAGGTCAGTGTTCATATGCTATGATTATACCGCACTGCTGTCAAGTATAGATTGTAATGGAGATGATAGAACTGGAGAGGCTTTTCTGTTAGGCTGGACCACGAAGCCACGGATTCTGGAGATGTGACGGGGCTTGTTAGCCGACCGAGCCAAGTATCGCATTGGATTTTTGTTTGCACAACAACTTTGCCAAGGAAACTATGGGACAATGAAGTAAACTTGCTGCACGATAGCTAACAAGAAAGAGTCTTAAGGATGACTTGGTGACCTTGCCGTGATAAGATGGATGCTTGGAGGCGCCGAGGTAAACCAGCCGGCGAGGTGTCCTGATCTCCATAAGGGACCCTGAATAGAGAAACGACATGCGAGGTTCAGCTGTCATGTCAAAGCTCTTGCGGATCAAATTTCTGTGATCACGAGCTGTCCGGCTATCATCGGAACAATCTGGGCCCTCAAACGAGTCAAACCCTCGCTTTGAGGATTTTTAGTTGCCGGTTCTCGGATGCGTCCGCCGATGCAAGACCTGCGAGTCGTAACTTGCATTAATGAGACAATCTTTCAACCAAAGATGAGAGCCTTTAGAGAGTCATGAAAAACATGGCTGATATGATCCAATTTCGCCGTCAAAGGAGAGGTAACTATCGACAAAGTTGGCATGGAAGGCCACTAGAAACGCGACATGGCGTTTGCTAAGAACGTACCCTGACTAAATTCCAGCCACGGCCATCCTCGTGGCAAAGTATAATCCACACGGCGCCTACTGTACTGTCGGCTCGTTGAACTTACGTACGTCGCTTACTTGCCCGTAATCCGTCCAATTTCATGGCCTTCAAAGGCGCCATCGCTGGACGCGGTCTAGTTGGCTCACGGAACTTCAGCCTCAGTGATCAGTACCGAACTCCTCACCAATAGCATCACGCTTTGCTCCATAGGGCGGCCGTTTGCCCTCTCCAGATGGGGTAAGTCATGGGGAGGATCCCCTGGACATGGTCGTTTCGCGATCTACGCGTAGATCTCCACATGGGTCAGTTAATATTGCTCGCTGGTCCCCACGATCCTTCTCGCGAACGGACCCTATATCTTTTCTCGCAAGCTCTTGTAGCTGTCCTGCCACAAAACTCTTGCCCTTGATTTGCGCTTGTTCCGGGTTTTGCAAATCTCATCTCTTTCCTTTGTACTCTTCTTTGTCTACCAACCTCCGAAGGGGTTGTACCTTCCATTCAACCCTCGTCGTTGATCACTATCGTCGATCTGACCTCCCTGTCAGCCTCTTGCAAATTGAGATTCGAGACATGGGTCTCATCGAGAAGCCTAGCGATCCGCATGGATTGACGCTCGAGGCATGGGCTCAGGCAAGTAAGAACACGAAGGGTGGAAAAGCCAGCATAGCTAACCTGATGACCAGGGCCTGATGTTTGGCAGTCTAATGACCATGGCGTGTATCACAATTGCGAACATGCGAAAGAGAGTCGTCCTCCATCATCTCATCCTTATAGAGGTTCGTATACCATGTAGCCCCACATCAACTTCCCCATTTTCCCCAGGCTGGGGGTGGTTCTGTGCGTCTGTCATTCGGCTTCATCGCGGTGCTATATATCTCGGCTCTCGGCCTCCAGTCACTAAGCTCAATATCGTCGTTGCGGATGGAGAAACAAGACCTTGTACTGACAATGAGATTCTAACAGCTAATCTTTGGTCTGTTCCAAGGAACGTTCATCTTTCCCGACCCACCATACTATGGATGGTATGAATCTGTAGGAGCTTTGTTCCTCAATATCAGTTGGAGTTTACACAATGTCATCTCATGGATGAAGAACAAGCCTTTCTTGAGCCGAAGAATGTCCATGATCTATATCGGCACTGTTATCATGGTGCAGCCTTACTGGGTTGCCGAAATCACTGCAAACTTCCTCTATTTCAACAATATCAATCATAAGGTCTTTGAACACCTCCGGCCCTTCGAGGCTTTGTTCAGGTATGCTGGTTTCCGTGATCTGTGTTCTTGATCAATCTCTGACTGTGCATACAGAGACCCGTGGTGGATATTCACAATCCTCAACCTCGTTTACAACATCAAGAAAAGATACGATTTTGGCTTTGTTGAGCTCGTCCGCATCTCTCCTCGCTTTGGTGTCCTTCTCGTGGTAATGACCTTGTCAGTCATGTTCCTCTTTGTCGACATTCTTAGCGTTACCCACGTTATTCCCAGCAAAGGATTGCCAGATGGAATCAACCCGTTTTGGAAATTGTCCTTTATTTTCAAATGCATGACAGACACGGTCATTCTCGACGATTTCAAAACGGCCCTGGACAAAATGAAGGACTACAGACTCAGAAGGGTCACGAGCTACGTGGACACATACGACAACGCCGAGAGAGGATCTACAGAACCCATTACTGTTCGCACAACAGTTACACAGCATGAACATTACGAAAACAGGATGAACTTTGACGACAGTAGTATGGTTGGAAAGGACTGGGCAACTCATTCTCATATTGAACAAGTTGAGCTCGAGGAAGTCACGCCGCCGCCGACGGTCCGAACACAGATTGGCTAAACTTGCTTCTTATCTCCCTTTGTATCGTATATTAAGCGCCTGTAATATTGTGTGCTTTCTGTCCTGACATGTTTATATCCATACCAAATGCTCAATATCAGAGTACGTTTTATTGTCAACAAACACTTTCACTGAAGATTTGAAGAGCCATCTCAACTCTTGCACAATACCAAGGCCCTTCGAGATGTTGCTAACAACTGTGGCAGTCATCATGGTAGAAAGTTCCTGATATGAGTGGCACATTCGGCACCTTCAGCAGCATTGGCTTAGCCTCTCCCGCCGATGGAATCACACAAAACCCTCTGTGTAGACTGCTCTTGTAGCCTCTTAGCATGAACAGGCACCAACAGTCGAAGATAATCAAATTTTGTCTGAATTTTGTACTTGAACTACTCAACGGTATAAACATCTCAATTTTTCTCTCATGCTACGCTCTTAGAGCGCGATAGCACCCCCCATCACGGCAATAGCAACAAACATAAGCCACAGACCAGAAACCTGGAAACCTACGTCGGTAGCTGTGTTTTCGAAACGACGCACATGTGCATTGTTTCTGATACGAGGCGGACTGCGGGCATTCGAAGGATCGTACTTTCCCGTACTAGCGGGTGTCGGGTAGGACTCTGTGCCTGTAGCATAACCCACGGTGTTTGTAGCGGTCGACAGTTTGTATGTCACTGAAGGTGAGATTTGACCTTCGACCTTGTCTTTTTGAGTCTCGCCCTTTAGGTTGTGAACGGCTTCTTTCAACCCCTCCGCACCAGCTTCGACCTGAACCACATTTGATGAATTTGCTCCGAGGTTGGCTTGTGCGAGTGACACTTGACCGTTGTCCAGATCGAACACCCAGTATCCAGCTCGCATGACCGAACTCGATGTAAGCAGTTTGCCTTTGGACCGTCTGGGTGTGACTCGAAGCCAGCACATTGGCCGTCCAGAACCATCAGTTGCTGCGCTGCCATCTTTTGTCGTGATTGGAGAAAACAGATCGGCTAGCTCTAGGCGTAGACTGGCAGTGTTGCTTCCATTACCAGCGAATGTGACCTCAAAATGAGTGGTGTTGGCGATCCCTCGAGCCACTTCACTGCACGGTCTGACGAATTTTCCCTGAGGGACTCCAGGCCATGATTCTTCCGAAGGCTCACAGCCCGCATGTTTGATAACCTCTTGGTACACGCTTGTCGGTAGTTGCCAATCAGGAGTTCCTGTATCTGGTTTGGTTCTAATCGTGTATTCGTTGGTAGAGTGGAAAACAGTCCGGCATGATTCATTATATGGTTCAATCTTGATTTCGTTGATGTTCAGGTAGATATTATCGACCTTGTGCGTGTTGCGCGTACGGAAGAAGTTGAGTGTGGTCAATGGGCCTTGGTATTTAGCGGTGTCAACTCCACCAAACAGGATTGAGCCATATTGATCCAGTGTGTTGAGGTAAATACTGTAGAGACGCGAGGAGATGGCACCGGCTTGGACAAGCCCTTCGACGAAGGTGGGAGGAAATTTCTTCTCGACACGCGGTATGATAACGTCAGGCATGTTACTCGAGTAGCCAAGACCCATGATTCCTGTGAAAGGTTCAAAGGTTTCATTTAGTTCAGTGGCAAGTCCGAACGGAAGTTTCATGACCATCAGATCATCTGATTTTGTCAGCTAATATCCTTGGAGTGGCAAATTCAGATCATCGGCAGTTGATCCTCAAGCAAGTTCTTGCTTACTTATCTGGACTGTATCTCTCATATAGTCGCCCCTGAACCAGGTGGTTCTCATCATAAAGGCTGTGCTAAAAGCTCCAGGGTTGGTCGTCTCATATGTTAAAGACTTGGACGGGTCGAAAGTGCCGCCGACACAACTATGAGTTTGACAGAATGATGCGTTAGAGGCAAAGAGAAAAGTGTTGCTGCTTCCGGTGTCGATGAAAACCGTCTGCAACTGTCCAGGGGTGCCAACAGTAAGATTGACGAAGTATTGCAGGCCATCAGTATTGCCAATGCTGCTCATCAAGGCAAGTTCGACGGTATTTGGGTGACTGCTTGCTGCGCTCGTACAGCAGAACAGCAGAGTGAGATATGAAAGAAGCCTCATAGGGAAGTTCATGATTCTTGGGAAGAAAGCAGAGGAAGAAGGATGAGTGAGGAGTTTTGGAGAAAGGCAGTAAAGAAAGCTGATATATACTAAGATATCGTCGCGATACAACTCACAGTGTCTGCAAACGATTGGCTGGTATGATTGCAGTAACCATGAGTCATTATATCCTGTCACAAGGGTAGCAAAAATGGGTATATTGCTCATACACCCACGGAGTTGAGAGAGTTCAACCTGACAATGGTTTCATCTAGGCAGTGAGAGAACGAGACGTTCTGTACCAAGTACGATGTGCATGAAAATCTCAAATAGTGTCTCAAACTGTACGGACAGTTTGGCAATTCTATGCTTGTACAGGCTTACGAAGACCACCGAATGCAAGTGCGACAACCCCAAGCATGCCTGTGGCGCCAACAGCATATGCGACGTCACGGCCGGCCCACCAGTATAACGAGCAGAAGGATAGAGGACCTAGTGTACGACCAATCTGGCCAAACGACCTGTGATTGCCGAGCTTGTTGCCGCGCTCAGAAGCGCCAGCTTCAAAACTGCTCAGACTGTTGAGGCCTGTCACGACAGTGGCGCTGGTTACGGCGAGTAAGGCAGCAGCGCCGTAAAGTTGAGTCTCGGTCGTGAGGCGAGCGAGCAGGACGAAGGCAACCAGGCATGATACAACACCCATCTGTACCACGCGGAGAGGGTGCATGCGACGGGTCACGGTGCCTTGAAGGACAGAAGCGACGATACCGATGAAGCCGAGGAGGCGCCCAGTGTCCTTGCTGCCGTAGTTGAAGAGATCGTAGGTCATGAAGGGCAGGGAGAATTCCATGCCGCTGAAGAAGAGGATGAAAGCCAGATGGGTGAAGTTGAGCAGAGCGTGTGAATTGGTGCGCTGAGTCGTGGTCTTTTTGGGTCCATCTGCCTTGTTCTCCTTGGTCGGGGCAGAGCTGACAAGATGAGTCTCGGGCAGGTAGAAGTAGAGATAGAGAGTCTCGGTAACGATGAGGAAGAGCGAGAAGCCAGCAGCAGTAGCGAAGGGGTTGCTCTGCACGATGGTGATGTTTGACAAGGCGGCACCCAAAGCAGGACCGAAGGTAAAGGCAATGCTGAAGCACGCGCCGACCAGGGCCATGGTTGCACCACGCTGCTTGTCATCACTAATGTCGGTAGCGATGGCCATGGCCAACTGGACGTTGCCCTCGCTCAGTCCGCCGACGACGCGACTGGCGAGAAAGGTGCGGAAGTCTGTGGCGGCAACCCAGAGAGCGACACTGAGGATGTTGCCAACCATGCTCCATAACAGGGCGGTGCGGCGACCGTAGCGATCCGAGAGGCGGCCGATGACAGGAGAGGCGATGGCCTGGCAGAAGGAAAACAGCGAGCCCAGTGCGCCTCCCAGCAGGACGATGTCGTAGCGGTCATTGATTGGTTTGGCAAAGGTGTTCTTGTATGCATTGAGCAGACCCAGAACGCGCGAGAGGAGAGTCGGACTTGACGATAAAGACGTGACCGAGGCATCGACGGCGCGGTAGAACTCGAGGAGCTTGGGGAACAGCGGGAGGATGAAGGTAAAGGAGATCTGGAGTAGACGTGACGGTCAGGCTGGAGCTGGCAGATGGACAATGGTCGACGCGACTCACGAGATCAAGCAGAAGCGAGATGAAGAGCACCTTGAGCACTTGCTTGCGCTTCTGGGGCGTTACTGCTACCGCTGCTTGCGCCATGGTGGATGGAATGAGGCTGAAGCTTGCGTCGATGCGGCTGGGAGCGCGTCTGGGTGTCGGAGTGATTGGAAGAGGAGATGTATGCTACAGGAGGTGGATGTCTGTCGACTTTTGGTCCATTGACAAATAAAGCGTGCTTACTCGACTAGCTGGAGCTGTTTGGAATGATCGTCATGCCACAATGCAGCCACGCCTCGGTTCATGTCGATCAATCACCTCCGTGCTCATCCCATGTCTAACTGTTGCACGTATGAGTCGCATTAATAAGGGGTATCATAACTTCTGTACTGTGTGTCCGCCGTTGCGCCTGATCAAAACTCCAGCTCCTCAACCTCCATGCCACACTCGACGCACGTCTTGATGGTTGCGCCCGTCTCTGGCTTCTCGACCGCTCGACCCCATTCATGTTCGTGCTTTGCGCCCCAAAGCTTGTCTCCAAAGTTTCCTCCCTCGACCCCCGCCTTTTGACGCTTGTATGCATCCACTCGCGTTCTCCTTTTCAGGTCGTTCAACTTGCTCTTGAACTTGGCCTCCTTTCTCCGCTTGGCCTCGCCTTGCCTCCTTTCAAACTCCTCGTCCAGTGCTTCCGGACTGCCCCACTTCTTGTCTGAGAACGCATACTCTTCGACCTGGTAGCGCAGATATAGCATCATGTTGTTCCACGTTGACTTGTGCGGGTTCGGCTTCTCCAGCCGTGGCAGTAGTTGTTCGTCCTTGAGCTCCGGATCCGTGAGGAGATAGTCCTCTCGTGCTTCCGTCTTGGTGAGCAAGCTGTACTTGTCTGGGAACTTGTCCTGACACGCTTTGCACACCTGACACCCAAACACATCGTCCCATTTCCAGTCAATCTCCAGGGTGCCGCACTCTCTGCACTTCTTCTGCTCTTTGGCTCCTCCCAGAGCACTGAGACCTGGTTCATAAGGGCCAGCTCTTTCGTTCTTGAGCTTCTTAATCAACTGCGCCTTCTCCCACTCCTTCAAAGTCATGTTGGCAGGCTTTTGCTCTTGGTTCGGCGTGTGTAGCGCCCTGTTATGTGGATCGTCTTCGGCTGTCAAGAATCCGCCTTTGGTGTCCGTCATCTTGCTGAAGTCATATTCGACAAACTTCTGAAACTTTTTCGCTGGTTCAATGCCCGAGTCGCGGGCTGGCTTGCTGAAGCCGTCTTTGTCGCCAGAGGTTGCCTGTCGTGCATCACGTTGGTTTGGTTGCACGGAGGTTCCAGATAGAGCAGTGTGCGGTCGCTTCTGTCCTGCGAGAAAGCCCGAGGGTGTACGGTTTGCCGGTGCTTCTTGACTTGAAGCAAGTTGCTGTGATCGGAGAGCTTTTGCTTTCAGGCGCGCTTCTTCCTGTATGTCGTGTCAGTACATTATCTTGCTCTAGCACGATCCGTTCCAAGTACCATGCGTCGAATCTTTTCTGGCGTCATTGGCGATCGTGGTATTGAGCCAGGTCGAGCTGTTCTTGGTGGCGTCGCCGCTCTTTCTGAATCTGCCATGTTGGCCCTAGAGTTTCGTGTTGCGCGAGTGAGAGGTATTCGAAAGGAGAGTATGGGGTTGGCCTTTGTGCGCAATGCTTGAGGTTTGAAGAGCACCACTAGTGTGACATGTTACCTACCTATCAAGGCGACAATTAGAGAAGGCGCTGACATCATTCGAGACAAAGAGCAGGGTCATACCCAGGGCTTGGCGATCATTCCACAACCAACCTCACTTCCCTTTCCGAATTCCGAATCCCAAACATATCGAACAGATTTCTACGCCATAACTGAATCTAGTAATTCTCGACCCCATGGTGATCGTTCGGAGACGTATGGTCCAATGTCTTGCTTGGAAAATGCTCAATCTTACGCTTGACTGCCTGCCTTTCAAAATCCCCCACGACATCAGATCACGACTGCCTATCGTCCTTAGATCTCGATATGTATACCGACTACCTTTTGACGAAATTGAGCAAGATAAGCAGAATTTTATATTGACATGCCTTCATGAGCACATAAGTTCAGTGAGTCATGTATGCTATCGATACAACAACCAATCATCCGTACGTATGGTGAATAATGTCGAGACCACGTCTTGCTATAAATCGAGCTCGCGTCCATCTTTCCTCTGCAATTTCTCTTCTCGCAAACCCCAGGCTCTAGCTCTAAAACGATATCAAATTCAGTGCACCTCATCTACCAGGAACCATGAAGTTCTCCCTAGGAATCCTTTTCTGTCTCTGTCAGCTTTTCTGCTGTGTGAGAGCAGCAATCGGTCCTCCGAACACTGTCGAGAAGACTATCGAACTTGCGCTAAAGAGTGGTATCGATGACACTGATGCGCGCGGCATGGGCTATTATGTCAACATGACCGTTGGAACCCCTGGTCAGTCACAGACCTTCCTCATCGATACTGGAAGTAGCGACACGATCCTTTCCGCCATGAACTCCTCTTCTTGCACACCTCGCGGCTGTTTCAACGGCCAGTTCAATCCAAACGTATCATCGACGTTTGAGACAACACATCCTGGAGCCCTCAAAATAGCCTACCTTGATGGTTCTCAAAAAAAGGGCGATCTTGTCACAGATGTGGTACAGATGAGTATGCATGCATCCAAGATTGCTAACAAAGCTGATCGACTGGCCACACATGGCACCTCCAGGGCGATGACTAACGTGTTGTCTAGACAATGTAAAGATCAGGAACTTCCCCGTGGGACTTGCCTACCGTGTCAAAGATCGATTTCTCCCCAATGTGGGAATCATGGGTCTCGGGTACTCGAGTAACATGGCTCATGTGCTGCACAGCACTGGAGTAAAGAACGTCTCGAGCTTCGTTGAGGCGCTTGTCCAAGCTGGTGCTATATCATCACGCTTTTATAGCATCTACTTGAACGCGCTGGACCTGTATGGCTCGCTAGATCCGTATGGCTCTATATTATTCGGCGGGATCGATACCAACAAGTACAAGGGTCCACTAACCACTCTCAACCTCTTGCCCTCGGCTTCACACAATGTTAGTGGATTCTACTTGCATCTAGTATCAGTAACAATGCAACCTTATAATGGACCCAACCAGACCATTGTCCAAACCACCAAAGATACTAAATTTTTTGCCAACCTGGATACAGGTACTCCTGATTGGGTACTTCCGACCAGCGCATATCACAAGCTCATCGGTTATGCAGGAGTCGTGTCGGACGGAGGGTACTATCCTGGCAATGGAATGGTTGACAAACAAAGCTTCGTCAAGCCTTGCAGTAACGTGGCTCGTGGTATTGACAATACTACTCGTCTTAAGTTTACCTTTACCGGCCATGGAATCGGTACTGCCACACTGCAAGTTGAACTAGCTGATCTTTTTACTCCGCTCACATACAAAGACGGAAGCGCTGTGACCAACCAATCTGGCCAAGCGATGTGCTGGCTCCGGGTTACAGATTCTGGGGCCACAGACACCCAATCCTCGGAAATGTTGATTGGTAGCGGTGTATTCAGGGCTGGATACTGGGTATTCGATTTGGATAATGGCCAAGTGTCGGTGGCGCAAGCTAACCTCGACGCACACTCGCCGAACGTAGTACCCGTCGAAGCCGGTGCAGACGGTTTGAGTTTGGCCATGCGCGCGGCAGATTCTAGTACGGGGAGGAGGAGGAGAAGTAGATGATGATACCTAGAATGATATGCTTGATGACGGGTTGAGAAGGAAGATTCACAAGACACTCTTCGCGCCGAAGACTACCTCAATAAACCACTCTTCCACAATCTTGTTTACTTCTTCAGGGGCTTGTGTCAAAGCCCAGTGACCAGTTTCGACCTCCCTCCTTCTCAGAAATGGTATAAATGCCTCCATACCTGTTGACATTTCTGGTGTCAGCACTGCATCAAGCTTACCCGAGATGAACAAGACTGGTTGCTTGACTTTCTTCGTGTCCAGTCTAAGTTTGTTAGATGTAGATTGCTTGATCCCCCAAATGTCACTTACTTCAGGTCATCTTCAAAGTTTATGCGACGTGTTCGATACCAATTCAAGGGTCCATGTAGCCCGTGACGCATGTACTCTCTGGTATAGTGTTCAAGCTCCTGCAAGTAGGTGTCAGATCAGCCTTGAACAACAGATAGTTTCCAACTGAACACACCGTTCCCTTGAGTGAGGGCGCGAGACCGATCGTCCTCAATCCTTCAAGGTCTATACCAGTCTCTGGTCGAAAGCAGGGTTCGCCTGACGCGGATTTTCCACCATGTAGGGCCTTCAGAAAGCCTTTGACCTGTTCGTAAGACTTTACGTTGGCCTCCAGCTCAGGCCCTGCGAGTTGCAGTTGATACCCGAATTGAGGCAAGGGTCCATTGACCATCTCAGCGAGCGACAGGTAATGTCTGGAAGGAGCAGTGTATGGTGTGCATACAGAGAAGACATGAGTGACGAGCTCTGGGTACCATTGTGCTGTCCGATATACTACGAAGCCGCCCCAGTCATGGCCACCCAGAATGATCTTGGGAGCTCCTATCTGCTTGGCCAACGCAGAAATATCGTCGGCTGCTCGTCTGATGGAATAGAGGCGTAAATCGGCAGGTGGTGAGCGAGGAGCATCCTGGTGAACGAGGGCTTAGCCGTTGGAAGGAGCAAAAGGTCATGTCACTCAACTTACTGTTCCACCGTATCCCATCATATCAGGAGCGACGACTCGCAGGTTCTGCTGGATGAGGAAAGGTATCTGGTAGCGCCAACCATACGCAAGATCTGGCCATCCGTGGACGAGAAAGACAGTAGCTTTGAATTTTCCGTGCTCGGGCATACCAAGTAGGTAGTCTTTACAGGTCAATAACAGTCGATCGAGTTTCTGATCAGGGACATGCGCGTACGGTATCTTTGGCCATTAAGATCAGCCTCACAATGAGTTATCCGGCTGTCATCAGGAGAGATCTTATCAGTCGGCATAGCTGTTAATTCGACAAGACGCAGTTTCCTTGTGAAGGAGGTTGGTGTTATCGACTTCCGACAAATGGCATTAACTCTTGTCATAGATTGACCTCGGTCTGTGGCAGTGTGCGGGGAGCCTCGGACGGGTCTGGTTCTTGCTAACGAAAACTTGACAAGGTGGGTAGCTTCAGGAGTCCAACAGATGGTACTCTGGATGTATCACTAGTTGAGTATCGCCATATCAGACCCTCGATCGGTGACGATACTTCGAGCATGCACAGTGGACTGAGGAGCCGCACAGACGCCGCGATTGCTGAGAACGTAGTACAGTACAAGTGCTTTATTAAGCTTCGAGACGATATTTGAACAGACGGAAGCTCTACATATCTCATGTCATAGGTGTGATACAAGAACATAGTCTATCGCGTGTGTGAAGGCTCATGTCGCCAGGAGAGGCATGGACGAAGCATTACGATACTGACCGGCCTAATCGGGCTAGAGGCGGGAGCGTTCATGGCGGGGAAATGGTAGAAGTCGACGTGACGGCTTTCGATGCGACAACGATTTTGCTCCGGTGAACGCGACAAACCGGCCCTCGAACGGGTATCTTGAGATACTCAGCCTGCAGTATGAACGTAACAACAGCGCCGACGGCTGGACAGGCGCAACAACAGCCCAGGGCGCGGCGGCCGCATCGGCCTCGCAAGGACTACACCAATTTGGACACGGTATTCGAGTCGCTCGACGACCTCAAAACCGCCCTACGCCAGTACATGGACAATGCCACGACCCCCGACGCCCTCCCGCAATATGTCTCGTGTGCTATGACCTTGTCCATCCACGCCGCCCTGCCTCTCAAATCGCCCACCGAAACCTCCCGCCCTCGCCGTCGCTCCAGCTACGTGCCCTTTGATGGCTTTGGCGACGAGCTAGATCTCGGAGGACACGATGAACAGCAACACCAACAAGAACAGGAGCAGGAGCAAGATCAAGAGCAGCAGTTGGAATACAAGACGGTGCTTGAACTAGTAAACATCGACGACCTCAAGCAGCGACAGATATGGCAACGCGCTGCTGCCAAGGGCATTGTCCAGCAGATCCAGCACCTTGATGGTTTCAAGTACTGCTTCAACAACAACTGGTCCAGCAAAGACGACAACGGTTATCGCTACTCGTATACCTGTCTCGACTCGCTGGAAAACAAGGACAGACACGCCAACGGCTTCCGTGCCACCAATGCTGCGACCCGGCGCCCGGGTGCCAACACTCGCGGTGTTCGCAAACCCACCTATGACTGCAAGGGCCAGATTGCCGTCAAGTTCTCCGCCATGCGCCAGTCTGTCGAAGTTGTCTACAAGCATCACGCCATCCACAAGACGGTCGCCGAGAGACGCCCGCCTCCACGTAAGGATTCAAAGCGGAAGTCCGTTACACAACAGTCAGTCGCCGAAACCACGCCTGGTGCAAGTCTGCTGTCTTTCGCAGACCAAGACACACACGAAAACTCTTTCATCCTCCAAGATGTTGATCCCTCGGCCTTCCAGCCTTATCCCGATCCTGTAGAGCTTCCTATTGCGAAGAAGCCCTCTCGCAAGACAAAGGACAGTGCCAGTCAGCCACGCTCGAAGCGCCAGAAGACACAGCCTGTTCAACCAGCAGACCAAGTGGAACGCCCGTTGTCGCTGGTCGAAATTCTGCAACAGTCGATGGCTCCATCTAGCACCTCCACTCTCAGCCAGGAGCCAAATGCTGAGTTATCGCCGTCGCCTCCTCCGCCTCCTCTCTGGCAAACTCCGCTTTCGGCTCCTGTGACTATCTCCTCAAACCCCCTGCCTGGCAATTACCCTCCACTTGCGAGTCGTCAAAGCTTCAACCCAGCTTACCAGCAATCGCAACCACCTGATGTTGGTCGCTTTTCAAAGCTTGCCGTCCCCTGTTTCAAGTGCAAGGCTGCGCATACCCAGGCATGTTCCCTGACCGCTTGTGTCTGATCCCGAAGCTTACTATAGAAAACAGTGCGATGGTTTGCAACCTGTTTGTAACTCCTGCCAGCTACGAGGAAATGTTTGCAACTATCCTTCGATCCTCAGATTTGACAAGGCCCCCGTTCCAGATTCGCGCTGGATACAAGGTACGTAGTGACTCGGTCTTGTCTACGCTTGATTGTTGACGTGTTTCAGTGCAACCTACCCAAAACGGACGTGGTGTGTTTCGAGTGAACCAAAGCTCTCCGGCAAACAACACATCGACTGTTCCCACTCAGGACATGTTTCCCACTGCTAGTCAACAAGGTCCATGGTACTCTCATTCCTGAGAAACTAATATTGAGAGGTCTGGGCACATATCATGGGCTTGTGTCTATTATTTCCGTTGCATTCTTGTTTAGCATGTTAAGATACCCCTCATCAAGTTTTGCGTTTTGCCTTTTTTAATTCCGCAGCCATCTTTTGACTGTGAGGCATGTATAGCAGCATCGATCGCAAAGTAGTATGTCAGATTGATGTCTTGAGCTAACACTTATATAGGCACAGATGGATCCTCGGAGCGAAAGCCTCGACTTCTTGACGCTGTGGTATAGGAAAGGCGGCTGGTTGACAAGGCCTCTTGAACGCACCAAAGCATCGCCGCCAGCCCTCCTGAGATACGAACATGACTCAGCCTTGCCATGATGCTTGGAAATTTCTAAATCACCTTCTTAGTGGCCGAAGTACATACGTTGCATAGCCGTCTCTCGAAATGGACGATGTTGTCGCAAGGAACAGAGGGCGCTGTTGCTCGAACTCTCTCATATGCACAACGCTGGACATCGTGAGCTCGTTCTGGTCCAGATACTTGCAGTAATCGGCTCTGGTGTTGTTTCGTTGCTGGTGTGTACAGCTCAAACCTCACTGATGATGAATCGGTGCAGGTACGGGCTTCGCAGCAGAATCGAGTTTTCACTATTGTCAAGACACTGAAGTAGAAGTCAAGATACGATGTTTTGATGATTTGTATTGAGTTCAAGAAGAATAGCCTATTCTCCAGCTATCTCTCCATGACCGCATCAATCTCAGAGCATCGTGGTATCTGACAGTCATACCACCAGCCTGGCGCGTCAAAGGCACCTCGTGCCATTGCTTTGCACAACGGCTACATCAAGAGATTCGACGTCTACTGCGCTCCAGCTGGAAGAGCATAGCCATATCATACATGATGGATGTGTTCACTGGTAGACAGAAGGTTGTTCACAAGGAAGTCACCGGCCAGGGGTGCTGCCCCTGAAAGCACACCAACATCATTTCGGTTGGGCCAATGGTCGAGGAGAGTCGTAAGCAAGTCGCCCAGGTGTTCTCGAAGGAAGTCACCACTCGCGGAACTCTCACGCGTCGCCGAGAACGCGAAGCTGTCAACTGGCGTTGAGAGAAAAAAACCTCAGGCAACAGCCCAGCGACACGCAACGCCATCTCAACGCAACGCCGTCGACGAGCGTCGAGGGAAAGAGCATCACGCCGCGCGGGTTCTTCCTTTGGTGAGGGCTCAACCTGTTCAAAAGCCCCTCTTCCCACCTTCATCCTCCATCTTCCTCTTCCACCACTCCATCACCCAAACACTCTGCCCCATCACCCATCTCCTCTTGTTTGTCTTCTCCATCGCACCATCAGGCTGCATCATCTACTCAGCAACATCTTCATCTTTGAGCACGCCGCTCTAAACAACAACTCTTCTGTCTCCAGCTTGCCCGCCAACATGAAGCTCACTACTGTACGTACTCACTCATCACCATCCACCACTACCGTTCATCTCCATCATGATCAGCCATCCATCTTGATCATCAACCATCCATCTTGATCATCAACCATCCATCTTCATCATCAGCCATCCATCTTCATCATCAGCCATCCATCTTCATCATCATCCATCTATCTTCATCATCAGCCATCACTTTTGACACTCGCTGACCACCACACAGTTGTTCGGCATCTCCACTGCCATTGCTGGAACCCTTGCCACCACCGGCAACTCTTCGTTCTCTCAGGCTATCGACAGCGTCGCTTCTGCCACCAACGTCTACCCTTACCCTTTCAAGTACGACATTGTCGCTATGGCTTTTGGTGACGGCGAGTTCTGCAACAACACCTCCTTCGACAAGGGTGGTTTCGGCTTGCCACCTGACGTGTGCAAAGCCTCGACCTCCGGCTTCTACAACCTCGCATCCCGAGCCATCAAAGGTCTGGGCGACAGCATCTTTGACGAGGAACGTTGTGTTCTGGTCACCTTCGCCGACGATCACTGTCAGGTCGAAGGCGCCATCATCCGCGAGCTCTCCGCCGATCCGGCCTTCCACCCAATCGTCGAGAATCCCCAGGGTGAATGTTCGGATGTCTACCCTATCGTTCACTACGAAGGAGAAGCTGCATCGAGGATCGAAGCTCTCTCGGTCATGTGGGCCTGCGGCGAAGACATCGAGGAAGACTGGATCGACCCCACCCCCGGCAAGCACACTGATCCTGAAGGCGACGACGACCAGTTGATCTCCGCCAGATCTGTCGACGCTGTTCGTGACCATGTCCGCGTCTTCCCTGCCGATGGCGCCAACTGCCACAACGCTCTGGATCGTGATTCCGACAGACAGGTGTACAACGACTGCCACACCTTCGCAAAGCCTTTCTTCTCCATCAGAGCTCAGATCACTCGCGGCAAGGGCAAGTCCAGGCTCGACGGTTCTCAGCCATGCTCTGTCCTCGTCTTCAGCGATGAGAAGTGCCACAAGAACGGTGCTGAAGTCATCCACCTCGACAACACTCACGAGCTTGGCGTCTGCCACAACGTCTCTCTTCACCACGAGGACGACAACACTGCCATCGCCGGTCACTCGTGGAAGTGGGCTTGCGGTCAGGACATCATTGACTGCATCAACGACGACACCAAGTCCGCCACCTCTGTCAAGGCCGCCAAGTCCGCCGTCAAGACCGTCACTGCCACTTCCACCCAAAGCTTGGCCTGCTCTCTCACCACCGAGGCTGCCCATTCAACCAGCGTCATCAACAGCGTTGTCACCATGAAGCCTGTCACTCACACCATGACCAGCGTCTTCACCAAGACGCAGCTTCGTGTCGTCACCAAGCTCATCACCAGCGTCGCCACCGACGTCTCCACCATTGGTCACACCGTCACCAAGCCATTCAGCACCACTTACAAGGTCTGTGATGCCGTGGCAACTGCTCGTTCTTGATTGCATCACCTTGCATCCATGAGTCGACTCGACTCTGCATGATCATCGGCAGGCGTTTGTTCTCGTCTTTCGATACCACTTGTTTCTTTTCTTCACCATGCTGCCTCGCATTTGTTATGACCAGGAGGAGTTGCTTTTGTTCTTTGCTTTGTTTCTTTCATCGGAGGTTGTTTCTTCTCATCAGCACGAGCTGCTCAGCATGTCCTATTGTCGACAGGGTTTTTCATTCTTCATGTTCTGTATGCATTAGCACCAGGAGTCACTGTTTCGCTGACTACCAATGTATGAATTGATTGTTTCTCTTATCATCAACGTGCCTCTTGTCTTGTGAATGTCTTGTGTGATCATCATGTCAATCGGTCATGATCCTGTCTGTCTCCTTCAAGCAGTGGTATGGCAGTCGAGTGGCCTTGGAGTAATGAGACCAACTCCGCCATGTCCAAAATCCGTGCAATCCAAACACCCAACTCCATCAGCGATTGCATGAGCCATCAGCGATAGTATACAGTGTGACTGCTCTGGATTGCTGACGGCTCGCAGGATGGGACTTCAGAATTCTCAGCGAGCAAACCACGACATTCTGTGATGATGTTACGACAGACTTTGTTTAACCTCTCTTCTGTCTGGCGTGAAGATTTGCACACAAGGAGCCATCGATGACACTCTGTTTGGCCAAATGATGGACTGGGTAGACATTGCTATTGATGATATAGTTGTGAAGCGGCAGGAAACTTCGGAGTTCTCAACAGAAAAGTTCTGCTACATTAGGATATTCATATAGTCCTCCTACAGCTGCTCTAGCAAGCAAGTGTGGTAGAGAAAGGGGAAAAAGTATTACGAGGTCGCAGGTTGGTAATGGGTGGTCGTTCAGAGGTATTGGCAGTACAGAGAGCTCACAGGAAACCTGTCTCGAAGTGTGAGATGGGCGTGAGTCCAAGAGAAGTCAGGCTCATGGCTTGTTCATGTCAATGTATATTCGCCTTGTCAATTTGCAGGAGGCAGATAGAACTATGCAGCAAGACAAAACGTGTATACGTAATTACAGATGTTCGTGTTCAACCGAGATACTTATGTGTCAGTTACTCTTGAAGAGAGAGCCTCGTGAATGAGGTCTGCAACAGTTTTTGAACCTTGAGAAAACTTCGGTATGAACTTCAAGACTCATCGTGACCACCAAACAGTTTTGATAAGGCGAGTCTTGTCGACATTTCCCTGGAGTCAAGGGCCATGACTATCCTTTACTCATTGATAAACGTGACTGCGTAAGTCTCAAGACCACAAAAACATACAGCGAGTTCTTTGGGGGGTTGGCCTCTTCTCACAGAGCAGTGATTTGGTCAGCGAAAGTCTTGCTTATCACTTGTAGGAACATACGAGTCCTCTAGGAACTACAAGCAAGACCGTCAGTTCGATCTCTGTCGAGCAACAAAACACTGCAGCATTGGTTTCGTGCAAGGGTCAATTGCGGAACAATGGCACTTTGTTGACGTGCAGAGGCTGCGTATATCTGACTTTGCGGTATCCAGTGCTTGCCAGAGTTATTGAGAGTTGGCCGTGGCCTAGAAGATACGGCCATGGAATTACGGTAACCCTCGGTCGAAGATGAAAAGAGTTTGCAGAAACGCACTGCGAATACTGGGTCTTGCGCAGTTGGATTGTGAGTGACAAAGGCCCAAGCATAAAAGCGCGCTTCACGAACGAGCATCATCTCGGACGAGACATGATTAGTGAACGATGCAAATGCTTCGTTGCTTGCAGGACAAGATATGTTCATGTCAGGCTCGGAAGCAGAGACACGGCATCACAAGATTTGGTACGCGTAAATTGTAGGATATGCATCATGGAGGTCTGCCAAGCTCAGGCATGGCAGGAAGCGGTCTCGAACTTCGAGTTGTTCCAAGGTAGTGTCTGTGTGCTGACACGAGATCCTATCAAGCCACGGAATTTGGCTCGAGAATGTGATGGCAATAAGAATTATGTCCAGGATCCGTGTAACGGTAGGGTCAGGGTGGAGAGAGGAAATACGAGTTCGGGAATCAGCCAGTCGGAAAGCCAACACATGTCGAGGAACGGCACAAGATGCGATTACTCGGAAAGCTGCATTCATTGAACTTGTTACGTATGTCTGCATAATCAGGTGGGTGGAAGGATGTGGCATGTGCGCGATTCAGAGCTTACAGGAGCCCGAAGTGTTGGTGGACAACATGTGGGTGTTGGTTCTCATACGAGCGTCAGGCGTAGAAGTCAAAGGACAGCTCAAGCACCGTCACCCCATATGCCAATGACAGCCATTGCGAAGCCAGCGAAGCCGATAGTAGCCCTTGCCTGTTCGAGGGTTTGAGAAGACGTCACGGCCTTCTCGACCGTTTCGCCATTGACGTCGTCTTGGCTCTCGGCGAGCAGTGCCTGACCAGGGATGAGATCCGAGGCGGCGGCGAGACCAGCGACAAGAGAAGTCCAGAGCAGGTAGGGATGTCTAGCAGGTGCTGGCGAGAGAGCGTAGGCAAGGTTGAAGGAGAGCAACGACATGACGGCAAGCGAGCGCAAGTGCAGCGAGGCCTTCTGTTTCAGCGATACGAGGACATGATGGGCGGGCTTTGCCGAAGGAAGAGCCAGCAGCGACGGTATGGACAAGGCGGCCAACGAGTACGAGGCACCCTGCACCCACGTCAGTCGATTGAGCGTGACGAGTGTTCAGAGAGAGGTTCCGAGCTCACCGTGAAGAGACCCAGACTCGTGGTGCCTACGAATTTACAAGCGGCGATGGTAGATGGCATTTTGGAATGGGTTCCGAGGATGCTTGCGACAGACTCGATGTGTTGTTTGAGATGATGGTTGACTGTCTGTCTCTCGTTTCACCTGGACACTCCCCCATACTGCACTACGTCAGACTCGGTGCTCCATCCCCACACTGTAACGGCCATGCGCCCAGCACAAGCACGCATTCTTTTGCAACTTGCGCAACAAACACATCAATCCGGCGTTCGGGCCTTTGGCATCACAGGTTCCTAATTCTCTCGAGAAGCGTCTTGTGGAACGGTCATGGTATATATCTCATAGCTCGCCATTCCTTTGTCGCAAACCACTTGTGCATACGAGGACTATACACCTCGGTGGTCTAGCCCTGAAACACGTCTACCTCGGCAGCCTCGTGCCGTTCAGCTCGAGCTGACACGACCTTTGAACACGCTCACCATGCTGTTCGACCTTCTCTTTCTCCTCCTTCTGCTTACCACCACCATCATCAACATCAACAACACACCAGCGTCGCCATGCCGCAAGACAAGAAGGAATACCTCAGTGACGCCTGGAAAGATGGCCTCTTCAGTGTGTTTACATGTTGCCCGGAAGAGGGTCCGCGCACTGCTAATTGACCCATCCAGAGGACAAGGTTCTGTTTTGCACCGGTGGTGCTGGTTCAATTTGCAGTGCTCAAACCAGAGCTCTTGTGCATCTAGGAGCATCTGCTGCCATCATTGGTCGTAACAAGGAAAAGACGGAGCGAATGGCCGCCGACATTGCCACTGCCCGCCCCGGCGCTCGTGTACTCGCAATCGCTGGAGTCGACGTCCGCGACCCTAAAGCCCTGCAAGATGCTGCAGATAGAACTGCTAGAGAATTGGGAGGCATAGACTTTGTCATTGCCGGTGCAGCAGGCAATTTTCTGGCGCCAATGTCACAGCTCAGTGCCAACGCCTTCAAGTCCGTCATCGATATCGATGTCCTCGGCAGCTACAACACAGTCAAAGCGACGCTGCCTTACCTGGTCAAGAGCGCCAAGAGCAGCACTGTAGATGCGACAAACCCCAGCTCTGGTGGCAGAATCATCTTTGTCTCGGCAACAATTCACTATACCGGTCTGCCTCTGCAGACCCATGTTTCAGCCGCCAAAGCAGCCGTCGATTCTCTGTCAAATGCGGTTGCCATCGAGTATGGACCGCTAGGCGTGACTTCGAATGTCATTGCACCAGGTCCCATCGGTGGCACAGAGGGCATGGAACGATTGGCCAAGAGCGACCCGGAGAGTGTCGCAAAGTCGGCAAAGAGGGTGCCTCTGGGTCGGCTGGGATCGGTCAAAGATATAGCAGATGCGACCGTCTATCTGTTCTCTGATGCAGGCAATTTTGTCAATGGCTCAACAGTGGTGGTAGATGGAGGCAGCTGGAGAGTCAACGCTGGCGGCCCAGGTTCCACCTGGAGCTATCCAGACTTCATCCTGAGTGGAGCGACAGTTGAGGGAGTCAAGGGCGGCAAGGCCAAGCTGTAGGCATTAGATTGCAAATGTCTGTGCGCAAACGTCGGGACATGTGAAGAGGATGCTCTAGTTGTTATGGATCGCGTGTGCATGCAGCGGCCGACAAGGGCCAAGCGGTGTCCGGCAAGAGGACGCACGCAGTTCCTTGTTACATGTTCAGCGGTCGGTGCAGTTGAATGAGCAAGTTGATTGAATATGCTTCACAAGAAGGGTGACACGGCGGACAAACAGGAAACCATGATGAGCGCGACGGCGGCAGATCAGGCGCGAATCTTGGACAGCGGACACCAAGGCACCGGAGCAGACGGCTTCATTGGACGTGTCTCACAAGATGACGAGGTCGATGGAGATTCGCGAACCTGTTTGGCTTGAAATGATGAAACAGCGGGCCGGCAGAGTGCAAATCATAATCAAGAGAGGCGACAGACTTTGGCCATGCCGGTTAGCGTTGGCGGCGACTCGAGTCTTGCAAATAGGCGAGTCAACATTATTACCCAACGGCTGCAATAACATTGTGCGTTTTGTGCCATCGTTTGCTTGGTTACTTTGCTTGCTGGCTGGCGTTCTTGTTTTCGTAGCTCCTAGCTAGCTCTTCCTCTCTCTTCTCAATCCCAGTCCACAATCACCACCCTGCTGGAGCTTGCCTCTGTCTTTGCGCCCCGGTCCTTGCTTCGCTGCTCGACTATATCGACGCCCCTACCTGGATACAGATTGCGCACTAGCTCTCCCCCTGGCCAAGGACAGTTGATGGAAATGTGCCCAGCCCGCTCGCGACACGCCGACTCGATTCTGTAATTCTGCGACGAGCGTGGACGACGTCCCAACACTCTTTTTTCTTCGGCAGCGCGTCTGCTCGATCGACACGTTTGCGCTTCCAACATCCAGCATCCCTGCACCACCCAAAACCAAGTCGCTGCAAGTCGCTTTGTCGCTGCAGTGTGACTTGTTGACGACCGGCCCCTCAAAGTCCCCTCTGTCTGTGTCTTGGCATCCGACGGGGCTCCCATATCACCATGTTGTCTCGAGGCAGTCTTCGCAGCGGCCAACTCTTGCTGCTGCCACTAGCTCTCATGTCGAGCTTCTGGCAACACGCTCACGGTCTGAGCCAGACATACTGCTCGAGCCAGAACTCGGGCTCTGACTATGACGCTGGTGAGCATTGAGCACTGAGCACATGTCTCATGTTGCGGCTCCCTGTGTGCCAGCCTGCTGACGTGCATGCAGTGACCAACATCTACCAGTCCAATGGCGCCTGCCATGACGAATGCGCTGCCAACTACGCCTTCGCCATTGTCCAGTACCAACAATGCTGGTGCTCAAACTACGCTCCTGCAGATCAGGTTGACGTCTCACAGTGCAGTCAATCCTGTCCTGGCTATCCCAGCGAGAGCTGCGGTGACAAGGACAACGGCCTCTACGGCTACATCAAGCTCAACATCGACCCATCAGGCACCCTAGGTTCTGGCTCAAGCAGTAGCTCCACTAGCAGTGCCGCTCAATCCTCACAACAGCAATCGGTAAGCAATGACTTGATTTCCCCAATGGTTGTGCCTCTACATAATCTGCAAAACAATACCCTCACTGCCCTGCATGTCAACTGAACCACGTGTCTGCTTAGACGCCCACCTCATCACCCTCTCCTTCCTCCGCCCAGACAGCTTCTCCCGTACAGAGCGATACGACCGTGTTTACCTCTGTTCCCGTCACCGTGACCGTAAAGCAGAGTGCTTCGGTTGTCGTATCTTATGTCACGCCTGTATGCCTACCCAAAATTTCCTATCGTCTGCAACCACATGCTGCTTTGCTATACTCTGCCCACCTTGTTCTTGTGCTAACAGCCATTCAGTCATCCTCAAGCAAGCCTACAACAACATCGTCATCTTTGACGCCTTCTTCAACAACTTCTTCAACACCTTCATCCACACCAACGTCAACATCTTTCTCCATCACCTCTACTCAAGGAGCTGTTGTGACAAGCAGCCCTTCTTCTACTGCGGCCGACTCCGATACCAGCTCACTATCTCACACTACCTTCGTCAGCACCCGTGTCGTCACCCTTTCGGGCGCTCCTGTCACGCAAACTGTCACAAGCACCGCTGTCGTGACCCCCGGTGCCGGCTCGCTGCATGATACAGAACGTCAAGGTGTTTCTGGTGGAACCGTGGCCGGCGCTGTCGTTGGCTCCGTCGCTGGTGTTGCTCTCCTCCTAGCTGGTGCATTCTTTCTATGGCGCAGGAAACGATCCGAGACATCTGATCCAGAATCTCCAAGGTCAGGCTCTGGCTCAGGTTCTTCTGCCCGAAGAAGAATGGAACGCAATACTAGCGTTCTCAGCAAGACCGGCCTTTTGTCCTCTGCAGGCACTGCTGCCGACATGGAAAAGTTTCATGATGATTCGACAACCAGCCACAGGTACCATGGCAGCGAATCGACTGCACCAATTCCTACCAGCCCAGATGGTGACAGACGTAACAGCCGTCCGCTTGTTTACGATCAGCGATTGAACCCTGCTGCTCTGATGCAACACTGGGAGCAAAACGGCAGTCGCGCGAGTATTGGCACCATGCAAGACCAACGAGACTACTCTCGGCCTTTGGGCGTCACCAACCCCGATATAATCGACGACTAAGTGGCTTCACTGCTTGCCTGCCATAACCCGCCACTTGCCCACGCGACCACGACGTGCACACACTTTTTTCTTTATTCTTCCCCATTGACTACAGACTTTTTTCTTGTCCATTTATCCTATGGTTTTTAGCGGGCGTTTTTGGGCCAAATGCCCCGGTTCTTTATTTCTTCTACATTTATTACCAACAACACATAGAGACCTTGGTGTCATCCACGGCGCCCATCCTACCTATTCTTTGAAAGGTATTGGAGTTTTACTGTACAAAAAGCAATAAAGAATAACAAATCATCCATCAAATATTTCCATGTCTCGACGTCCGCTGCTCTTCCATGTGATGGAACCAATTTCCTCGACGCTCTCACCACGGCTCTCTTGTCTCGTCAACGCAAATAAGGCTGTGTTTATGCTTCTTAAACAATGTCAACTCCGCTCGACAGTTCTGCCATGCGTTGATTAGCATACTTTGTGTAATACCGCGTCAATCGGGTCCGAGACGACGATGACATCGAGTCCCTATTACTAAAGCACACCACGCTAGCCCCATTGGGCTAGAGAATCACATGCTCTTGCTCTGCTTCTCGCAAGCTTGTTTTCGCATATCAGCAAATTTTGTGTCTACCGCATGAGCAGTCCAATTATCGATGCGTATATGTCCCCACGATGCAAGCGACAGATGTGGGCTTGAGGGTTGTAGATGATTAAGTGTCACACGAAGATTCGCAGGAATGCTGGCAGTGCTAGACGACTTGATGATATTTACAGTACTGTGGTTTGCGCATCGACTGGATCAGCTCTCGGATTTCATTGCAATGGTCTGGTATGTGCAGTTCAAGGAAGACAAGATCAGAAAAGCGCTGCTGTTGGTGTTGAGGCTGCCGAGTCAGTCTGTCTTACGAGCCAATCCGAGGACTACAGAGGAGCTGGAGCTCATCATGACACAGAGAAGGTACAAGCAGCTCGCGATGAGATGGTCAAATGGTCATCGAGATACGTTTTGATGGAGCAATCTTCAGAAGTATGGAGCAAGTGCAGTTGACAGCAAGAGATAGGCGCCTACCTGGACTAGTGGGTGCTTCGAGCGCGAGATGCTGCTGCATACCACCATGGTTCAAATCTAGTGGCCACCACGATAGCTATCTCCGTTCCTTCGACCACGTCCACGGTTGCCAGCTCGCGCGAACGCACGACCTCCGCCAAACTCGGGACCGCCATCGACGAGTACGTCACCATCCTCGAAAGTATAGCGCTTGAGTTGATCGAGACCGCGACCCAGTGAGTCACCGTTTCTCTTCATGTCGGCACGAGGGTCCCAGTCTCTGCTGGTCTCGCGATCCAGCTCATCGAGCCTGTCATCGGCGAGGTTGTCACTTACGGGCTGCCAGTATAGCTTTGGCTTGGTCGAGGTGAAGTTGAAGAGCTTGTCCAACTCCAGGAATGGGGCGCTCGCTTCTTCAACTACCCTCGAGCTGCGTCGCGGAGCAGGTACGTGAACGGGTTGAGAAGGGCGTCTTTGCTCGCTTTGAGCGAAAGAAGGGCGTCTTCCGCTCGACATGCTGCCCCGGGGCCCGGTGGGAGGAGCGTTTGGTGCACCAGCATGTGTTGAAGCACGGTGGGTAGCAGGACCCGCCTCGACGAGCTGTACTTCGACACCGTCATCGAGCGAGTTGTAGACGAGCTCCCAGCGCTTCGCCTGACTAGGCCTTGAGCCTCCGCTTGCTCGCTCTGTTTCGAGATAGTCCTGGAAGCGCTCGTCGGGAAAGAAGTCTGCCCAGAGTTGCTTGCGCATTGGTTCTGGCGGCCAGATTCGCGCATGCATGCTGGCTCGCGCCCTCGAAGCGGCAGATATGGATGTGAATAGGACAAAGGCATGTGTGCGCAAAGCATCGACATAACACTCTTCGACCAGGGAAGCGGAGAGATCAGAATGGTCTGGGGGTCTGGCAACATCTTCGAGGTGGTCCCTCAAGCCACCGGGGTTGATGGGGCGAACGAGATGGCGGATGTACAAAGCACGAGTGGCAGGGTGGATTGCAGGAGATACAGCAACATCAGCAGGGTCGGGCGTGAGCTGGACGGGGTCAGACTCGGAAGGGTTAATCAGATTCTTGAAACGACGCTCATTGGGACTCCTGGTCGACCTTGGCTTGTCAGAATCATTGGTAAAGGGTTGGGTCAAGTCGTCGCTGGTTGACATTGGCTGGAGGGTAAGATCAGGTTGTTCCAGAGGAACATCGGGCATGGATTCATCATCCTTGACGGCATGTTGGTCGGCGGGTAAGTGGACGACTGGACCATCAGCCTCTTGCTTTAGTTTCTTGTGGACAATGTCTTCGGACATGGGCGGACTGGGGCTGCGTCTCTTTCTCTTTTTACCATCGGGCGAGACTGGCTCTTCTGTCTCGACCGGCTCGGGGGAAGCGGCGGCTGGCAGCTGATCCATGGCTTCTGGTTGGGGCGACGGAGCATTGTCGGGGAGTGTTTCCTGAGTGGGCTCTGCGGCTGTGGACTCTTGCTGGTTGGTGGGTTCTGGTTCTGGCTTGTCCTCGCTGGCTGGTAGTGGATCTGTGGCACTGGGAGGGTCTGTGGCGGTGGGCTCTTCTGCCGGGGTTTGCTCGAGATCTGGTTGTTGATTCAGAGTTTCTTGGTCGTGCTGCTCCAGGCGGTCGACAAAGTCCTTCTTGAGCTTGAGGCCGGTGCTAGGAATGTCGCGTTCTTTCAATTCATCCTTGAGCTTGGCGACGGTGAGCGAATTGTAGTCCATGTTGGCATCCGAACGTCAATGACGGAGATTTCGTGTATGAAGGCGTAGGTCTGAGTGAGGGCGAGAAATGGTAGAGCATCAAAAAGGTCGTGCTTGGCGCATGACGTGCCTCGGCGAGCAACCAGCAGCAGTATGCGACTATCGACACCAAGGGGAAGCTTTATCTCATACCCTTTCACTTTCGCTTTCTCTCTGTTCTGTCACAACATCACACAAGTCGCCTGTCCAGCCCTGACACACACGCGACGGCCGTCAAGATGAGCAACAAAATGTGGGAGGTCAGATAGCTGCTCCGTCCAGCGTGTTGTTTGTGCCAACAAGATGTCTGCAGGTTGATCCCGAAACCAAGAGCAAGCTCCTAGACATCCAGAAGACCAATGAGAACAACCGCTGCGTCGACTGCGGTGCCCCCAGCCCGCAATGGGTATGCCACTGACGCCCCTCTCTCCCTAACCAACTGTCCGCTCACACATTGCTCCCAGGCCTCGCCCAAGTTCGGCATCTTCTTCTGTCTGTCCTGCTCTGGCACCCACCGCTCCCTCGGCGTCCACATCTCCTTTGTGCGATCCATCACCATGGACTCGTTCAAGGTCCAGGAGGTCGAGCGCATGTCCAAGGGCGGCAACAAGCCTTGGAAGGACTTCTTCGATGCTCACCAATCAAACTCCCTCCAAGGCCGCACTTTTGACGAATGTACCATTCAGGAACGCTACGACAGCGAGGCTGGTGAGGAGTGGAAAGAGCGCCTGACCGCAAAGGTCGAGGGCAAGGAATACGTACCCGGCACAAAGAGCAGTGGCATGGCTACTCGCGCAAAGCCTGCCACCTCGGCCTCGACCAGCAGGAGCCAAACTCCTCTTGGCGCCTCGTCTGCTGCTCCTCCCTCGCAAAAGGCCCAGAATGAAGCCTACTTTGCCCGTATGGGCGCCGAAAACGCTCACAGACCCGACACTCTGCCCCCCAACCAGGGCGGCAAGTATGCTGGTTTTGGCAGCGAACCCATGCCTTCGGCCTCTTCAAACTCGAACACGATCCCAGGTGTAGATGATTTCCAGAAGGATCCCGTCGCAGCGCTCACAAAGGGTTTCGGTTGGCTGAGCAGCACCGTGACCAAGCAAGCAAAGACCGGTTATGACGGATGGGTCAAGCCCAACATGCAGAAGGTCGGTCTGACTGGCACGCTTTGATACTTCAGTACTGACAATTGAACAGCTGGCAGAAGCCGATCTTGCTGCCCAGGCACGCATGACAGCAGCACAATTGGGTCAGGGTCTGCAGACGAGTACAAAGACAGCCGCCGAGACCTTTAACCGCTTCGTCGAGGGTGACGAGAGACTGGCACCCAGAGGAGCCAAGGGGCCGGCAGCGGACAAGCGAGACTTCTGGGACAGTTTTGGTGACGCCCCTCAAGGGCCCTCGAACGATAAGAAGGACTTCTGGGACGACTTTGCTGCTGCTGGTGAGACTGCAACACAGAAGAAGGCTGCTTCATCCAGTATAGGAACGAGCGCCATGAAGAAGCCTACGAGTTCACAGCAAAAGTCGGGCGATGATGCTTGGGGCGACTGGTAGAAGCGCGCAATCAAGACAAGATGATTTGGTTCGAGCAAATAGTTACATTTTCGTGCTAGAACAAATACATGGTATCGAGATCAGGACTCTCTGCAAGCCCCTCTATAACGCGCCCAACTCCTTGAGCTTGGAAATCATGCCATCAACATCCTCGACCTTGCCACCTCCCTGTCTCGGCGGGGGCTCGGTGACCTTGACGTGCTTGAGACGCTTGGTGAGATCGATGCCATATTCCTCCATGGTCTTCTTGACCAGCGGCTTCTTCTTGGCCTTCATGATGTTTGGCAGACTGGCATAGCGCGGCTCGTTCAATCGCAAGTCGGTGGTGATGACCATGGGTAGCTTGGCGCGCAATGTCTCGACTCCACCGTCGACCTCTCTGGTCACGGTGCATGTGTCACCCTCAACCTCGACCTTGGAGGCCTGGGTAGCCTGAGCCCAGCCCAGCAGACCAGCAAGCATCTGGCCAGTCTGGTTGGCATCGTCGTCGATGCTCTGCTTGCCCAGAATGACAAGGTTGCGGTTTTCGTCCTCGACAACCTTCTTGAGCAACTTGGCGACGCTCAGAGGCTCCAGTTCGGTCTTCTCTTCGACAATGTGGAGTGCACGGTCGGCACCCATGGCCATGGCGGTACGCAGAATGTCCTGGGACTTGGTGGGACCGGCGGAAAAGGCGAGAATGTCCTCGACTGGGGCCTTGCGTTCGCGCATACGGACAGCCTCTTCAATCGAGAGCTCGTCGAAGGGGTTCATACTGTGCTTGACTCCGGTTGTCTCGACGGCCGTCTGGGCCTTGTTGACTCGAGGCTTGACCTGTGGGCGGCGTCAATCACACACTCTCTGACGTGGACAAGCATTCGAGTGGACTGACAGCATAGTCAATGACGCGCTTGACCGGCACGAGGATTCGTAGACCAGACATGTTGTTGTGAAGAGTGATGCGGAAATAAGTTGGATGAGCCGACAAGACGACCGTCACAAGCAAGTTTGGCCAGGCGATTCCGACCTCGGCATTCGCCTTTGAACTCATGAGGGGTGTCCATGCAAAACTCGGCCTGACGCTTTCACCATCCTCCCTTTGGTTATCGCTACTCGGTTCTTCGACGAGTGCAGTTTTATACTGGATGCTGCTGTGTGATCAAGTATCTCATTTTCAAGATATGCCTTGGTAGCTTTTATCGACGCCGACCGTAGCCATTCTAGGATACAACTTTGCATCCTATACTCATCACAACGCACATGAAAAGTTCATTAAACAAAGATGGTTGAATCATGATCGCTTTTCTTTCGTCATACTAATACATATTCGATGGTCGTCAAGTTACCATGTAGAATAGAGAAGGAAGGGTAGGGCATATAAATGTCATGTGGAAATCATATCTTTTGCGCAACCGGCTTCAACAAATCTTCGCAGTCAACTTGACGCCGCACCTAGGTCATGCTGCGAGTTGTACGGCCGCCGTAATGCGTGGTGCTTCTTGTGGTGCTTCAGATCAAAGTCTGGCATCCAGGTGTGCTCGGCCCGTCGCGCTCGGTAGTTTCGATTTACTCGGCGACGGCAGCAGAGGTGTTGGCGGATCCCTCGGCAGTAGAAGGCTTGCCGTCAGTCTCGGCCTCGCCCTCGATGGGGGCGTTGGGGTCCTCGTCCTCCTTTCCAGGGCTGTCAATGGCGACCTTGACAGCGATCTCGCGGCCCTCAATCTCCTTGCCGTTCATGTCGGCGCAAGCCTTCTGCTGGAGCTCCTCGGATTCGAGAGTGACGAAGCCGAAGCCACGGCCCTTGCGGGGCTCGTTGCGAGCTTGAAGCTTGCGGACCATGAAGCGAGGGATGGGGCGGAGAGCGATCTTGGCTGAAGTGGGCTTGTACTCGGCGAAGATTTCAAGGAGCTGTCCAGACAGATTAGCATAATGGTCACGCGACACATGTTGATTTCAGAAGCTCACCTTCTCCTCGCGAAGGTCGTATGGGAGGTTAGCAACCATGACCTTGGTCTTGGAGGGAACACCATCCTCAGGAGGACCGCGCTGCTTGCGAGGGCGAAGAGCGTCGGTCTTGCCGGTCTTGTTGGGGTTAACGGTCATGGTGTCCTTGTCACCAGGGGCGGCAGAGAGAGCCTCGTTGGTGGTCTCGGTCAGGGGAAGGACCTGGCCAGGAACATTGGTGGGTCCATCAGTCGAGTCGGCAGGAGCGTCAGTGGTCTGGTCCTCGGCGTTGCGACCCTATGCTTGTCAGTTTTTGGTACAAAATGAGTTCTGTACATCAACTTACGCGACCACGGCCAGCACGGCCACCACGACCGCGGCCACGACCACGACCGCGAGTAGAGCTACGACGGCGAGCAGGCTCAGCACTCTCGTTGCCCTCCTGGGCAGGCTCGGGCTTGCGGGCGAGCTGGACAGAAACCTTGCGGTCGAGGATGGTCTTGCCGTTCAACTCACTGATGGCGCGCTCAGCCTCAGAGGGAGTCGAGACGTCAACAAAGGCGTAGCCGACGGGACGAGTGGTACGGGGGTTGGTGGGGATGGAAGTGGTCTCGCTGTAGCTCAAGTCAGGGGGTGAAGCCGATAATAAGACTGCGAAGAGACTTACACAAGGTAGTCCTTGAAGAAATCCTTCAACTCTCCCTCAGTGGTCGCATAGGCGAGGTTTCCAATGTAGAGTCTTCTACCCTCGGCGGCGCTGGCGATGACGGCCTCGTTCTGAGAGGCGTTGATGGGCTTGTCGCCGCCGGCTCCGACTGAAGCACCCTCGGCGGTCGAGGTGGGCTCGGTGATGGTAGTGTTTGCCATTTGGGCGGTGGCAGCTTCGACGGACATTATGACGTTGGTAGGTGGATGACGCTGGAGCTGTGAGGTCTGGGGAGGTTGGTTGGATTGTCGAGACCGCCTGTTGTGGTGGAAACTGGCTTGACGAGGGAGAGTTCTGGGTAGCTAGGTGCCCGATTCGTGGTGTTGGGGATGAGGAGAGGGTGGAAAGTTTGTCACTTTGCTGTGGTGGTAGGTGGTGTTAATGGAAGGTGTTGTTGTCTCGTAAACTAGGTGGCTTGACTTCTCGCCCGGTCGAATTTCGGCAGTCGCTGCTCAGCAGGGTCCACGTCCTTTCTTGGCTGGCGTAACTTGCTGCCGTCGTGGGGAAGGAAGGAGCGAGAAGTCGCCTCAAGAGTTGAGCCATCACTCTCATCAGACTTTCTACTTTGACTCACAATCTAGACTACGCGCTCACACACTTCTCCTTCGCCTCGTCGCAGACGAACATTCTGGTTGTCCGTCATCTCGATTGACGCTTGATCATTACGCTACTGCATGACACACCTTCAAAATGGTGTCTCCGGGCACAATGCTGCAGTAGCTGGACAATCTCCCGCAAGAAGGTGATTGTCAATCACACATCTTCTCCGAGGACCTGCTCTGACTGGCTCAGGCAAACTGCTGCAAAGCCTCGCTCTGCCTTGATCCTATATGGTTCCGAGACAGGCAATGCTCAAGATGTTGCTCAAGAGATTGCTCGCTTGACTGAGCGTCTGCGTTTTGATACTACTGTCATAGATCTTGACTCGATAGAACTCGTGTGTGCCATTCTATCATTCCTCGCTGTGCCTTCTCTGACTCTCGATAGCGTGATTTACTCAAGCATACCATCATCATAGTAGCTATATCCACCACTGGGCAAGGCGAGTTTCCGCAGAATGCTCGCTCCTTCTGGAAAGTCTTGTTGAGCAGTCAACTTCGACCGGGCGTTCTAAGACGTGTAAACTTCACCACATTTGGTCTAGGCGACAGCTCATATCCGCAATACAATGTTGCCCATCGCATGCTACACAATCGTATGCTGCAGTTGGGTGCAAAGCTGTTCTGCGCACGCGGAGAAGGTAATGAGCAACACCCAGAAGGTCACAATGGAGAATTTCGTGCGTGGATTGTGGATCTGAAGCAAGGACTCTTACAACAGTTCCCCTTGCCTGAAGGACAGGATATCATTGCCGAGGACGTCTTTCTAAAGCCAAAATGGTGTCTCAGAATTTCTACTACCGAGACCAATGGCAGCAGCGCTACTTACGATGGAGCCGCAAACTCCTCCGAGGCCCTTACTTTGGACACTCCGCCAGCAAATGACCTTCTGCCGATCAGAGACAGCGTTACTGCCGACCTGACTGCGAACACACGTCTGACGCCTCCTGACCACAGTCAAGACGTGCGGCTCTTGGACTTCCGTGTGCCTCCCAACATTGATTACGGACCTGGCGCTGTCGCTGTCGTATATCCTAAGAACTTCCCAAAGGATGTGGACCAATTCATCGAATGTATGGGCTGGGAATCTATGGCCGATACGCGCTTGGAGCTTGTTCCTACGGCTGAAGTTTTTGATCTCGCTACTTACCCTCCCTCGCCTCTCAGATATCTTCACTCGACGAAGTCAAACTTTACGATGCGCGAGCTACTAACGAACTATCTGGACATACTCTCAATACCTCGGAGGACGTTCTTTGCCTCGCTGGCACATTTTACTAAGGAAGGCAACGAGGATGAGGGTTATCAGAAAGAACGTATTCTTGAATTAGCCAACCCTGAGCTGATTGATGAATTATGGGACTATACAACTCGACCAAGGCGAACCATTCTTGAGATAATGCCTGAGTTTCCGAGCGTCAAGATCCCGTGGGAATATGCTCTAAACATAATTCCAGTGATGAGGGGCCGTCAGTTCAGTATTGCAAGCGGAGGCCGCTTGAAGCGTTTTGAAGATGGTGATGCCAGAGTGCAGTTGCTTGTAGCAATCGCAAACCCTCCTAACCCCATCATCAAATTACGGAAGCGCTACGGAGTCTGCACTCGTTATATTGCAACATTGCAGGCTGGACAACAACTTAGCCTCACTATACAACCAGGCTACTTGAATGTGAGCCCAGACGAAGTCAACGCACCTGTGCTTATGATCGGCCCAGGCACGGGTGTTGCACCAATGCGATCGATGATTTATGAGCGCTTGGAGTGGGCAAGAGGGAGCAACTCGAGGCAACGCAGTGTGTTGTTCTTCGGCTGCCGTAATGAGGAAGCCGATTACTTCTTCCGCGACGAATGGCAGAACTTTACAGACCAAGGCCTCGCTGTCTATCCTGGGTTCTCACGCGACCAAGGCAAGCCGAGGACATATGTTCAAGACTTGATTCGTCAACAAGGGAGTCTTGTCTACCAAGTTCTCGAGCGAGATGGAGGCAAAGTGTACGTCTGCGGATCCTCTGGAAATATGCCCAAAGGAGTTCGTGAGGCATTGTCAGATGTGCTCAGAGAAAATGGCCAAATGGAGGCCGAAAAGGCAAACGAGTATCTCGATCGGATGGAAAAGGATGGCCGTTACAAACAAGAGACTTGGTAGCAGGCTACTACGGGTAGATCTCTGCCGATGTTCTTCTTGTTCAGGCGCTTAAGACTATGTCAATCATGTAATCGGACCTCTTTCATGGTCAGAATTGACGATACTGGAGTCGCAACGCGTGATTCCTGTTATAATAATATTGTGGTCATAGAGTACCTGGACCAATGCCTTCTCCGCGTACGAGTCACCATGCTAAAAACCATCATACATTCGTATACTGCAGCGTGATACTTTTTGGCACACGACAATATTATTGGAGTAGACTGATATTCATAGGTACTCATTTTATTTACAGCCAGGGTCATCACCGCTGCATATGCACCGGGCTTCGGGGGTTAACAAGGCCGACATGATACATTAGCAGCGCGTCATGGTGCAGGATGATGCGCCACAAAGCAGATTGAGGTGGAGATGCAGAGCCTCAAGTATCAGGTAGGATACACCCAGAAGCAGTGAACAGGCTGCTATCACAGAGAAGCATTGGTCAAGTCATGGTTATCAGCACGACAGTGTGCGAGACAATCAAGTTTGCAGGCGATGCGGCTCCAGCGGCTGGCGTCCGAAGCGAAACTGAGGCTCGCGTGTGAAAGACATGTGCGGATCATTACGTGTAGACTTTCGGGGCACCATTGGCCCGCGTCGTTATCTGGGTAAAGGTGCATCGCAAGGAAAGCTAGGGATCAGGATGTTGGCCAGCTGCCGCGCCCAGAGACTTTTCCTGATGGATTACCAATCCTAGCATCCTTTGATTCTTCTCCTCTGTGTCTCGAGTCTTTGTTGCGACTTTGCAAACGCTCCAGTCCGAAAACCGGCACATCTTGACCACCCGAGGGCGCCAACATGGACAACGACACGGATGCAGCCTTCATTGGCGAAGCCGAAATCAGGTCGAAAAAGGCCAACGTGGTCAGGTCACGACCGGCTAGCACTCATTCGGGCGAAGAGAACACGACTGTTGCAAGAGGAGGCATAGATGCACGAGTGGCCACAGACGAACAGGACCCACTGCTGCCCTCTGAAGCCCGCCAAAGAAGACCGAGTGATGCTGGTTCAGGCCACGAGTGGGCTGGTGTCGCCGACTTCGACCACCTCCCATGGTACCGCAAGCCTTCCATCTACTTTGTCCTGGCACCCTTCTTCGTCATGACTCTGGCCTTCGGTGCCATCATATCTCCGCGAATCAACCTCATCCTCAACCTCGTCTGTCGCGAATACATGTCCGAGCAGCAGACCAAAAACCCTAGCCATTCTTTCTTGCCCATCTTGTTCGACGGCGAAAACCCTCAGTGCAGATCTCCAGAAGTGCAGGCCAGAGTCGCGCAATTCACCTTGTACGGAAACTTGATTGCTGGACTTCTCTCAGCCATCACTAGCCCAAAGCTGGGTGCTCTTTCGGATCGCTTTGGCCGCACAAAGATTCTTGCCCTGACAAGCATGGGCATCATTGCAGGAGATGCCCTGATCATCATGGCTGCCACCAAGCCCGAGACCTTCCCCGTCAACTGGATCCTGGTTGGTTATGCTCTTGATGGTCTTTCTGGCTCCTTCATTGCCGCCATGGCTATCGCCAATGCTTATGCTACCGATTGCACTCCTCCGGCCCGCCGTAACATCTCGTTCGGTTATCTCCATGGCTGTCTCTTCACTGGTATTGCTTTGGGACCTATTCTCGGAGGACTTATCGTCAAGGCTACAGGAAAGATCCTGTCCATCTTCTATGCTTCGCTTGCTGTACACGCAGCTTTTATTCTCTTTATCGCCTTCTGTGTCCCCGAGTCTCTTTCCAAACGCCGCCAGCAGGCTGCTCAGGAGAAGCATCAAGAAGACAAGGCTCAAAGGGGTTCTTCCGATTGGATTGATCGCGTCCGAGCTGTCAACATTCTGGAGCCGCTCAAGATTCTGTGGCCTACCGGCGAGGGCTCCTCACCTGCCCTTAGACGTAACCTTGTGCTCTTGGCTGCTGTTGATACCATTCTGTTTGGCGTTGCAATGGGAAGCATGACAATCATTGTCATCTACGCCCGCTACCAATTCAACTGGGAGTCGTTCGAGTCTGGCATCTTCTTGTCCATTGTCAACACCTGCAGAGTTCTGTGTCTTATTGTTGTCTTACCACTGGTCACACGCTATGTTCGTGGCAAGGCAAGCGAGACCAAGCAGCGTAGCTCCGGTAGTGATACCTTCGATCTTGTCGTTGTCCGTGTCGCGGTCTTCTTCGATACCATGGGATACCTTGGATACACCCTCGCTCGTACTGGTCCGTTGATGATTCTCTCTGGCAGCATAGCAAGCATCGGAGGTATTGGCTCGCCCACTCTTCAGTCAGCGTTGACCAAGCATGTGCCGCATGAGAAGACGGGCCAGCTGCTCGGTGCTTCTGGACTCTTACACGCCTTGGCTCGAGTCATCGCTCCCACCATCTTCAATGCCATATACTCGGCCACAGTCGGAAAGTTTACGCAGACGGTGTTTGTCTGCCTTACCGCCACTTTTGGCCTGGCATTTGTGCTCAGTTTCTTCATTAGACCACATGTCTATCTTGAGAAGGCTGCAGCAGACGAAGATTCATGATCAATGTCAAAAGAACAACAGCTGCAAAGCAACGAAGCAATGTACATAATCTAATAGTGACCAATTCTACAGCAATTTCCTATGACTGTGCCTCCTTGATTCTTTATCCTTGCCAGCCCATGCTCATAGGCACATCATAATATGTTCTCCATGACACTGTATCTTTGTAGCTAATATGCAGCTTTGCATCAAGCCCTGGACATTGAGAGTGAGGGTTCTGAACACGCGAGGAGGAAGCAGGCTTTGCCATGCAGCTAGGAACAACATGGGATTATGGAGAAACCAAACAAACATAGTATCTACAAAAGGGTATACGGTCGTGATTTTCTAGAATTACAGAGTTTCAATCATGTCAAGCGTACGACTACAGCAAAGCCTCTTGCTTCATGAAGAACTTCTTAGTCTCCAGACATCTCTGGCTGGTGCAGCCAGGACACCTTAGACCCAGCTGCCTGCTGCCAACATCGCCACTCGCCAAGTGATCTCTTGCAAGCTCGGCCAGACCTCTTATGAAAACAGGACTGCCGTTCAGTGAGTCTGCTCTCTTGACACGGCCTTCTGCGCCCAGCTCGTTGGCCTCGTGGATAATCTCCTGATCGACTTCGAACAGGGTTTCGATGTGGTCCGAGGTAAAGGCAATAGGAATGAGGATGAGATCCTTCTGACCTCTCTTGACAAAGTTTGTCACGGTGTCGCTGGTCTGGGCCCCCAACCAGGCAGAAGGTCCGACCTGGGACTGCCAGACCAAACGGTGAGGGTTCTTGAAACCCAAGCGCTGTTGGACGGCGTAGACGGTAGCAGCGACCTCGGCTGGGTAAGGGTCGCCTCTGTTGACCACGCTCATGGGAAGAGAGTGAGCCGAAAAGAGCAGCACGACGTCCTTTCTTGTCTCCTCGGGATACTCGAGCAACTTGGCCTCGATGTTTTGAGCAAAGGCTTCGACGAGGCCGGGGTGCGAAGGCCAGCGATCAATGACGCTCCATGTGATGGCGCCAGCTTCGTCGACCTCACCGCCAGCACGCTTGGTCTCGAGTCTCTGGCGCCATTTCCATAGCTCGTTCAAGGAGCTGCCGGTGGTGCTGCACGAGTACTGTGGGTATTGAGTAAAAGCGACAGCTCTGCCTCCCTTTCCGTTACCAAAGCCATCGTCGAACAATCTCTGATACATCTCCTCGGTCAGGGGAGCGGCGTAGCGGAAGGCGACATAAGGTTTGTGAGGGGCGGTCTCGGGCGAAATCTTGTCGAGGATCTTGCACATCTCGGAGCTCTGGTACTCGGACCATTTGCGAATGGGTGAGCCGCCGCCAATTGCAGCGTATTGCTTCTGGATCTTGGGGGTGCGACGCTTGGAGATGAGAGGACCGAGGTAGTTTTGCAGTCTGCCGAGAGGAATCAAGTCGCCATCTGCCTGGTTGCGAGTAAGCGTCTGACAGTGGCTAGAGAAGACGAGCTGGCAAACTCACAAACAACCTGCTGAGGAAGTCGCCGACCTCGGCAGTAGTCGAAGGGCCGCCCATATTCATAAAGACCATTGCGGTGGGACCCTTTGAGCCAGTGTTGTCTTGGGTGACAGGCGGCACGACGGTGGCCATGGATTGTTGCTGCGAGGCGGCATACTTTGCGATCTGAGCAGGCAATGCCCGCCGTGAGAGGCCGAGAGGTGCGCGGAGACTCATAATTTGTGTGTGCTTGTCGCGATAGAAAGGAGAGGGAGTGGTCAAAGAATACAACAATAGCCCATTTGTCTCGTCTCGATCCAACCATCCGAGCACTTGGCTATGACGATCGATGCGCCAAGCCGTCGTGATGCTTACCCGCTCATGTCTGATTGGTCCAACGCGTGCCCGTCGCGTGCACCTTAATTGTTCGCAGCTTCCAAGACAGACGCGATCTAGCTCCCATCTGCCTGGTCGAGTTGTTGTATCTGCTGGCCGTCACCAATCTGTTTGTCCGCTGTCGCAATTCGCTGAGACATGGCTCGTCCAAACCGACGCCCTTCCGACACTCCTGCCCGCTCCTCGAACTTCTCCGTCGCTCCTTCTTCTGTCGCGCCATCTTCTCCAAGTCTCTCGTCCGATAAAGAGAACCAGGCGACTTCAGCTCCTCGCGACAAAGGAAAAGGCCGCATGCCTTCGACCACATCCGATTCTCACTCCGCCAAGAGGAGGAGAATACAAACTCGTCCTACTGCTTCCGCTGCCAACGATGAAGAACCCGATGAATCACGCTACTACGATCCTACCCAAGACCAGCATGAGCGCCAGGAGATAAAGAAAAAGTCCCGTGCCCTGGAGCGCGAATTCAATGGTGCTTGTTCTGGTGCATCCCACCCTCACTGGCATCAGACTAACATCTACCAGAGAACCGAGATGTTTACCTTCAAGACGGCCGTCAGCTCGAGTCCGTCATCGATCGAGCAAACGAAGTCTTCAATGGTGTCAAGCAAACATCAGATGCGACTGTCGACTCTCGCTTGTTCGTCGGTATTTCTGATATGCTGTTGAAGGCATCCGCTCAGCTCACCCTTGGCGACAACTCTACTGGTGTCGATGTCGATGAATTCGTCTCCAAATGCATCATGTTCATGAGGAACGACCAGGCCAACGCTTCTGCCACTTCAACACAACGCCGCAGACAACGCCAGAGCCGCCGCGGCGGCCATGACGATGAAGAGGAGGACGACGAAGATCAGGATCCCACCGACGTTCTTGACTGGGCCCACCTCGGCACACACGCTTGTTTTCCTCACAACTTGCGACCACCCGCTCCAAGCTTCTTACTTGGTCCGCTGTCTGTCCAGAAGAAAGTTCGTGCGCAGACTCAACGTCGTGCTCGCCAGCGCAAGGATTCCACCATCAAGGAAGTCCGCCCAGAGGCGCTTACTGAACGAGACCTCCAAACCAATGAGAACAATGCCTTGACAACACTATGTCAAAACATCAAGAAGATCCTTGACGACCATTGCGCGACCGCTATGGCCGCAGTAGATGCCCTCGGCGAGCTAGACGACGATCAAGTGTTAGCAGAGATGAAGCGACACCGAATTACCCCTACTTCTGGACCCAGTCTATTTGACTTCGCCATCAACCCCCATAGTTTTGGTCAAACTGTGGAAAACATCTTCTACATCAGCTTTTTGATAAAAGAAGGCAATATTGGTCTAGAGATGGATGACAATGGACTGCCTACCATAGGTACGTCATCTCGACGAAGCTGGCTGAGTATTGAGTTTCTGACAGCATACAGTACCATCGATACCACAAACAGTAGCGCAACAGCGTGAAAAGAGCTCCATGCGACATCAGGCCGTCTTCAGCATAGACTACAGCACCTGGCAGCGCTTGATACAAGCATTCAACATTACCGAACCGCTGATTCCTCATCGCGGGACTGGTGGGAACGGAGCAGCCATAGGTGCTCGTGGTTGGTATAATGGCTGATCTCGATGCCCGTGGAACAGTCTGGTCCTTTCCACCAACAGTGTTGACTGCAGAGTCGATTTGCGATTCGTGTTTGAGTGAACTTGTAATGTCTGATGAATCGGAGGTGACTGAATTGCCTCTACCCTTAGCTTCTGTATATATCATGTTACGAACCTCCGCAAGGACAAAATTCCATGTCAAAGCTGCAACTAGACACCGGCTCATCGCAACATACTCTCTCTGCTTGACCTTGTGATGGACGCGTGCTAACTTGTGGGTTTGATCCTTCCGAGACTCTTGAAACAAGCACGGTCTTCTTCCAAAGCTGCCAGTCAACCAGACACGGACAAGCCCTCATCGACGACAATTATTGCGTTACTATGACCCATCTTCCAAATGAGCTCCTACAGCTCATTGTGAACTCTTTCACTTTACCGTATGTCAAGACTACAGAAGGTCTTCCAGAATACCGGGCAGCCCAACGAACGCTATGGAGCTTGTGCCTGGTCTCCAGTCAATTGCGCGCAATTGCACAACCACGCTTATACCGGACTTTTGTGAAGTATGGGACTTCACCAAACTTCGGACTCACGGATCAAGGACAAGCTTCTCAAGAGAGATGTCGGCAGTCCAACGCGAAAACACGCAAACAACTGGCAAGCTTCATTCACACTTTGATAGAGCGCCCAGATCTTGCTGCTCAGGTGGAATGCTTGCGCATCGAGAGCTTTCGAGACGAGGAAGAAGAAGAAGAACCAACCGATAGCAGCGACGGTAGCAATGATGGCGAAAACGACATGGAAGGACTGCCTCTGGATCCCGGTCTGGCCGATCTCTTTGTCGCAGCAATTATGAGGATCCCCGACCCAGCGCCTACCAAGGTCGGGCTACAAGGAATCACACAGTGGGCTGAGTGGGAAGTGTATCTCAAAGAGGGATCAGAGGGGGCACAAGTAGCTCTGCTGCTTAGTTTAGTGCCTGGATTGCACTATCTTCATATTGAGCCTAATGGGGAAGACCTTGGGCTTCTCCAGGACTTGTGCGACAAGCTCCTCGGACCGGAGTCCTTGGAAAAACATGATGTGCTAAGGCGGTCCAATTCTGGACCATCGAACTTCTCTTCTCAGCTCGTGGGTTCACGACCGATCCTCAACCAACTTCAGCACTTGACAGTAAAATCCCCTTCACCTGAATCAGAAAGAGTCTTGCTTGAGCACTGTGTCAATCTGCTTACACTTCCGACACTTGAATCTTTTGCTGGCTATGGCCTCAAGGATGAGCACAGCTTTGACAGTGATGAAGAATTCTATCGTTTGCCATTGGGTCACCTTCACCGGTTGAAGCTTGATAACTGCTTCGTTGCGGTCGCGAGTATTGGGGCCCTGGTTGAATCATGCACATCTCTGCGCTCCTTGAAGGTCGCATTTCCTGGCCCAGAACCCGATGGTGACGATCGTCACTACGAGGCAGAGCTCAGCGACGAATTCGTGGACTTGCTAGCTACGTTCAGCAGTTCACTAGAACATCTCTCGCTGATATTCCCACAAGGATGGTCATCTATAACCACGGCAACGCCCTTCGACATCCGCTCTCTCAACAATCTACGGGTCCTCGACGTAGATGTGGTGGTGCCATCGTTGGAGAATGATCCTCCTCAGCTATCCTTGGACAAACTCCCGCGTAATATCGAGGTCTTCAGCATTCATGATTGTCGTGAGGGCGTGTTGCCCTTCGTCAATGAACTGATAGCAGCTTCTGGCGAGTTCGGTCTGTTGAAGATTGTTGGACTCGGTGTTGCGGATGAAGAGAATGAAACTCTACAAGACGCTATACGGGATTTGACAGTGAAGGCGCGAGCAGTAGGGATCGAACTCAAGACTTGGGTAGGGCCAAAACCTTTGGGCCATGTTCAAAGTCTGCTTGATGGAAATCTGCACTCACATGGCTAGAGGTGTAAGATCTTCATAGCTATGGGTTAGCGTCAGGAACAAATTTGGATCTTTGATTACGTATAAGTATGGCTAGATAGTTTCGGTGTTGCAAGGCCACTGGAAAGATGTAGTTGTGAGACTAGATGATGTCGGCAACATGGTTGCAAGACGATGTCAAAGACAACCCCACACTTGACGGAAGTTGACAAAAGCTGTGCTGCACCTCTGACATGTCCACAAGCTGCCTCTCCCACTACTCGGTGCGTCTTTCGTTTCTCCATACATATTCTTTGTGCAATCTTCTGCATCGAGCCAATTTGCATCTGCATCCGCGTCCGCATCCACACCTGCATCTGCATAGCATCGACCCGACACTCCACACTCGACATCGTCCAGCGCTCCGAGTGACTTCTCCAGGCCGTTTCTTGGCTCGCGTCCCCCTGAAGACCTTCGCATTCATACTATTCTCATCGAGGCACGCGTCATCTGCTTCCGCTCCGTCTCTCCCTCAGAGCTGCTACTGTATCTCTCCGTTCCGCCTCAGAAGCCACAGCTGTCCTGCCGGCAAGCTTTGACACGCTGTCCTCATCGCCGCCCTCCTCGATTGTACATTGTCGCCCGCTTCGATCCACACGTTCGAGTCTACAGCACCTCAAGTCTCACGCATTCACGACAGCCAGCTAGACTGGATCCTCCAGCGCACTTCGGTTTCTGGCAAACCAGCCCAGCCCAGCACAGCATCATACTGCCGTGTCCATACAGTCATGGCTCACCCCACACGTCCCGAACACAAGATCAGTCTTGACAACCTGCCGCAAGTCAGCTATCAGTCTCGCTCGGCCTCGTCCACAACTGCCAATTCACCCAACGAGCCTCCCTCGGGCTCGGGCTTGAGATATCCCCTGGGCAACAGCTTAGCCTCTGCCGGTCCCATTGGCTTGATCAATAGGTCTGGAGCTGGCTCTCCTTCCAAAGAATATGGTAGTCGTCTGTTCAGCAAAAGGTGACATCCTTTACCAAACACATCGAGAGACACAACCACTGACTACAAGTGTGATAGAGCTCGAGAGATCCAGGCTCAGGAAGGCGTGAGCCCGCAGATCTGGGGTCCTCCGACCTCAGGCAGCGGCCATTCTACTCCTCTCCGCGAGACCATCCCAGAGTCTCCGAGCAGCGACAGTTTTCCAGACTTCGACCAATCCGCCACCGACCTATCCACAGCACCTGCTACAGGTCGCCGCATGCGAGCAGGTACCGTGCCATCGCGATTCCCTCCTGTCGGTACCCTCGGCCACCAATCGTCTCAGCCGTCATTGGTCCCCAAGACCTCGCGTCCAACACCTTCCACTAGCCCTCTACAGGCCAGCATCGGTACACCTCCAGAGTCTAGCCCTGCCACAGCCACGGCCTCTGCCATCAACCCCTCTCAGAAGTCGTTGCTTTCTCGCTTGAGAGCGGGCTCTATGCCCCAGCGTCCGGCTCTTCTCAACAACACGCCTGGCGGCTTCGGACCGCCATACTTTTCCAACGGATGGACCTCCGGTCGAGAGAGAGCATCCACACTGCAGAGCATCCGCTCTTCTGACGGCCCCTCGTCTCCTGCACATTCCTCGCGTGACTCTTTCAACGACAACGATGTCAAGACCTTGGACTACCTTGGTCTTGTCGATACTCCTCAGCCTGGCAGACCACATCATTCTAACATGATCGGTGCCGGTCAAACAGGCATTCCGGGACCCACGATTGCTGACCTTGCCGCTCTGAATGCTTATAACAGGAATGCAAATCGATTCAGATCCTATTCGGTCAATGCCAAAGAAAAATACGCTGATGACGAAGAGGATGATTACGATGCATATGCAAGCATGTATGGCGTCCCTTCTGGTGCAGACATCACTGCCGCACAGGCCCTGGCTGTTCAAGAGGCCGTCCGTCAGCACAACCTCGAGGTCCAAGCCTTCACCAACCTGGCCAGTGCCAGTAGACCCCGTGCGAGGACCGCAGGTGTGCTCGACTCTCCTTCGTCTAGGCTTCTTCGCAACTACATCCCCACCCCTTCGCGCCTGGATAACAGCATCTCGGCATCCGACTTCCAGGATCACGAAGGCCTCGACTACAGTGGATTAACCGACGCCGTGCAGCAGATGCACCTGGATCAAAAGCCAATGCTTGACGTCTCTGACGATAGCCTCCTCGAGAACCCAACACGTGCGCTTTGGCTCGGAAACATCCCACCTTCGACTACCGTCTCTTCCTTGAATGTTATTTTTGGCAATTTCGGCCCTATCGAATCCACTAGGGTCCTTACCCACAAGAGTTGTGGTTTCGTGAACTTCGAAACTTTGGAGAGCGCTGTTCAGGCCAAATCTCAGCTTAACAACAAGGAGATATTCCCTGGAGCTGGTCCTATCCGCATTGGCTACGCAAAGGTCCCAAGTAACACAGTCACTCCTGGTGCACCTGGCTCATTCCACTCTCCCAGTCCTGATCCATTCGCTCGCGACAACCAAGTCGGCAATGCAGGTGACTCAGTCGGACTCAAGCCGATCAACATTAATGCGGAGACTGCAGCTGCCGCTCTGCTTACTCCAAACCTGCGTGACATGCGCAGCGAAATTTACGGCATTATTCAGGAACTAGGTGCCAACAAGGAGGAACAGGTCAGAATCAACGCCAACGTTGAGCAAGCCATCAGCTATGACCTTTATCATCCTGAGATCCCTGGTGTTCCAGAGCCCAGCCCGAATCGTGTCCATGATGCCCCTCGCTTGCGCGAAATCAGAAAGCGTATCGACAACAACAGCTGCTCGCCTGCTGAAATCGAAAACATTGCCATGGACATGCTACCTGAGATTGCCGAACTTGCCTCTGACTATTTAGGCAACACGGTCGTACAGAAGCTGTTTGAATACTGCTCGGAACCTGTAAAGGAGGCCATGCTACGCGAGATTGCTCCTCATCTTGCCGAGATTGGTGTCCATAAGAACGGCACTTGGGCTGCTCAGAAAATTATCGATGTTGCCAAGACGCCCACTCAGGTCAACATGATTGTGGATGCATTGCGCCCTTATACACTGGCATTGTTCCTGGACCAATATGGTAACTACGTTATCCAGTGCTGCTTGCGTTTCCAAGCTCCTGGCAATGACTTCATCTTCGACGCCATGGTTCAAAGGCTGTGGGAGGTTGCCCAGGGCAGGTTTGGTGCTCGCGCCATGAGAGCTTGTCTTGAAAGCCACTTTGCTTCGAGAGACCAACAGAGAATGTTGGCGTCTGCCATTGCTCTTCACAGTGTACAGCTTGCAACCAATACCAACGGTGCTTTGTTGTTGACCTGGTTCCTGGACACCTGCACTTTCCCTCGCCGCCGATCTGTGCTGGCTCCGCGACTCATACCTCACTTGGTCCATCTGTGCACACACAAGGTTGCATACCTTACCGTGCTGAAAATCATAAATCAGAGAAGTGAAGCAGACGCTCGCGAAGCGGTTCTTCGTGCCTTGTTCTTTTCGCCCAACGACACTGTTTTGCAGGACGTCCTGAGCGACTCGGCTTGCGGAGCGACATTCATCTTCAAGGTACTTACCACTCCTTTCCTGGACGAGAAGATGCGTCCGGAGGTCTTGGAAAACGTCCGTAACGTGTTGCTCCGCCTCAAGGCACAACCCCAGCAGGGTTACAAGCGATTGATGGATGAAGTTGGTCTTTCGACCCGTCATGGAGGAGCATCGGCCAGCCGTGATGCCAGCCAGACTAGATCATCGTCAAGGGGTCCTGGTGCAAACGGGCACATGGCCCATCTCGACAACCAGAGCGTCTATGGCCGTCAGCAGTACGGAGGCATGGCGCCTCAACAGCCGCTCGAGCACATGATGGGACCTACACTCCAAAGGACGGCCAGTATGGACTCCAACGCATTCGACCCCTATGGAAACTCAGGCCTCATGACTCCAGCCTATACTCATAGCCCGGCGATGTCAAACATCTCGCCGGTCACGCCTCAGCAGATGCAGTATCAGCAGGCTATGCTTGCTCAACAGCACGCCGCGGCTCAGCGCCCTGGCGGGTTCTACCCTCCGATGAATGGTTTCGGGCCAGGGGGACCTCAAATGATGGACCCTTACGGAAGAGGAAGCCTCAATGCTTCTCCCATTGCCGCCCCTGGTGCACATGTTGTACAGAATGGCTTTGCTCCACCCGGATTCAACCCTAACGTGGGCATGGGTGGATATCAGTATCCTGTAGGATACTATCCCCAACAGCAAGGCCAGGTTGGCGGTGGTGGCCAGCGGAGAGGACGCGTGAGTAACAATGGTCCCTTGTATCAGACAAACGCTAAGACGAGACAGAGATGATTCAATGATTGGTCTGTTATTTAACCGGACCCTTGTCAAGCGCTGGCTGTTTGACAGGATAGATTAACCTTCGCTGTATGAAAGTTTAGGAGGGCGTCAAAGTGATTTTGGGCGAAAAAAGCGAAGGCGACTGGGATTTTGAACATATCTAGTGACGAGCTTCATTCATTATGCATATTGGTTTTTTGCTTTGATGAAATGTTGAGTTGCAATATGGTGAAATTGATTTGGCCATTGATGCTTTGATGATGTGGTTGATGTCGTCAGCGGTCGAGGATCCATCGTCTGGGGGAAGGAGCATGTGGAAGCTGCATGTGTCGGTCATGAAATTTTGCCCATACAAGCACTCGTGCAAGCACTCAACACTGCAATATCACACAATGGCTTCCAACAATGTTTGCAACAGCTGCGTCCGCGCATTGAGACAAGCTTCTACTCGCCAGATCAACGTGAGTCTGCTCCCACAGTACAGTCAAGCAGCCTCTGACCACGCCTTTTCCCAGGGTCGCATCGTGCACAGCCGTCTTTCGCCTCGTAGCCAATTTCTAGGACGTACCTTTTCGACCGCTGCCAGCCGCTTCGAAGCAGCAAAGCCCCAGGATGGACCAGATGCGTCGACTATGCAGAAGTTCGCCCAGCGCATGCGAGCACAAAAGCAGATGAAGGCGGCCACAGAACCATATGTCGCTTACGGCGCGACCGAGGACCTTTTCCGCGCATGCGCCCGCGCTGGAGACTACACCATGCCTACTGTCGCCGAAGGCGAGGAACCGCTAAGGTCGGCAAAGGGAGAGGATCTGGGCGTTGGCTCAGGCTGGTGGTACGAAGGTAACGCTTGCTTGCACACTTCTGATCTCGATTCACGGCCGGCTAACCTCTTGATAGAGCTGGGTCTGACCCCGACCTTCAACACTTGGGCCCAAATCACTTTCCTACACATGTATCTCGTCACGGTCCGACTGAGGATGTTCCCCCAGCAGCACGCCCACCACTGGCACCAGAACTTGCTCGATCACTACTTCTACGCCGCCGAAGACCGCATGGCAGCCTTGCACAACATCGCCGCTCGTAGCGTGCGCAACAAGTACCTCAAGGATCTCTTTGTGCAATGGCGCGGTGTGCTCGCAGCCTACGACGAAGGCTTGGTCAAGGGTGACGCTGTCCTTGCTACTGCCGTTTGGAGAAACGTCTTCGGCGGCGATGAGAACGTCGATGCTGCCGCTGTCGCAAATGTTGTCAGCTACATGAAGAAGAACCTTAGAGATCTTGACAGAATCCACGACTCCGAGATTGCTAGTGGAGACATCACTTTCTCGGATCCTGCCAGAGAGGCCACCATCGTGGACAGGGAGGCCTCAGGCATGAAGCAGCCGATTTCAGAACCCACACCTGTCGCTACTTAACTCTGAGCTCTCTGTGCTCGAGCATGGTTTGTGACGATCATGTAAATCATAGTGCACTATATATCCGCGTTCAAACATTGCCCAGGATGGCCTGTTTTGGACACGCTTGGAGTTAACTTGGCCAGTCATACAGACATTCTTTGCATCCATCATCAAACGTGCCTTGAACCGCCTCGTCTGATACGGCAGATGGCTCATCGCACACTCTCAGTGTCTTGAAGACCTCGTCAAAGGATTCAGCATTAGATTCTGGGCTTGGCCTTTTCGAGGTGCAAGCCACACAGTGACGATGTTTTTGAGGCTCTGCGATTTTTGTAAAACCAACCTTGGACCCGTCTCGACTCTCGACAAAGCACACGGGCGACAATGTCGTCACATTTCCGCCCAAATCACTGCACCTGCAACTTCGTCCATCAAGGTTTGCAGGTGTGTCGTGAGGACAAGAGTAAAGATCCTTGAACAGCGATGCTCAAACCTGCGGCGCCAGCGAGCATAAAACATCCTGCCAGACCCCTTTGCTTGTCATCGGTCCCCCGACAGACGACATGCGAGCTGCAGGTCGCAGCCAGTCGATAAAAATGCTCCGAGGGAAAATTAGTCCAACGGCGTTTCGACGGTCGGTCAATGCGGCCACTCCGCCAAAACCAAGCTTCTAAGCTTCTTAGCTTCTTAGCGCTTTAGCCTTCTAGCTAATTAGTAACAATAATTAGTACAACATTACCAATTTGACAAGGAATTAGCAGAGTAAAGGGTCTTTATTTAATTAATATTTACTTAGTAGTCTTCTTACCCTTTAACTTAGTAATCTTATTATTAAGGTTAATAACACGCTACTTAAGTGTAGCATAGGCTTTCTAAGTGTTATGCAGTCTCTATCTAAGGTCCGCGTTTATAGCGTCTTATGCCGTAATACGCTAAGTAAGGTAGCTAACGGTATTCTTAAGTTTATTAAGGCGCTTAGTAGGGTTCTTTTTAAGGTTAGTAATTTAGTATAGTAGTAGTATAGTAGTATATATAGTAAAACTTACTTGTTCTTTAGGCTCCTTTAGAGGCGCATTAGCATTATAGTAACTAGTTTTCTTTAATCTATAGTAGGCATAGGCGGCACTCTAACTATTAGCCGGCTTAGTAAAGACGCGATAGACTCTCTTAGGCTCTCTAGCCTTATTCTTATAGTTATTATAATAGCCGATAGGAGCGGCCTTACTAATATCTAATAGCATAATAGCGTTAGCGTCGTAGTACTTACGTAGAGTATTAAGGGTATTAGTATAAGTTTTTTTAATACTACTCTAAGCCTCGGTAAGTAGCGTATTCTAGCGGACGATAGAGATTAACTACTATTCTAATTCGACGGTAGGTCTAACTAGACCTATAAGGTAGGCCGGTAGAGCGGGAGTAGCGGTAGGTATAGTAGTAGCTATAGTAGTAGAGGCGGCGGCGGTAGTAGGGATAGGGGCGGTAGGGGTATCTTTATCGTCCTCGTTACTATTAGTAGTAATATAAGCGCGAGGGACTATACGAGCATGCTTATAAGCTATTAGAGGCTTATTATTATCTAAGGAGGCACTATTATTAAGTTATAATTAGTTAGTTATATTAAAGTTAATAGTATTAGTAGTAATTACCGCTTACGAGTATAAGCGTAAGTATAAGAACTAACCTCTTCCTCTTCTTTCTCTTCGGCCTTATAAGCCTCGGCTATACGCTAAGCGCGCTTAGCGTTAATCTTTCTAGGCGCTCTACTAGTAAGAACGGTAGCTTTAGCGCTACTAACGCGTATAGAGAAGCGGGGAGAAGAGGGATTAGTAGTAGCGGCGGTAGTCTTCTTAAGGCCCTTAGGAGGTATAGTAGTAGTACTAGTACTATTATTATTATTATTATTATAGTAGTAGAAGAGGTAAAAGAGGTAGAAGAAGTTAAGAGAGGTAACTAAGTAAAAGTAAACTAACTAAATATTAATATATAATAGTCTAAAAAGTAGAAAATTTACTATACTTATAGCTATACTACTAAGATAAGAAATACTATAACTTTTATTATATATTAATAACTAAACTATAGACTAAAAAAGATATAACATATAAAATTTTAGTGTAGTAGTAGTATAGTAGTAGTATAGTTAAACATTATATACCTTTCTAAGCCTATTAACAAGTAACTACCTAAAGAGGTACGGTAGAAGCATAAGTACGTCTCTAGGTTCTTTACTAAGGTTACTAAGGTTACTAAGGTTACTAATACTGCTATTCTATCTATAGCATAAACAAAGGCTTATTAGTATTAGTAGTAGTAGAAGAAGTAATATAAGAAGGCTAGTACGTTAGTATAATAGCTAGCTTAAACATAAAGAATACTATATATAGAAAAGGTAGATTAATCTTATACTTACGCTCTTAATACTAGCGATTAAGCTCCTTAATACGTTTGTCTTAAGAAGCTTATAGACTAAACCTCTCTTAATCCGAAGCATTAATTAGTTATTCCGTAGTTAGAAAGGTAGTAAGAAGATTAGTATAATTAAGGGCTATAGAAGCAAGAAAAGGAGAGTAAGTAGTAATAGCTAGAGGAGTAGGAGAAGAAAAGCGAGCCGGAGGTAGAAAGGGAGAGCGAGCTAGAGGTAGAGAGGGAGAGTAAGCTAGAGAGGGAGCGGTAAGGTTAATAGTAGTAGCTCGGTTCTCTTTAAATTTAGCTACTCTACGCTAAGCATTAAGTTAAGCTCTACGTTCTCTATTACTAGCTAGTATCTACCGAGGTTAGTTAGTTACTATATATACTACTATACTACTACTATACGTAGAATTTAGACTTACCTCTATAAAATACGCCGTACTAGGAAGTTCTACTTTAGGTAATAATAGGCTTTTGCCCTCTAGATAATACTTATAGTAAAGCCTAATAATAGAAACTCTACTAACCGTCTTTAGAAAAGGGAATATTATAGCGGTAAAGCTATTACACTAAGCTACTTAAAGGTTAACTATAATGGGTTAGTTAGTAGTAGGCTAACGTCTACGCTTTATAGTATTAAAGTTAGTAATAAGAAACTAATCCTTATATATAATCGACTATATAGGGTAGCGGTTAAGGCACTAGCAAAGTAGGAAGTTACGACGGCTTTTATATATATAGGCCTTAATTTCCCTATTAACTTCTTTCTTGCTATAGCTAGTTAACTAGAGGGTTAGAGGATCCGGTAGTTATAGCTATTACTTTATTCCTCGATCGGTACGTGTTATTACTATTCTAAAGGCCTTAACTTATATATGGTTCTAGTCCTTTAAGACCCTAAGTCTAGGAGTAGGAGCTCTATTAGTAGCTTTAATAGGAGATAGACTAGTAATAGCTTTAAAAACTAAGCTAGTATAGGCACTATAAGTAGCATTATTTCGAGCGGTAGTAGAGCTTAATTATCTTGCTTATTCTACTATAGTAGGACCTCTTCTTAGAAAGATATACTAACCTTAGTAAGAGTAGGTAATAAACCGTAGGCAAGTAATAGTAGCTACGGAAAGTAGAGCTACTAGTACTAGAGTAGCGCTTATAGATTAAGTACTTACTAGCGTACTATCGTCCTCTAGAGGTAATGGATTAATAAGGCTATAAGTTAGATAAGATAGCTCATTACGGTAGCGTAAGTATAGCTTACCGCTTTTAGGGTAGTATCGGCCCTAATAGGAAACTATAGCAAGTAAGCGGCTAATAGAGTTAAGTTAATTTAAGAGAGAGAAGAAGTATATATTATTAACTTAGGTAATAGTTGTTAATATACTAGCGTGTTTTACTACTATAGCTACTATACTACCTAGGCGCGTAAGACCTATAGTAGATAAGTTATAATATATAGCATAATATTAAATAAATATTTATATTAGCTATATAGTAGTAGTGTAGTAGTGCGTATAGTATAGCTACGTAAACGAATCCGGTGCATATTTATTAATAGTTTCTAGAAGGATATTACCTATACTATATAACGCATTATATAGACTAGCATACTACGGCTACTAGTTAGTTACACTAAGAGGCTAATTAGACTTATAGAGTATTAGGTTAATGTTACCGGCATACTTATAGTTAAATAGCTACTATTAGAGGTATATATATGCCTTAAGGTATAGACGGCAGCTCCGTCTATTAATAAGAATAATCTAATTAACCTTATTAGCTTTAATAATACCCTTAGTACTAGGAAAGTACGCGGCTAACCTAGCCGTATACTAATCTAGTATATAAGGTAAAAGATACTTAGTGCTATTATACTCCTTAAGGTACTTAATCTAAGGTTTAAGCTTCTATATATTAATGTCTAATCCTTGCTTATACCCTCTAAAGAGCTCTAGCTAGTAATATAGTGCTATAAAAGAACCTAGAATAGTATAGGGTCGCTAGCTCTATGTCCGAATTAGGTAGTTATTCTATAGAGTAGCAAATATTAAGCTAGCTCGACGTATAATTAGCATATATATAGTAAGAAAAGCTATCCTATTATAGAGGTAGCGGGTATTATATAGTAAGGTGTTAAAAAAGGTAGTCTACGCGCTAATACTACTAGTTATTATCTAGTTCTACTAGGCCTTAATATGCTAGTTTTACTTACTAGTTCCATACTTAAAGTAGTTAGTAATAGAGAGTTAAATACCTCTAGCTTAAGCCTTATAAAGGCTATAGTGCGTATTAGTAGCTATTATAGTCTTACTACCGTAATCCGTACGGACAAATTAAGGTAGAAATCTAGTCTCTTATATAGTCTTAACGTACTAGTTAAGTACTAAGACCGCTAAGCGCGTAGATATACTAGCATAGAACTAGACTATTAACCTTAAGAAGTAGTTAATAGCTACGTATACTTAAATACCCTAGCGCTTAAGCTTATAGTGCGCGTCTATTAACTATATATAGTTTAGTCCTAGTAAATTAGCCTTACCGCGACGGTTTCTAATCTTCTTTTAACGACGTAAGAGGCCTTAACTATAGCCTTCTTTATTAAGTAAGCAAGCAATGCGGTATAGTCGTTTTCTTATTAAGAGATAGTTAGTAAAGATATTCTTTATAGTAGTAGTATAGTAGTACGTATAGTAAATTAATAGGCAGTAACATAGAGAGCCTAGAGTAGAATATGTTAGGTTTATAATTTGCTATACTACTACTATATATACTACTATAGAAAAGACTTACCTACTAACCGTATAATACTTTATATATATATATAAGTATAATATGCCCTTACTAAGGTTATTAATATTACCTCTTCTATACTTATAAATAAGCGCCTTACGTATAGCTAGCTTAAGCTACTCCTTATGCTCTAGTAATACGCGCTAAGAAAGGCTATGTTTAATTTAGATACGACGGATAGTATAAGTACTTATATAACTAAAGCCGTTAAGCTTAAGGATGTTGCTAATAGTACTATTACTAAATTAGAACTACTAGAAGAGGTCCTTAATATGCTTAGTAACTAAGGCATAGTTATTCTAAGGTGAATTTAGATTCTATTTCTAAAGCCTTCTTTTAAGCGTTTATAGCTTTATAGTAACGTTATATTCCTTAGTAAGCTTTAATAGTATTATAGTATATATTAATCCCTCTTTAATCTAGCTCTTAATATAGTTCTTCTATAGCGTAAGGTCGGTTCTTAGACGTAGCATATTAGTAGTAGGCGGTAACGGTAAGGTAGAAATAGTAGTAATAGTAAGATAGACGGTAGTAGTAAGATAAATAGCGCGGGCGCTTAATTAATTAATATGTAAACACCTAGCTAGAAGGCTAAAGCGCTAAGAAGCTAAAGCGCTAAAGCGCTAAGAAGCTAAGAAGCTTAGAAGCTTGGTTTTGGCGGAGTGGCCGCATTGACCGACCGTCGTTTCCTATTTGCTCTGCCAAAACCGATAACGTTTCGACGCATGGCGTCATTCCGAGATTCCATCACTGCGATTCATGATGAATTTGTGTAGAGGCTGTATCCTTCCGAGGGATCCGGACGTGTAGGCCTTGAAGAAAAAGTGCAGAGTGCCCTTGTTAGATGTAGGTGTATCAAGAGTTTCTATAATATCTTTTCGCTTGTTTTCCATCTCGAAAAGTCACAGTTGCCATGGCTGAAAACTATGGAGATGGCATTGTCAGGACAGCCAGTGGCCGTCAGACTTATGCCCCTGATGGACTCTTGACTCTAGAACAGCATACACCCCTTTACACAGAGCAGCAGACACAACGTCAAAACAGGGCCGCTAGCATTTCTGGAACTACCACTGCACACTCAACCAGATCGAGCATCTCAGATCCCACCGAAACAAAGGAAGACGATGACCAGAACCGCAAGCCCAAGACCAAGACTGCCCTTCCAGCAGGTCTCACAGCAGGATTGAATGAAGAAAACTTCAGCTCTGAAGCCGATGTTGAGATGCAAAGAGAACGCACCAACCACAGTCTCAATGAAAAGAATGACGAGAAGGACGATGGAGAAGAAGAGGAAAAAGACCCCAATCTGGTTGACTGGGATGGTCCCGATGATCCAGGCAACCCGATGAACTTTCCTGCTTGGAAGAAGTGGATGATCACAGTCGTCGCTGGTTTGATGACATTCTCCGTCACCTTCGCTTCATCTGTTTTCAGTACTGCCACCACGGTCACGTCTCAGATCTTCGGCGTCAGCAGCGAGGTTATGATTCTGGGAACCTCTCTATTTGTCCTTGGTTTCGCATTTGGTGAGTCGCGGCACAGATGTTGCCGATTGCTTGTTGCTGACCACACTTAGGACCTATCGTCTGGAGTCCTTTCTCGGAGCTATTTGGCCGCAAGATTCCTCTGTTCACAGGATTTTTTATATTCGCCATCTTCCAAATACCCGTAGCGGTTAGCCACCCACTTGTTGCTTTCACGCAAGACCTTTTCTGACCACTTCGAATCTTTAGGTCGCACAAAATGTTTACACAATCTTCATCTGTAGATTCTTTGGAGGGTTTGCTGCATCGGCTCCCTTGGGAATCATCGGAGGGTTGCTTGCAGAGTGAGAGATATGGCAATCCCCTTCTGACGAACGCCACTGACTGAAACCTGTAGTATGTTCGGGCCAGTCGATCGAGGTATCGCAGTTGCTGTCTTTGCGTCGGCAACTTTCATCGGCCCTGTGGCAGGCCCCATCGTCGGAGGTTTCATCACCATGAGCTATCTGTAGGAACAGTCAAGCATCGCAAGACATAATTCGGACACTAACTTCTCATACAGAGGTTGGAGATGGACCGCCTACATCACACTTATCATGGCCATGTTCTTCGGAATCATTGGATTCATCGTCATTCCTGAGGTACAGAGTCCCATGAGAGTCCTCGCAATGCTCCACAATACTGACCTTCTCAGACTCTTGCCCCTGTCTTGCTCTCGCGTAGAGCAAAGAAGATCCGCTTTGCTACAAAGAACTGGGCCATCCATGCAAAGTCCGACGAGAACGAGGTGGACCTGAAGGACATTGCCCATCGTTACTTGCTGAAGCCTTTCCAAATGCTCGCCATGGAACCGATCTTGCTACTCGTAACCCTCTACATGGGCTTCATCTACGGTTTCCTCTACCTCTGCTTCGAAGCCTACCCCATCGCCTTTCAACAAGAACGCGGTTGGAATGCTGGCGTTGGCGCCCTTCCCTTCGCCGCCATCATCGTCGGAGTAGCCTTTGGATCCGGATTCATCGTCTACTTCACCAAGACCAGGTTCGCTAGGAAGATCAAAGAGACCGGTGATGTCGTGCCAGAGGAGAGAATGATTCCCATGATCGTTGGTGGCGCTCTGCTGCCCGGGGGTATCTTCTTTTTCGCATGGACCTCGAACCCACACATCATCTGGGTGCCTCAGGTCATCTCGGGAGCCTTCATCGGAGCTGGGGTCTTGCTCATCTTCTTGCAGGGCTTGAACTACATTATTGACGTGAGTTTTGTGTCTTCTGACTCGATACTTAAAAGCTAAACATTGCAACAGGTCTACAAGGTCAATGCAAACTCTGCCATTGCCGCCAATACATTCTTCAGATCATGGCTAGGGGCTGGCTTCCGTAAGTGCAACGTTCTTGATGGTCCTCACTTGAACAAAGCTGACATGATATCTAGCAATGTTCGCAAACTACCTCTTCCAGCGACTTGGAGTTCCTTGGGTAAGCACACCGTTCTGACGATCTTCACTCGAACACAGCTGACATATTTCCAGGGCATGTCCCTTCTCGGCTTCCTGACGGTAGCCTTATTCCCGGTTCCAATCCTCTTCTTCATATACGGCAAGAAGATCCGCTCGCTCAGCAAGTTCACGTCGTAATGAAGTGAAGAGGAAGAGGCATGATGATAAGAATAAGCAATGTTTTATGCCCCATAGATCAATACAAGATAATACATAATAATACGCTATGAGCTGTACCTTCTCCTGCTTCTCCTTCGGCCTTCTTGTGATTCGGCCTCTTCACTCTCCCGCAAGCTTCTTTCTCGCTCAGAAACCATCTGGCTCAAGCTTTTGCGACTCTTCTTGGTGGTTCGCTCCTCGCTCGGATGCAGGAATCGGTTGACAGTACGATGATCAAGTATCCTTTCTTCTGTATCGTGCTTGCCCTCCTTGTCCGTCTTGGGCCAGGCGTAACCATAAAGTTTACTGTGTCTCTCGCAGCGAGGACAATTGATACGCGTCAGTTTGGCCTCGTGTTGGATGAAGTAATCGTCACAGTTGCGGCACTCGACCCAGCGCGACACGGCACTCGTTAGCAGGCGAGCCGTCAGTGTGTAATCGCCAGGCTTCCTGCGATCCACCGCTGAGTCCTCTTCAACATCTGAGTCGGTGCCTTCGATGGTGGGTATCGGTATAGACAGTTGTTTCCGTAAGCTTTGTCTGGTTGTCATCCTGACTGGTCTGGGCTTCCTTTGGATGACTTCGCGCAAAGTGTCGTCCAATTCGTAGCTTTCGGAAAGGTCTGATAGATCTGATTCGGCAGGGGGTTCGTCAACGGACGTGGGATCTGTTGTGACTGAAGATGTCTGTGAGACGTCTTCTGTAATAGACGATGATGGTGAGCTAGAGCGTGTAGCTTCGTGCGTCCGCTTCGATGGCCGGCCAACCTTCCCATAACGATGTTTCAGCTTCTGTTTTGGCTTGAAAATTGCCGATCCCAAGGAGTCGCTCTCGCTGTCATTAGTAGTAACCATCCGCAAGGTCGAAGAAGCACTGATTTCTCTCTTCACGATTGAGCCTTGCGGTGATACCTCCAACGTTGAGGAAATGCTGACTTCTTTCTTGATAGTGGGGATCTGTGGCGGCGCTTTTAGTGCCGAAGATGGAACTTGAAGCTTCAGGCGCTTGGACGAAGGAGGACTTGCGGCAGCAGGTGTCATATCTGGCGTGAACTTTCTCTTGCTCTGTCCAGATGACGGCGGTCCTGGTGTGCCGCTGTTGTGCCTGGACATGAGTGGTCGCCTTGACCATCCATTTCGTTGTAGGCGTTCGCATGTTGCACACAAGCACTCGCAGTTGTCTTCTCCAAAATAGTCCTCTCCGTAGGTGACGGTGATCTCCTCGCCAACGTCAATGTCTCGAGCGCTGACGATTGACATGCCATTATGTCCCATGGGAATAAGCTTAGCGTTTGCGTTACAGTCGTGGTTGGCGAAGCGCGCGGGACCAAGGAATAGCGACGGATGCTTCTTGCGACTGGACATGACGACACTGAAGTCGTTTATACCAAGGAACTTCTCATCGGCTTCAGACATGGCAACCTGGACTCCAGTCAAGTATTTGATGGTCTCGTTTCTGCGGATGGGTTTGCGGGCTACGGTTGCAGCCTCGTGGGTAATGATGGTGTAGCGGTTGGTGGTTGTGACTTCAAAGGGACAGTCGGGAAGATAGATATTGACATATTTCCTGAAATGGTCCTGAAAGTGTTTCTTTTCTTCCTTGGAGGAGAGAGATTTGAGATAGTGGGCCAGAGCAGGTAGCTGTAACAGATGCTGGGCGGCCGTGGCAGCATCCTTGTTCAAGATGACATGAGTCTGCAGGATGCGTGCGACATCGTCCTCTCTGATACCACGAGATCCAAGAGGGCGGTTGGTGCGTAGCTTACGGATGGTCGTCCAGTAGTAGACCTGTAGGCGGTAAGTGTCCGGGTCGGAGCACTTTCATGATTGCGACGAGTACTCACGCGATCAATGAGTGCATCTGTGATGCGATCATCATAGTCGACGAGTCGGGCCAGGGTCAGGCCTCCTTTTTTGGACATCGAGTCCTCTGAGGAAAGGGTACGCGCCGGCATATTGAGTGTGCAATAGAAACAGAGAAATGCTCAAACAAACAGGTGAGCTGGCCGGAAGGAGCGAAGTCAAGCAACGGGGAAAGGGGAGGGTGATGAATGAAAACAGAGGAATGCGCCGGACGGGACAATAGCACCAAGAAACAGACAAGGAGCGCGAGGTTTCACCTAATGGGCATGATTACACTCGACAATGATGCGACTAGCCGGGAGTGAGCGACTGGACCGAGTCACAGTATTGTGCAGACGACACGACAATAGCGGAGGCATGAATGGCCGGGGAGGCAGGAGAGGGCATGAGAGCCGCGCCGGCCGCCAAGACTCGTGCGAAGTTTAATCTCGTTGCGTCCATCACTTGCATCCATGATGGTTGTCGGAGGAAGTAACTAAATACCTGAACGACCCGTCGCCAACATGATCCAGCTCAAGGTTGGTTGTTCGCATGAGTTCATGGATCGCGCGCGCTGACTGTTGGTGGCTAGTCTATGCTCAACTGCATTGACAACTCGGGCGCCGCCCTGGTCGAGTGTGTCAAGGTGCTCAAGATGAAGAGAGCCGCAAAGATCGGTCAGCACTCTACGTCTAGCCATTGAACTGCTCTTCGCCGACATCTAACGCCATCCTCTAGGCGACCGCATCATCGTCGTCGTGCAGAAGCAGCGTAACTTTGGCCCCGAGTCCGGCCCGGGAGGCAGTGTGTCCATCAGCGCAGCCAACAAAGTCCGCCGTGGCGACATCAGACACGCCGTCGTCGTCCGTACCGCAAAGAAATACCAAAGACCCGATGGCAGTGTTGTCAAATTCGACGACAACGCCTGCGTTCTCATCAACAAGGGAGGAGAGCCCATCGGCTCAAGACTGAACGGTACACATATCTGTCGCCTCGGCCGTCGCATATCAACTGACGCTGTCTAGGTATCGTCGGAAGCGAGCTCCGCAACATGCAATGGTCCAAGATCCTGAGTCTGGCTCCCATGCACTTGTAAAAACATGATAAAAGTGGGATTTCTGGGAGCATAGCACAGGCGTTTCGGGCGACACGGTTTTGGAACAGGCGAACGACTCTGATTTGGCAAAAAGGTTGCCGTCTACGATTAGGAGAGGCTCTTGAGATATCCCAAAAATACCCAGCGGATTAAGGCAGCCACCTTGATGTCTGATCGATAATGCTTCGTCGCTGATTCGGCATCAGCATGAATGCAAAAATGCCCCTCTAATTTTGTCTCTTTTCTTCCATGCCTTCTCTGTTTCGCCCGTGTCTGTTTCCTATTCTTTCTCCTCACGTTCTTCCAAGATGTCCAACCCAAGCAAAGACTCCGGTCCCCCATGCAACCTTGTACGCCAGAAATGAAATGGTCGGATCGTTAAGTGGTCGTCTTGCCGCATTCGCAGCAGACGTAGAAGAGCTTCATGCCCGTCTCGGCGTTACGCATCTGACTCTGGAAGAAGACGGCTTCTCTTCCACCGCATCGTGGGTTGTTGCAGTCTCTCTCAACACGGGGTAGCTGTGATGGGGTGAGCGTGGTTCAAGTGGATGCGCTTGTGGCAGTGGCGTACTGTTGGATCTGAAGCGACATCTGTAACGACACCGGCGGTCTCGATCAGATTGCCCATGACCTCGTTGCGGTAGATACAGGTTGGGCCGACAGCAGTGGGCCACTGGCAATTGCGACACTGGAAGATGAGCTGATCCGTCTCTTTGTCCTCGCGCGGGTAGAGCATGTTGGAGCTGGCGCAGACGGTCAGCACACGGCCAGAGCAGCACATGCATGGGTCATGTGTACCATTCGCGACAGAATCTGAACTTGATCTTCTCGTTCTGGGCGTTGGTCGCATCGTCCGAGGGCGAGTCGTGGGAGGCCATGGTGGTGGGTGAGGTCGAGGCAGATGCTGTGTCGCGTGACCTGGATATACGATGATGAGGGCGAGCGGCGGCGGCGGTGGTCAAGATGGCGCTGGCGCAAGAGTGACGGATAGGTATGATGGCAGTTGTTGGCAGGGCACCGGCAAGCAGCAGCGCCAAGCGCGGTCTTCCTTCGCGTTCGGCTTTCGAGTCTCGACGCATCAAACAACCGCATCCCTCATCTTTCTGTCACTTTCCCCGCACTCCATCTCTGTCAAGCCCGTGTGCCTGAACAAGCCCATCCAATCCCATCCAGTCGAATCCGCATATCTCCAGAATCATGGTGAGTCGTGCCTTTTCCCCGCCATCGTCTCGTCGCCCACGCGCGCCCGTCCACCCTCGCTCTCGCGCCTGCCTCTGACACGTCCCTCGCTCCCCAGGCTACCGGTCTTCCCAGCGGCTGGGAGGTTAGACACTCCAACTCCAAGAACCTTCCCTACTATTTCAACCCCTCGACCAAGGAGAGCAGATGGGAGCCTCCTTCCGGCACCGACAGCGAGACTCTGAAGCATTACATGGGCACCTACCACAGCTCTGCCAGCCTGCGACCTGACGGCCAAGGCCAACAAGAAGGCAAGATCCGCGCCTCGCATCTGCTCGTCAAGCACAAGGACTCTCGCCGCCCCTCGAGTTGGCGTGAGGCCCAGATTACTCGCTCCAAGGACGATGCTATGACCATCATCCTCGGTCACGAAGCCAGAATCAGAAGCGGCGCAACCAGCCTCGGCGACCTGGCCACCACTGAGAGCGATTGTAGCAGTTCCAGAAAGAGAGGTGATCTGTATGTCCCGTTGTATCCTCTTAGAAACTCTCATCCACTGACCAACTTCTCCCAGCGGTTTCTTCGGCAAGGGCGACATGCAGAAGGAGTTTGAAGACGCCGCATTCGCTCTGAAGCCTGGCGAGGTCAGCCATGTAGTCGAAACTGCCTCTGGTCTGCACCTGATTGAACGGTAAGTTTCCTCTTGTTTGTTTCTTTGCCTTGCTGACCCTTCCTTTTCCCTTTGTAGTCTGGAGTAGACTTTCTGTGTTTTCGTCCTTTTCTGCCTCCTCGCGATATACCATCTTGGACTCATTCTCAGCGTCCGACGCCAGTCTTTGTATTCGTCCGGTTTTGAGACCCTTGTGTACTCCGCTGAACAAAAAGCATCATAATCTGACTGTTCTACCATTACATTATGCGATCTTCCTCTCTGTCTCCGGCGCGGGCCAGCTCCTCCATCTCACCCTCTGACCTGGCAGTGAAAGTGATGCTTGTCAACTCAATCAAGAGGCTCGCTGTACCTTTTGACTTTGACCACTGAATGTCGTTTATTGGCTAAACTCAATCGCTAACATCCTGAATACACAAACCATAGATCGAGGCCATCGTTGTGCATGGTAGATGAAAAGATGCCAAGCTATGACCAGCCGGTTTTATCATCAATGACAGGTGTGAGTTTGGTTCGTGTCAACATTTCATGGTCTAATTCAAGTCACCCTGTGCACTAGCGTGTTGCAGGCCGTCAACCCCAATTCAGGGCGCTGTCGTGCTTCCCGCAGAAACACCACGCTAGGTTTGAGTTCCTTCCACTTTGACAGGAAACATGGACGAACGTGCTTACTACCAACAGGAAACAGAAAAGGGAGACGATGTGAACAACAGAACAAAGACAAAACTTGATACGTCAAAGCTGTTGCAAGTGACCATGTAGACTTCTACTCGCTTGATGCGCAAGCATTTTCTGGGGACGGTGAGCTTCGTTTTGTTCTTTCTTGATGTCTTGGTACGCGGGTAGCTCTTGCTTTGCTTAGCCTTGCTGAGCTCTTTCCCTCTGTATAAATGGCCTTTCCCCTCCTTCGGCATCTTCCTCGACAGTCTTGTCTTGATCATTTCCTCGACGCTCCTATCAAAATCTCCTCTACGTTGCATACCTCGGCACATCACTCTCTGATGTTGCTATCCTTCGATCATTTGCATCCATCAGAACAGCTCTACTATGCCTCCCGCAAGCCAACCTCGCCATCGTCGTCCTTCGTGGAGACAGTCACGCGTTTCACACCGCACGTAGTACGTAAACTCCAGGAAGATGCTTCTATTCCCCACTACACAAAGCATGGCAGTCGGGTCGAACAAACTTACTCATATGCACGCACAATCCGCTCGCCTGACATTATGCTGACTGTATCACCACCTCAAGCCTCGAAACAGACTTCAGTCGCAATCAGGAGCATGAGATGCCCGCTGACGCCGATGCTGATACCTTCTATTACAATGCTGCCTTCGTTGTCGAATGGATGGTACCAGCAGATCTCAGGCTTCGCTTACCCGAACCCCTTGTGACAGAGCTCGACGATTGGAAAGCTGCAGGCGCCGCCGTTTGCACAGCCCTGGCTCGGATTGATAAGCTCGATGACGAAAGTCTTCATCGAGGCTGGCCTTCCAGACCAAACGGACATCTCTCGCGTGCTACTTCTGATTGCTCTGCCATTGGATCGCCCCAGTTTCCTACCACGGGACCTTTGGAGATGTCGTCTCCTCAGACACGAGCTGCTCTCCCTTCACTTCGGACAAGTTTCGGCAGCACCTTATCGACCACTCCAGACACACCACCTTTTACTCCCCGTGACAGCATCATGGGCGACGAGGTTGACGAGATTAGCGCATCATTTCGCGACAAGGTCAGTCTCGAGCACGTTAATTCCATGTTGGCCACCAGAGTCCGACGCGCTTCGGAGTCTGCTGGTTCTCCTTCGCCAATCATGAGCCCTATCTCTCGTCAATCCTCAAACGAACTCGCCTTTGGTACCGACCAACCATTCGACGAGAGTGCTTGGGAAACATTCTTGCGTTCGTATGAAGCCGAGCTCGATCATCTCCGATCGGAGACATTGGTTCGTTTCAGGCACATTGGCAAGTCCGTAGACAGACTTTGGCTGGATCTTAGATGTGATGGTGTACATCCAGTCTCTAGATCGACGGCTGCTGAGTTTGTCGCCTGGTGGAAAACGATGAATGAGAAGGAGCAGGAGTACGAGAAAGAAGTTCAGATGCTGGAAGTGCCTCAGCTCGAGCTGGTCATTTTCCAACGCGCATCCCAGGGTCTGTCTACCTGATGTAGGGCTGGGTCATCTGATTCTTGTTTGCATTTTCACTGTATGGGCTATCCGAGTGGGTCTGAGCATGGTATATGGGTTGTGGAACAAGATGACGAGCATAGCAGCGGGCTGTTCATGCACGATATTGAAGGACAAAATTGCTAAAACGATCCTAGTAATGCATTTGTACTTTCAGCATGTTTGTTTAATGTGTTATTGGTATGACCCTGTCGTTACACTTGCTCTTTCTCTTGTCTTTTTTAGCAATAGGCATATTTGCTCTCCTTGGAGCCACAATGTGATTGAAGCATTGTTTCTGCGTTGCTGCAGCTGGCAAGTGTGGTTACTTTGCTCATCAACATGCCTTCGCACTTCTTCCCGAGCTCTCTACCCGAGGACGTACGTCAATCGCCGCAGTGCCAACTCGATCGACAAACTCGACCTAACTCACTCGGGGGACAACTATTTCTCATCAAATGTTTACAAAACAATGCCTCAAAGATCGCTGGATTCAAACTGCTACGACATCATCGTTGTCGGATCCGGCGCGGCTGGATTGACAGCAGCCCTCTCAGCCAAAGTCTCTAGCCCCGACCTCCGCATTCTTATAGTCGAAAAGGCACCCCGTGAATGGAGAGGAGGCAATGGATACTTTACTGCTGGCGCATACCGTACCGCTCACGATGGACTGTCTTCTCTTCTGCCATTGGTGTCCAATGTACCGCCCGAGTTAAAGGACAAGATTGACCTGGCACCTTATACCACCGAGGACTTCCAAGATGACCTGCAACGCGTGACAGGAGGTCGCAGCGACAAGGAATTGGGAAAGGTGCTCGTGAACGACAGTCTTGATACCGTTCGCTGGCTCAAGGAACATGGCAATGTGGACTGGTGGCTCAGCTTCCGACGTCAAGCCTACGTAGTGCAAGGCAGGTGGAAGTTCTGGGGCGGTCTGGCGCTCACTGTCAAAGATGGGGGTAAGGGTCTGATTGAGAATCTGTCTGAAGCCGTTGCGAAGAAGGGAATCTCTACCTCGTTTGACACGAAGGTCGAACGCCTACTTTTGAACAGAGAAGGAAGCATAGCTGGAGTCGAAGTCTCGAATCAAGGCAACGCAGACTCCAAATCTCAGCTTTATGCACCCAGCGTCATTCTGTGCGCTGGTGGATTCGAAGCGAACCGAGAGCTCAGAAAGGCCTTCATGGGTCCTGGCTGGGAGCTCGCTCACGTCCGTGGTACTCCTTACAACACTGGTGACATGCTTTTGGCTGCCCTGGACCTAGGTGCGCGAAAAGCTGGCGATTACAGCCACACAGGTTGTCACAGTGTCTGTTGGGACGCAGACTCACCTCCAGATGGAGGTGATAGAGACAAGACCAATGAGTTTACCAAGAGTGGTTATCCGCTTGGGCTCATGCTCAATGTCCGCGGCCAACGATTCGTTGATGAAGGCGTCGATCTTCGAAAGTATGTAAAAGCCCATCAGAGGGCTGGTAACATCCTATACAAGAAATGTGCTGACTGTGCTCTTACCTTTCTCAGTTACACATATGCCAAGTTCGGCCGAGCAATACTCGAGCAACCAGAAGGAATAGCTTTCCAGGTCTGGGACGCAGACGCCGTTGGGTGGTTGCGAGAAGAAGAATACCGTGACGACATTGTCCGCAAGACTCGAGCAGAGAGTCTTGAGGAGTTGGCAGAGAAGCTCTCAGAGCAGGGGTTGAAGGACCCGCAAGCATTTGTGCGCACGATCAACGACTACAACGCAGCGGTGCGTGCACACCGAGAAGAGTATCCTGATGCAAAGCTTGATCCATCGCTCAAGGACGGCCTCTCAACACAGTCATCTTGGAAGACGTTGGAGCTGCCCAAATCAAACTGGGCGTTGCCTTTATTGAAGCCGCCATTCGTTGCCGTCCGCGTAACTACAGGTATAACCTTTTCCTTTGGAGGGCTGGTAGTTGAGCCCAGCACGGCGAATGTGGTGAAGAACAATGGGTGTCCTATCGAGGGACTATTTGCAGCAGGGGAGATGGTTGGCGGGCTGTTTTATGCGAACTATCCCGGAGGTAAGCAGGCAGAGTCGAGATGACGAAAGGAGAGATGAAGCTAATGTGGAGCAGGTAGCGGGTTGACGGCCGGTGCAGTGTTTGGGAGAAGAGCTGGCGTTGCTGGGGCCAAAGTTGCCCAACGGGCACATCATTTAAAGAGAGACGGGGTCAAGCTGTGAGCTTTGTTATGGCGCGGGGCACGGTTTGTTTACCACGGTTGCAGCAGCAGTCCTCTGGCCACGACATGGCGGCCGAAAAGCAGGTGGCAGAGGGCTAGGCGGATCAGGAGCACAGCTGCAGGAACACGCATGTATTTGACCTGCAGGCATAGCACAGGGCGACAAGGGTCGCGTAGCACCAAGCACCAGACAGAGGTCAGAGTTCGAGTAAATTGAATTTATCTAGTGAGATTAGCCACAGACGCGGGAGTGCACGGACAGTGCAGCCCGCTTGGCACCAGCCGCAGGTGGTTGGCCCATCTCCCAAACATACCTACATTGTCGTCTTGCTTCGACCTTGATCTGCGACCGCACGACGACCACGGCGACTACATCCGCTTGCCTCGCTCCGCTCTGCTCTGCTCGCCCCATCCTCGTCGCCGCCGCCGCGCCCGACTCTCCTGGACGCCGTCTCTGGCCATCCGAGTCTCGTCGAGTGGTGTTAAGCGCCTGCATCTCTGCACCTGCTGCTCTCTCTCTGCCGTCCGCCAAGTCACTCTTTCACTCCACTGCACCCCACGACTCGACGTTCTTTATTCGCACCAGCCACTGTTACTCGCCTTTGCGCATCAAGAAGTTACGATAGATTAATTTACTCCTGTGTATGCCATGCACCCTGTGCCTGCGTATGCCTCGCGCCCGTTCTGACGTATGCAGTTATGGCCGAACCTCGACAGACCTCACTCCAACCCCCCGATTCTCCCCATACCACAGCCGAGACTACCAGCAGCGCAGCCACTGCTATTCCCCCGTCACCTTCGCCCGACCAACCCGACCCCTCGTCTACTACCGCTCCGAGCCAGCCCGTCGTCACAACTCGTCGCTCAAAACGCAGCCTGCGCTCACGTGCCCGTACCGGAAGCAACGCAAGCAGCAAACGATCTCATCGTGCCCGCCCTTCAATGAGTGAAAAGCCCACCCGCCCGCTCTCCGGAGCCACCACTCAGTCTAATGCTGCTCGCCCGAAGAAGAAATCCAAGTTTCTGTCCTTTTTGAACTGCTGCGGCTCCTCGGACGACGCCCAGGATGGCGATCAGGATGTACCGTCTCGCCAGTCGGTGCCTGCGCAAGCCTCTCAGGTCGACCAACAACCCTCAATGAACTCCAATCCAACAATGCAATCCGTGGACACCATCGACGAGAAGCCGTCTACCAACCCCTACCTTGCCGAGCCGAGCGGTTCCTCAGCTCATGCAGAGAATGAGAACATGCCTCCGTCTGGTCAAAGTCAGCCAGAGTCCAGATCTGAAGGTGTCTCTGCGCCTCCTCAAATAGCAACTGGAATGCCTTCTGCCGGCCCTATGCATGGTCAAACCCTACAAACGCAACCCTCTTCCGATGCGCCCTACCTCACTCAACCTGATGTCGTTGTTCAAGCTCCTACCCCCATCGCGACGACCTCAGATGAAGATCAAATGATCGCCGACCGCACTCCGGAACAACAGGCTAGAGACACGGACATTGAGATGACGGACGTTGGTCCTTCGCTACCTCTTTCGGCCAACGACGTAGCTGGTACATCCGAGGATGAGAGTCATGTCTCTGCTCGCCGTGAATCTGGCTCACGGGTCGACTTGCCTCCTCCCCCACCCCTGGTGGAGCGCCAGGCACAAGTGGCACACCCCAACACGGCTAGTCACGATACATCGCTGGTACCAAGTCCCGAGCCTCAGAAGTGGTTGTTGCCATCTGTAAGGCCAGAGCACAAGGGCAGAAAATGCTTAATCCTGGATCTGGATGAGACCCTTGTCCACAGCAGTTTCAAGGTTAGTTCACAACCTGAACCTCGCAAACACCAAATGCTGACAGCGTGCCAAACAGATTTTACACCAGGCGGACTTTACCATCCCTGTAGAGATAGAAGGGACATACCATAATGTCTATGTTATCAAACGACCCGGGGTCGATGCATTCATGAAGAGAATGGGAGAGCTGTACGAAGTTGTCGTGTTCACGGCTTCGGTCTCAAAGGTATGTTACTTGCTCACCGTTGTTGCCTTTGGTAAATGTGGAACTGACCCTGTTGGCAGTACGGAGACCCGCTTCTGGACCAACTGGACATCCATGGAGTGGTACACCACAGACTGTTCCGCGAGAGCTGCTATAACCACCAAGGCAATTACGTCAAAGACCTCTCGCAAGTCGGCCGCGATCTCAAGGAGACAATCATCATCGACAACTCGCCCACCTCGTACATTTTCCATCCTCAGCACGCTGTGCCCATCAGCAGTTGGTTCTCGGACGCTCACGACAATGAACTTTTGGACCTCATTCCGGTACTGGAAGACCTAGCAGGGTCGCAGGTCAGCGATGTCAGCCTAGTGCTCGATGTGGCACTGTGATGAACGACCAAAGCGAAAACAACAAGCCAGAAAAAGAGCATATGTCAAAGGCGTTGGATGGCGCAGGTGGTTGATGTGCAAGGTGAGGTGCAGCTCACCCAGTGTACAAAAGTAAGATGACCCTCCCTGGCGGGACTGGGGGAGATTACGCTGTGGAAGAAGAATAATTTTCGTTTCTCTTTCTCTTTTTTTTTTTGACGTTTTCCGAAGGATAATTGATTGGTGGAAGTTGTTGGCTAGGAGTGATGGGCACCAGGTTTTTTCTCTTCTCTTCTTATACCTGTGTGCGGATAAGTTTTTTGTTTTTCATGTTTAATTGTCTGGACCCGCTGAAGCATAGCAGGCATGTCAGCAGGAGATGGACGGCGGCAGTGGCCAGCAGCAGAGGCTGTGGCCAGAGAGGCGCAATACCCCTTACACTTTTGATCTTTCTCCTTTGGCTATCATCGTTGTATTTTTCATTGATTGTTCTTCTAACGCAACCTCTTTTCAAACATATTGTGCACATTCTTTGGTATCGTCAGTGACAGGATGGATAGGAGACGCGGATAGCATGTTGACCAAGTGTTTTCTTTAGCTATCTTGTCTAGACTAGACTTTCAGAGATGCTTCCAGAGAGAGTGCATGTCTCACGGCCCTCTCTGAACATACTTCTGTTGGACTTTCTATGGCTTGCTCTATATTGTCGTAGAGGGATGACCCGCAGTCATTTGTTCGGAGATATAGAAGAAACACAAGTGCAAGCAGTAATCCAAGGCAAGATTGCAGAAATATGTTCTTTGCATGGTTCGGTAGAGAAGTGGACATATGTGACTGCGGCGGACTGATCTTGGCAGAGGGACGACGGGGGTGCGGCGTCGGTGATTGCATGTTTTCTTGGGCCTGCTAGCAACTGGAGCATAATTATTTGTTTGCCAACCACCTGCACACACACCACAATGTCGCTCTCAATACCGAATGCGCCCAACAGCGGCCTGTTCAAGGCCGGCTACCAGAAGTGAGTCCAGCCCCTCGAGCACTGTTGGTGAGCAACAAGGCGGCGGCAGAGCTCGCCGACAATCGAGCTTACCGCACCGTTCATTACCAAGCACGGGTTCAAGAAGCAATAGCAGACGACTGACATACGACCAGCTACGATGCCGAAGACGGCGCAGTCGTGCGCAACATTGATGCATGCCGGACCATCTCAGATACCGTGGCCACGTCGCTAGGCCCCTACGGACGCAACAAGATTGTCATCAACCACCTGCAAAAGATGATCCTCACCTCGGACGCCGCCACCATCCTCAGAGAACTCGAAGTCGTGCACCCCGCCGCCAAGTTGCTGGTCATGGCCAGTCAACAGCAAGAGGCCGAGATGGGCGACGCTACAAACATGGTCATCGTGCTGGCTGGAGAATTGCTCAAGAAGGCCGAGGAGCTGTTGCGCATGGGTCTCAAGACCAGTGATATTGTTGTTGGCTACGAGCGTGCTGGTCAGGAGGCCCTGAGAGTGCTGGAGGAACTCGAGGTTGACCGTGTCAAGGACATGCGCGACCAAGAGGAGCTGTCCAAGGCTCTGCGTACTGTCATTGCCGCCAAACAATCAGGCCACGAGGAGGTCCTGGCCAACCTGGTCGCCGAAGCCGTACTCGCCGTCCTGCCCAAGAACACCTTCAACTTCAACGTCGACAACGTCCGTGTCGTCAAGATCATGGGTGGCTCGATTGAGCAGTCGCGCGTTGTCAAGGGTATGGTCTTTGGCCGTGAGCCCGAGGGCACCGTCAAGAACGTTCAAAAGGCAAAGGTCGGTGTCTTCAGCTGCCCTATCGACATTGCACAGACCGAGACAAAGGGCACCGTGCTGCTCAAGAACGCCCAGGAGATGCTCGACTTCACCAAAGGCGAGGAATCACAAATCGACCAGGCCATCAAGGAGCTGCACGACTCGGGCGTCCGCGTCGTTGTTGCTGGAAACTCTGTTGGCGAGCTGCCCATGCACTACCTGAACCGTTACGGCATCCTTGTCATCAAGATCATGTCCAAATTCGAACTCCGCCGTCTCTGCAGAGTCGTTGGTGCCACCCCTCTTGCTCGTCTCGGCGCCCCTATGCCCGACGAGATGGGTTCCGTCGACATTGTCGAGACCATCGAGATTGGCGGTGACCGCGTCACCGTCTTCCGTCAGGAGAACGACAGCACCCGCACCGCCACCCTTGTCCTCCGTGGCGCCACCCAAAACCACCTCGAAGATGTAGAGCGCGCCGTTGACGACGGTGTCAACGTCGTCAAGGCCATCACCAGAGATGCCCGTCTCGTGCCCGGTGCCGGAGCCGCCGAGATGCAGCTCGTCGAGCGCATTTCCGCCTTTGCAGACAAGACCTCGGGCCTCTCACAATACGCCATCCGCAAGTACGCAGAGGCTTTCGAGGTGGTGCCCCGTCTCCTGGCCGAGAGCGCCGGCCTCGACGCCACCGAGATCCTCGCTTCCCTCTACACTTCCCACAGCGCAAAGTCGTCAAAGGACGGCAGCGTCTGCGGCGCCGGTGTCGACATCGAGAACAACAATGGCGATGGTGTGCTCGATGCCCAAGACGAGGGTATCCTTGACCTCATGGTGACCAAGCAATGGGCCATCAAGCTCGCCACCGAGTCTGCCAGAACAGTCCTCAGTGTCGACCAGATCATTGTTGCCCGCCAGGCAGGTGGTCCCAAGCCGCCGGGCCCCAACCCCAACTGGGATGAGGACTGAGCGGTGAACGACAATTAAAAGTGAACGAGGCGGCAATGCATATTTGCGAGGTATACGACGAGTCCGAGGCAAGTCGAGCCAGCCACACGATTCTCGAGTATGCACAAAAGCAAGACGAAGAGGAAGCCGAACCATGTGATGGACTTGTACTAGAAAAGCTGTGCATTGCCGTTCAAAAAGGGATGACTGGACTAGCATAATATTCTCAAGCCATCGAAAGTCTTTTTTTTTTGACGACCACGAATATATACAAAACGCGATTTCAAAAATGTCTTTTGATACATTCGATACAAGTACATGATTTTCTACAAAGTGACAGAATGGTGTCCAAAGATGATCCAAATATTTTACAACCCCATCGGCTCGTAAGATGCCTTTTTGCTCCTTGATAACGCCTTACTAACCACAATTCGCCGATGCAATGACCACTCAATGTCGAAGTGACTTTGGCTTGTTCCTTGTTCGCCTGCTCTATCTCGACTTAGTAGTTGGCAAAGTTGGGTCGCCTCCGTCGTCGTCGTCGTCGTCGCAATCCATCACTGGGGACAACGCGCCACATGGACCCACGTCCCGACCACATGTCGGGATCAAGGCCGTAAAGTTCTGCATGTTGCTGCCAGGGCGCATCTGTTGACGCGGGTCTAGCAAGCTTGATCATGACATTGACGAGACGGTGTCCCAGACGGGCTGTCCGCTTGATCTGCACCGTTTGCTTTGCTCTACAGACGCTTGCGTAGTACTCTAGCATTCTTGACAGTCTGTGATCGTTCCTGCCCTTCTCACCCCCAGCTAATGCTCGTGATTCGGCTGACTTTTTGGCATTTCGGATGACGGTCATGAAGGCGTAGTCGATGCGGTAGTCCTTGTCCAAGACTTCCTTGATGACCCACTCGATACCCAAGCTGTGACGTACGTGTATGTATGCTTGTAGCAACACGGTCATGGCTGGTAGATCGAATGGTACTTTCTCGGCCCATGGCGAGAGGTATATCTGCGAAAGCAGCCGTATCGCTTCGTTTGGCTTTCCGTTCTGGATCAGAACTGTTGCTGCTGTTGTGGCCAGATGATGTCTGATGGTGACACTGTTTTTGACCATGTTCTCGTAGAAAGACCGCACGGTGTTGCACAGTTCATCAACATGCATCCGTGAGCCTAATGCCGAGTTCTTTACTTGATGGTTCAGCAGAGGTAGCAGTGCCGCCATGGTATCCATACCAGCTTCGCTTGCCATGTCAATGTGGTCACCAATATCTCCATCATCAAGTGGCAACTTTGTACGAGCCTGCATTGCCATTTCCAGGGAGTATGACGATGCAGGCAGGCCGCTTTGCCCCAAGCTGCTCTCGTACATATTCAGAACATCAGCGTAACGTCCTTCCGACAAGGTCATGAGCATCTCGTGCTCGTTTGACGACTTCTTGAGCTTGGCTGTGGAGAGTGCAGTGTCTAGAAAGTCATCCATCGACGAATCATCCTCTGACAGCACAGTGTCTCGGATGTCTTCCCGCCCATCCTTCGTCTGCGTTTCGTTTCTGATGGCTTCTTGTGAAGCCGAGTCTGAGGACGGTGCATGCATCTGATCTCGATCCGTGAGCTGCTGTAGCTGATGCCAGTAGAGTGGCTTCGGCAAGCTCGGCGAATCTGGGTTGACTTCTTCCAGCATCCTAAGCATATACATTGCATGCGGTATCCTGTGGGCTTGCCCAGCTCGGTAGCCTCGAAGGTCATACGCCACAGCCTCACGCAGCAGATTTAGAACACCAGGAGACCAGTATTCGGGCACATCGTTGATCAAACGACGACAGAGCAACACCAGAGTGACATGAGAGGGTCTAGTGTCGAAATAAAATTGCCGCATCATGGCCAAGGCTGTTTTTGAAGTCATCTGTGCACCGCTTCCGTACGTGCTCATTTTGTTAACCCATGGGGCTATCATTCCCAAGCGGCCAATTCTGATGAGATTTCCGAGACCGGTGCTCAAGATGCGCGGATCCGGAAGAACGCCGTATTTGTCGATAGCTTTGAAGGTAAGAGCCCATACTTCTTCGGGATGATAACGCTTGGCATATGCTTTGAGGACAGGGACGAACAGATCAGTACGTTTTTCTGGAGGCGCCTCGGTTTCTCCAGCTCGGACCAGCATGGCCATCAAGTCATCTACGGGCGGCCAATCGGCATCCGAAGCGGCCTTGAAGACAAAGTGGCCAAAAGTAACAACATCGGGCTGGATGTGTCTGCTCTGCTGAATGGTGCTGAGATGGTAGCGAGCTCGATCGATTCTGCCGTGTTGAATGCAAACATGAATCATTGCATTGTAAATAGCCAGAGGCGGACGATCTTTCAACTCGCACATACGGATGAAGAGCGAGTCAACTAGTTTGTAGTTGTGAGTAACGGACCACATGTGATCAATGATGGCAGACCAAGCAGATTCACACAGAGGAAGCACTGAAAGGCGATCTTCCTGCCGTAGGTGTTTGACGAAGAACATGGCGCAGAGTTCGGGGCTGTATGACGAATATGCTGCACACAAAGCAGGATAGGTGCTGTGAGGAAGAGGTGTCCGGTCACCAAATCTTTCATTCAACTTGATCAGGATTTCGGGCCGTACAGGCTCGATACAGGCAAGTGCAAGGCTGTGTACGCAGTGGGTGATGGGCCACCCCTGTTCGTCCATGTGGTACAAGACCTTGTAACAACGCTTATGGCTTTGGGCTAGTTCCGAATCAAATAGACGAGTAGCCAGAGGATGTAGTGCAGCCGAGCGTATGCCTTGGTGGACATACAAGTGGTGGTTGGCCGCTTTGAGGAGGCCGAATACGATTTTGTTTTGGCCTTTGTCAATAAGCTTGTTGCAGCGCTGGTTGAAGCTTTCCACTGCGCTGGTCTGGCCATGAGCTTCTAGGCGGGTCGTGAAGAATGAAATGTCATTGGTTGGTCGTTGTGAAGGCCGAGAGTCGTGGGTAGGTCGGCTCTTTCCCTTGTGAGGTGGCTGGTGTGAGCTGAGTTTGGCATAACCTCGCTCGACCTCAGACGGTAGGAGGTTGTTCCGGAAAGTGTCTGCCTGTGGGAGCGGCTTTTCCTCTGGCAGTGAGAGCGGCTTCTCGTCTGGCAATGGGTTCCCGGCAGAGGTCGAGGTGGCGGTCGGACAGGCAGCGTCGTCGGCTCTCCGGCGCTGAGCGGCGTGGCCATGCTGATGGCGCGGGTGTTGTTTCAGTCGGCGCGAGTTGTCGGCAATCTTGGACACGAGGTTGGTCTGGCGGCGGCGCTCCTCTGCTACGATGGCGGCGGCACCGCATGCCGTACCCGATGAGATGTATGCGAGCTGGCGCAGAACCCGGAGCGCTCCCTCTGATGGCACTCGTCTGCGGCTTTGGAACATTGCAAGTCCATGGCTACCTCAGTTCATCCTTGTGCTTGTCTATCTCTCGGATCCGCAAAGTTGCCTGTCACGCTCGCAAGTCGGCTGATAATAATTTATCACGACGACTTGCCCGCCGCTCCGGCTCGGCCTCGAACTCGAACGCCGCCTCGTCTCTCTTTTGCTTGGCATCTACCCTACTCCTCTATTCATCCCCCAACACGCGAGCACAGCATCAGCCACGAGAAAGAGCCAATAATATTTGATTTGTTGTCTCTGTTTTGTGTCGCTGGTTATTGATCTTTCTCTCGACTATCCCACCTCCTATCAGTGCCTCGAGTACAGCGGCCCCAGCATCTTCCAGCTCCACTCCGCAATCCCATCTACTTGTTTGATGTCCTGAATCCACTCCAACATCAATGTCGTCGTCTGCTCCAGGTCCTTTTGGTTCACTCTCTCGTTGCATATCTTCTTCAAACATTCGTTTTCCGTCGTCATGCGTAGTATGAGCAGAATACCTACAAAGTTCTGCGTCCACGTAAACAGGTGTGGCACCAGTCGTTTCTTGTTTTTGGGCGGCGCAAGGATCAACGGCCATAGACACGCCGACTGTATTGCGAGAGCGCAGCATATTTGGTCCTCTTCTGTCATCAGCTCAGGGAAGTGCAACGCCTTGTAAACAAATGGCCGGTAAATCATGAATCGAGCGTAGTAGAACTGCGTCCTTAGTTGTGCTGTCATGATGTCCAGGTTGTCTCGGTGGTTGATTGGGACAGATCCTTGGTCCATCGAAAACAGCGAGTCTGTACCGTGTCTTCCTGTCGATCCCATGTTGGGAAATTCGGTCTTGTCATTGTCTGACCATTGGAGAGGTCGAGGAAGAAGTGAGCGCCACGACTCCAATTGTCGGGCTAATTCCTTGATGACATGCACCGGTGGACCACCGTAGTCCTCAGATAGCTCGGACGCCGCATTGGATGCTGCACACAGTCAGCTGCTGTCCGCCCCTCCTCGAAGAGATACTTACAGCAATGTATCGACTCGTGGATTCGAGCGACCAATCTACGCAGAGCTATCATTGCAAGAAAGTGGTATTGGAAGTGTGACTTTTCATCCGAAGGACTGCCATAGTTGCTTTCCGAGCCGTGGAAGTAAGGAAGTGGGACTTGATCCTCCAGGGTATGAATCCCTGTCTGTGAGAGGTCTAGTTCGAGATGATACATACTGCTGCGCGTCAGTGTCGGCCGTCTGTCGGTTACCCGTTGTTGCTTACTCTTCGCTGAGCATACACGCCCAATATGCACGCTTTATGAGGTCGGCCCGTGGTGTCGACCAGTCGATGGATTCACTAACAGCTGGTTAGCTGCTGGGCAATCGAGATACTCAAGCGGATCATACCATTTGATAAGGATTTGACAAGAAGTGGATGCTGCGACTGTAGCCCGCCAGAAGTCCTGCGCAATTGGCTTAGTTGACTATTCATGTCTGTTCGCTCAAGGCTCTGCTTACCATGTGTCGAGCGCAAGCTTCATAGTACGCGCTGCGATATGTGTTAGCATTGGACATACCAAGAATTGCATACCACTCACGATTCGAGCAGATGAATTTGCACATTCTCGAGCGTGCACTGATGCATAATGAATCCCATACGCCTTCGAGCCTCGTTGAACAGATTTAGACCAGGCGGTCTCTCCGATGTGCCTCCACGTAGGCCACTGGGATTGCCCTCAATTATGCTGATTGGTGAGCCATAGACGCCATCGATGGCAGTTTGACCAAGAGCTAAAACAAGTAGTACAAGGCAGCCTTGAGGATCGCAGTCCGCGAATCCGTTTCGCAAGACCGGCTCGAGAATGTCTTCGAGAAACATTTGTCTATCGAGAATTGGGAACAGAATGTTGAAGGTACTAAAGTATGCATCGCTCATTCTCCGCACATTTTCTGGCGTCAAACCTATGAAGCCAGCTCTCATCTCTCCAGTACTGCTAGGCATTGGATACGTTCGCATATCGGTATCCCATGGGAGGGTTTTCGGATGCTTGTGAAGTTCGAGATGGATAAACCAAGGTGTCCCTTCTTGGAGCACATATTGTAAATCCGAGGCCACGGCGATTCCAGAATTGAGAATATGGAGATATATTGATGGCCAAAGCAAGACTTTGTGAGCCACGGTCAAGTGTTGATAAGTGCGCAGCATGTCCGGAGGAAACGATGATTGAGATCCCATGCGACCTCCTGGGCGTATTTCGCTATCAGAAGATACATGAGATTCGTTAGAGCCGGAAGCGCCCATGGTGCCATTGACTCCTGGCGGACGCGGTGCAGATTGCGAAGTGCTCCAGTCGGTATTGCTCGCTGGAGTTGAGGGTTTCGATACGTATAGGGTATCGAACTTGTTCTCGAGCCGTTGCAAAGTCTGAAGAATATAGATCATGGTCTTGTCCTTTCTGCACGGCACATTTTAGCAGAAGGCAATCGTACACGTCTTTGCACACGAGACTTACTTTGTAGGCTGAGGTTCTCGGTAGACACACTCAACACTGAGCCGCCGACAGAGGCCACACTTGGGCCTTTGTTCATCGCATTTGGATTTCCTTGGCAGAGAAAAGAACAGTCAGTAAAAGATGAACAGTCATGGTGAGTGATGTACTTGGCCTTACCGGCTCCGACAAGTCTGACAAGCTTGTGCTGCGATGACGGCACGCTCTCGCCGTAGGGACATGTCAGTCCTGTCATCGCCCTCTGCCTCCATGAGTGCAACAGGCCCCCTGAAGATCGACTAAGATCGGTGACGGTTTTCGCGGCGTGCGGACAGCGGAGTAGAATAGAAGGCTGATAGACGTTGTGGTGGCCAGAGGCACGCCGTGGGCACAAGGGGTCTTCGTACTCGTTACCAACCTCGGAGAAGAAGTCGCTTCTGTAGAACAGGCAAGCCGCCAAACGGAAGATGGCCCGCCGAAGGAATGCGACAGAGTTCACAGACTAGCACGTTCACAGCACCTGGTTCTAAGCGCGAGCTACTCGCAGAGGGTTTCAGTCCACGCGGCGAGGTGCAGGCAAAAGAGTGAGGGCGCAAAGGTTGGCGGTGATTGGCGGTTCGTGAGCACAAGCAGCATGACGCAGCGCACACCCCAATCAGGACAATGTACAGCCAAGCACCAGGTTAGCTCGGGTGCGGCTCTTATCAGCAACTCTACTTGTGCAGGGCTGCAGGGACAAGCTGAGAAGATGGCATTCCTGCACCTCTTGATGGCATCGCGCGACACCTGAAGTCTTTGTCCCCTCGGCCTCTGCCAGTTAAAGCAAAGTCTGCGCTCTGTCTGTACCGGCATTGAGTCATTGACAGGCTTGTCATCCCCCCACCTCCTCTTGAGTCTCGACCGGGTACGGGGAGCTCGCGGGCATTGGAGCATATGGTACTCGACGCCTCTCGCCTAATCCCGCCGGCCTCGATTGGACTGACCATTTCCGATCAGAGCAGCAGTGTACACGCGTGATTGAGAGCTGCATATGAGCAACATCCTCGACTGCCTGGCCGCGGCCCCCGCATTGATGCCCATGCCTGGAGAAGACGCTGCTCCCAAAGCTGAAGCTGTTCGGCCCAGTCCACAGCACCACCAAAACCGAGACACGCCGTCACAACCACCCGACTCCACCTCCGACCAACCTCCGAATCAGTCTCCGAGCCCAAGTCCGGGCCCGCGCCCCGCCGAGGGACGCCAGGCTTCGCGACGCAGGAGTCTGGAAGTCGTCGCCGAGGCCCAGGGCGATATCGACGGCTTCGTGAAGGAACTCGACCAGAAACGCCGTCAGCTCGACGACCAGATCCACAAGTTCATCGCTCAGAAAGAGAGGGAGTTCAAGCTATACGAGCGCGAGCTGCGCACCCGCTATCGATCCCTGCCTGCACCTTCGCTACAGACACCTGGCAATGCCTCGCCCAACACTGCGCCTGCTGACCCGCTTGCAAATGTCGCCGACACCAATCGAGACGCACGAGGCACCAGCGAGAAGGATCATGAACGAGAGAGCGAACTCTTAGGCCTGTTCACCCCTGCATATCTTCCGCTACTCGAGAATAGGCCTTCTGGCCCTGGCCGCTCTCCTTCTGCGCCCGTCCTCGGCGATACTGCTGACTCGGCAGCCATTGTACCTGACCGGCAGCCCCTTCAACGCGCCAACACCGATCCTGCCGGCGACAACAAAATCCCGTCGTCCAGGCGGAGCTTAGGCCCAAGGACGCCTTCATCTGGCTCGGACCAAGGAAGAAGCCTGGTATCCGCATTGAAGTCGCCTTCGGCTGGCCCAAGACTCTCAAACAAGAAACGTGTGTCACTCATAGTAGGCGACGCCGTGGTCGCCCCGAGCGATAACATCTTCTCGGGCGTGAACAGAGACTCGACCCTTCGCCCTGACGACGAAGTTGACGCTCAACACATCGAAGTCCAAACTCCCGCTCAGCCCACGCAGCCTGAGACACGAGAACCTACGCCTCCGAGATCGCCGTCGATCAACGAAAACGAGTCTGGTGCTCCTCAAAGTCCTCAAACCAGTAGCCAACCTGGAGGATTGAGTCTCGGTTTTGCCTCAGCTGCCCGTGGGCCTAACATCCCCCAAGAACCACTACAAACAAAAATCAGCTCTGATGGCGACCTTGAGCTAGCCTCACCCTTCTCTATGGACGAAGAATTCGATGACTCTGGTCCTCCAGAAATGTACACTACGCAAATAGAAGACATCGATACAGATGTCGACTCAGGTCTGGATTCGGAATCTACCTTGCGCGCAGCAAGTCCGGCGAGCTCTGGCGACAGAGACAGCTCACCAGCCAGCCACCCGTCCAGTCTTAACATCCCCATATCGAGTATTGGGACTTCGTCTTCTTCGTCTGCCCAGCCAATTTCACCAGGCTTCTCGAGGCCCTCTGTGCGAGAAGATCCCCAGCTCGATCTCGACGATCAAGTGCCAGAGGAAATGCCAGCTCAAGGGTCATTGTATGGTTCCTTTTCTCGACCGAGCTATAGCAAGCAACAGACTGTCGGCAGCCTGGGAGAATCGTTTATGCAAAGGAATGCCGAGAAATTGATGCGACGCAGACAATCAACACAGAGATCTTAAGAATCATGGTTCATACAGTATGATTAGTAAGCTAGAGTATACCCAGTGTACAGTAATAAGCAGCGTGCGTCGCTTCTTTTCTTTTCCTGCGCAATATGCGATCTTGTCAGGAGATCTCGGTATCAACACGTGCATGAAACATCTATGCATGCGGCTTGTCAACAACATTCAATTCCTGAAATCACTTTCGATTCTATCCTGAAAATCTATTGGTCTTTTCCCCTTTTTTTATGCTCTATGCTTATATCACTCTGGACCAAGAGGGTCCTCGGAACCGGCCAGATTACATTGTCTGAAGATGCGGACTTCCTCCGGCAAGAATGAGCCAGTGACTGAGTGAATCACGCCTTCATTGTTGAACAATGCGAGGTCTCCTTCATCCCAATTGACTGCATACACCAACTCAGGAGCAATTCCAGGTCTCTGAAGCCTGTGGACAATACCACGGACCTGCTTCAGGTCGCTAATGACAGTCCCATCGGCAAGATGAAGCTTCTCAACCGCAGACGGATGGACTTGCAGAGCCAGACGTCCAGTGACCGGATTACGCCAGCACATGGGCAAGATCTTGATCTTTTGCTCGTCAATGGGCGGCAGCTCTTCCCGAGGAAGCTCCAAGCCGTCCGAAACCAGTCCAAGACCATCGCTCCTTGATCGTGCCGGCGACATCCAGATGTAAGGGTGAGCAGCGTATTGCACTTTTGTGGTTCTAGCAAACTCCTTGTCGGCTTCGGAGAGGAGGTCGTACATGCGGTACGAACTCGCAAAAGCGGTGCTGCCTCGAGGTACTCTCATCTCGTCGTTGCTTCCGTCGTCGTACTTCAACGTCTGATATTCTGTCTTGGGGACGCTGACAGCCATGAGACTGGTGACCTTGGGCGGAGACAGATCATACAATGCGGCATCAATGTGCCAGCGATAGAATCTTGTGGCATCGCGGTCGTCGGCCTCGCTGATGGGTGTCTTGTGGAACGTCTTGTGGTGAGGGTGCTTGAGTGTGATATCCTTCAATCCCTCGAACTCGGCAACAGGACCATTTCCAATTACTTGTACCTGGGGTTGGTGAGGGATTGTCTTGAGGTCAGGGTGGAGTACGCTTCTTTTCGCGTCGATTGTCTTTCCGTGTCCGTAAGAGCCAGAAGATGGATCAAACTTTTGTGTCAACTCGAATTGAGCTTTGGGCGAGAGGGATTGTTGGTTCTTGAACAGGACCACACTGTTCTCATACAAAGCATTCCTGATGATCTTGAAATCTTCCTCTTTTAGAACGATACGATATTAGCATAAGAAGTTCTGATGGCGAGTAGAATTTAGTACCGGAAAGGTTCTCCAAGTCTGCTCCCCTAATCTCGGCTCCGAAATCGATCTTTGATCCTTTTGGTGGTTGGATCTTGTGCACTGAGATGTTGTTGATCTTGACAGCCATTGTGGCGTAAGGACAGAATTGATAAAGCTTAAAGCTGGTAGATGGTCGCAGAGATAAGTTTTTGGGAAAAGAAGTATGCAAAGCAGATTGTACAAGTCGATGCATGTTCTGAGAGATGGTTATATATGTAGGAGGAGAGGATTGAGCGTTGATGCTGGTCGAGTTTATGTTCACTGTCTGAGGAACTCGGAGACCCCCGATACAAGGCTCGATGTGCTTCTGTTCGTTCGCTTTACATTATCGCAGACCATCTGCTTCATGAATCTTTGATTGAAGATGTCGGACTGCTCCTCGATCTTCCTATCGAGCGAGTACGACCGCCGTCCGGAGTACGCCGTGAAGATGGTCGAGCAAAGGAAGAGCGGAGTTGATTGTCAGAAGGGACGTGCACTCAGCCCGAGATAAGGATGCATGCCGTGGAGAAGCATCTTGTGAGTGTTATACGCATTGGGACAATTGTTCTAGATCTTCTCATCTATGCTCTCTTGAGTCCATCTGCTTTGAATAAATATCGTCTCCAAGCCACTACCTCGATACCTTGAAATCAGTCCCAGAATATCCCCAACGAGCTAGAGCTGTGGCGTCAGATGCTCACCCAAGGATGGGCCTGGGAAGCTCCTGTACACACGGTATGGCATATCACACAGGCACAGCATGATGCATTGAGAAAATGCAATACATTGTGGGTGTGACTTTTTGATCCTTGTGACATGATGACCTCGAGTTCATTATCTACAAGAATCGAGCTTCTCGACAGAGGATAGCAGAATTGGCGTCCAGTGCAGATTGCAGGATGGATGGGATGCCGGTGATTCGGCCAACAGCGCTATCATCGTTGTTGGTGTGAGGTCGATGGGCGCGGGTTGAGCGGTGGGCTAGCCGGGCAAAGCGAAGAAGAGCGATGATACAGACCACCATGAGGCATACAGAGTGCGCAAAGTGCGACAAGTGTTTCAGAGCTTGTCGAGCAGCTTTCGTTTCCTTCTTTCGATGAGCTCGGTCTCGACTTCTTCTGCAGTCGGAAGGTTCCAGGCGACACCATCTCCAGAATCTCCAGGCAAGGGTTCCCAGTCTGCATCTTCATCCGGCTCTTGGTTTTCCAAAGTATGCTCGAAGGCCTCCTTCTCCTTCTGTGCCTCGTACGCCAACAATGTACCATCCTCTTCATCAAGGTTGTAGCCATAGTAAGAGGCGTCAACTTTCTGGCGCAGATCCGAGCGCGTCTCCAGGGCCTTCTCTTCCTGCGGTTTGACTTTTGCGGCCTCGAACAGTTCTTTGACACCAGGCAATTCTTTTGCTCTTCCAAAGTAGCGGTAGCCCTTTCCACCTCCTTGTATCTCCCGGCCTTCTTCGTCAACAACACGACCACCTCCTCTCATATAGTTGGGTCCCCCCAGTTCGCGAATGCGCATTTCCCATTGCCATTTTTCTTTGAAGAGCTTGTTGAGTTCGTCGTTGATGTCGCGGATTTGAAAGTCTGAGAGCGATAGGTCTTGAATCTTGGACACCTTGCGCGAGATCTCCTTGAGCACCTGGCCGCGCCAGCGTTCACATGTCGGTACGGATTCTTGTTGTGATATGGCTTTTGGTCGCCGTGTGCGCGTTGTGTCGAGAATGCCTAGGTCTGCCGCTTGCTGGGCCCTCCATCTGAAAAGTGTACTTTGCGCCTTCTCTGCGTTACGAGCCTGTGCATGTTAGCAACCTGAATCCAGAAGCAATGGGCTACCACAACGAGGTACTCACCATGTTGTGTGATGTGTGAAAGTTGGTGACAGCACTTTTGACGAAGCATGCAAGTTTGGTTCACCGTGCTTGCGCGGTCTGGGAGACTGGGTCGATGCGCGCGCGTGGAGTATCCAACCAATTGTTATTGTAGGCTAGTCGAACTCACCTCATCAGAGTCGCAGTGGTTTAGTGGTAAAATTCGTGCTTGCCATGCACGAGCCCCGTGTTCGATTCACGGCTGCGACAACTTTTTGTTTTGTCAAGATCCAAAGATGTTCTTCTTATCACTTATTACCTTTGCGGTCCGACAACGTCCACAGATCTGCAAGACTTGGTCTTGCTTGGCGACAAATATATGCCGCATTGCTACCACCGTGGTGCTAGCTTTTTTATCCCTACGTCAGCTTCAAGAGTCATGTCCAGAGCTAGAGCATGAAGCTGGTGCCCTGAGAGTACACCCTTGCCAGAGGGTTTAGGAGTACTTCTCTTCCTAACACGGATTGGAATCTTCTCCAGATATTTCGGATCCCTTAAACTTGGTGATAGTATACCACGGAGTCGACCGAGATGCTAGAATACTGGGGTATCTTATCAATGTGCATGGGTACCTTTCTTATCTGCCCGATCAATGTTTCTCTCTCGGCTACCCGAGCCAACACGGTTCACCAGTGCCACCACTTCCCTCTGCCAGTGGTCGCGTACAGACCACGGACCACCGAGCCGTTGGCCACGCGACAGGGCGCTCGCCCGCAACCTATCGACCTGCCAAAAGTCAAACCTGAATATCGCCAAAGATAAGCACGCGCCAAGACTTCGATTTTTCCGCCATGGTGGTGTAACTATAAAGATGCTGCCAGAAGGCAAGTGGAACTCGAATGTTTTTACAAGTCGTCTGTGAATCTCTACTGGCAATGTCTCCGTCGTTCTCAAAACTATTCGTTGCTACCTCTTTGGTTGCTGCCAGTCTGACTGGAGCTGCTCCTCATGAGCAACTCCAGGATAGATCGGCCAAGAACAGCACGAGACCCAAGGTCATCATGGACAACGATTGGAGCACTGCTGGATTCATTCCCTACCTCATGGCTCTTGATGCAGGATGGGACGTTCTTGGTCTTGTTTCTGACACTGCAAACTCTTGGGCACTGCAATGTGGACTGTAAATGCTATCAGATCAATACTTGAGAGACTGTGGACTAATTCAATGTAGGCATGCTCTCGCTACTCTTGAGGTTGGAAACCTTTCTTGCATTCCTGTTCACAAAGGAGCAGACTACCCTATTCTTAATACTCCTGAACTCTTCCAGACTGTAAGCGAAGCCATGTGATCGGGCCATGTGGATTATACTGACAATACGTTTTGCAGTGGGAGATGGTCCATGGTAAACTGTAAGTGAACCGAAAGCTGTGATCAAGATACAGATGCCTAGAGCTCGAAGAGAGGAGTTCCGGGATCTCTCTATTCTCCTCCCCTTTTTCAGCACCCGCCCCAAACCATTACGCCATCGCAAGAGACATTCTGACAACAAATCCAGAGCCTGGGAAGGAGCTTTCGCTCTAGAGAACTTGACCTACGAAGCACTTGGAAACGACCCAACTTCAGGCGACCCAACTCGCGTGTCAAAGGCAGCTTTCTACGAGGGCTATCCCAACATCACATTCGCCTCCAAAGACGCAGCATGGTTCATGATTGAGCAAGTCCGCAAGTACCCTGGTCAGGTCTCGATCTACTCGGCCGGTGCTCTGACGAACGTTGCTCTTGCTGTCCGCATGGATCCTGACTTTGCAAAGAACGCAAAGGAGCTCATCATCATGGTACGAGGTCCTGATATCTGCGAGTATCAAAGTAGTACTGATAGCTGTGTTAGGGTGGCTACATTGATGACAACCTCTTGCAAGTCACCGGCAGTGTGATGCAAGCCGACTGGAGTTCTGATGTAAGTGCAAGCAACAAGCCGATAGGCAGCATCTACTGACGATTGCAAAGATCAACCTGATGATTGACCCCGAGGGCACCAAGATCGCTCTTACCGCTCCTTTCCCCAACATCAGTAAGTTCTTCTTAGAGAAATCGAAACCTCACACGAAGCACAGCAACTGATATTTTCTCAGCCATCGCTGGCAACGTCGCCAACCAGGTTTCTGTTACCCAGGAGTACCTTGACGATATCTACAAGGTCAAGAACCCTTACAGTACCTTGATGCACAAGTACTACGGCACCATTTTCCCTCTTTGTATGTTTGTACCCGGTCATGTTCAACGGCATAAAATCTAACAACATTCAGGGGACGAGACCGCTGCCGCCATCTTGTTCGACCCTACCATTGTCAAGAACACCACAAGCTGTAAGCAAATCTCTTGTTTCCATATATGAGCAACCTCTTGCTGACACTCTAATCAAAGTCTACCTTGACGTCGACACTGCTCCTTCCAGCCCTAGCTATGGCAACATTCACGCTTACCAGGAGGCCCTCAAGCCCAGTGCTCAGAACCTCCAGAAGGTCAACATGGTTGTCTCTATTGACGGCAACAAACTCAAGAAGTGGGTCAAGAGAGCTGTCCAGTACCCCAAGACCTGTGCCGACCTTTAAGGTGGTCCGTCTCTGATGTATGAGGCATAAACCGCTGTCTCGGTTGTCGATATGTAAAAGTTTGTATCTTACAGGACAATAATATTACAGGAAGCATAATATTCTGCATACTCTATTTTTTCCTCTCCATGTGCCAGAATCGACTACGGTCGACCCTCGTCTACGGCAGGTTGGTGAGGTGCTGAAGTACACAATTGTTCCAGGGTCAAAGTCGCGTCCGCAGAGAGCTATTAGATAATGTCTCTCTAATGCTTCTCTCACCTTGCATGAAAGCACCCTTTTCCTCGAGCAACAGCCTTTTTGGCACACCTGGGTATGTGAAGTTTAATGACATGGCGGGAGGGTACAACTTCCTTAGACTCTTTCTGCTCTGGAAGACGTCAAGTGGAAGATTTGAATCAATGCTGCTTTTCTCTATGGTGAAACTGATATACATGGCGAAAAATGCTAGGACGGGTCAAATCAAACGTCCCTCCGGTAGACACCGACCATCCATGCAGCCCTCAAAACAGCTAATCCCCATGCCATGCCTAGAGAGTCCCAAACCACATTCAGCTTGCTTCCGCCGACCTCTTTCCAACCAATGGCTACTTCGGCCATGGGGATGCCTGCGCTCTCTGCAAGCATGAGCATCTCGACATCGAAGATCCAACCTTCGCTATGCATGTATGGAATAATGTAGGGCAGAGCAGGTCGTGTAAATAGCTTAAAGCCACATTGGGTGTCCTTGATTGACGATGTGGCTGGAGGTGTAAGAAGGCGGAGCAGGAGGTGGAAGGAGTGCATGAGAGCGTTTCGCAAGAAAGAGCGCTGTGAGAGAGTTAGTGATGATGGCCAGAACCGTGAATTGCGACTCGTTTACCTTGACAACAGCTTCGCTACCAACCATATGTGCTCGGCTTCCAACACCAACAGCTCTTCCCTTGGCATCGGCAACGCGATCGCAGTTCTCCATCAGCTTGCCCAGATCCGAGAAGCGAGAGGCACCATCAGCATCGGCGAAGACGACGTACGCTCCTCTTGCATGGCGCATGCCATGAGTGACGGCGCCACCTTTTCCTCTGTTCTGTTCTAGAGATATGACGCGGATGCTGTCACGAGGAATGTTGGTGGGTACTGTTTCGACTTTGGGTGCAGATTTGGATCGCGTCTTGGGACCGTCATTGGATGACCATGGACCAGCGGGCGTGGGTGGGTTGGCACAAAGCTGATGGTCGCGAGCGAAGGACAGGGCCGTGTCGATGGTCCTGTCGGTAGAGCCGTCGTTCACAACGAGGATCTCCCAGCCCTTAGGCTTGTCGCTTGGCGTAGCCTGCGATTGAAGCGACTGTGGAAAGGTCGACTGGAGATACTCGACAGCCTCCTCGAGCATGCCGCTCATCCTTTGCTCTTCGTTGTATGCAGGCACGACGACCGTAACCAGGACCTCGGGCGGGGTGGGCCTGAAGGCGTCGCTCGTAGCAATCTTTCCATTACGGGCCTGGGTCTTGAGGGATACGTGGTGGTCGTACCAACATGGTTGTGTTTCAGGATCGCTGATAGATCCGTCGGGCAGGATGGTTATGTATTTCTTCTCAGAAACATGCGGCGGTCGAGGCACAGGAGCGACGATGAACAGTCCAAGATACAACTGAGCTCATAGTTAGAAGAGATGTTGCGGATTTGCTTGCATTGGGGTTGCTCGATACCAGGATGGCAAAGGAAAGGACGGACAAGCAACCAACGGCCAATAACAGCTGCGTCGGCACTTGCTGCACCTGTTGGATCAGGTTGTAGACCTGAGCCCGAGCTGCATCCATGTGTGCGCTGCCTCTCTGCTTCAGGTGGATGAAAACAGGTTCCCCTGGGCCATCAGACAGTCTAGGAATCAAGACCGCATAGAAGTGGAAGCCGTGTACGCGTTACCCCTCGAGTCAAGGGGGGAGCTTGATGCCACATATCAGATCAATATGGGGCAGCCGCGCCGCGTCCCCAGCTTCTTGACTCGCCAAACTGTCCCTCCTGTTCTCATGCTGACACCGGTGACTGATGGATCTATACAAATGCACGATTATCTTTTAAATCAGAGACATATCCATAGAAGAGTTCCGAAGAACAACAAATCTACACGAATATTGTTCTGCTGCTAAAGATTATTGTGCATTTTGACAGGTCGGTAACGGACTTGGACGCGCTGGTGACTCCGATGTTTGCACTCTGAGCAAACAGCACGACGCGCCTGCCTATCTCTACAGAGGAGCGCGCGTCGACGTCCTTCCTTTCTCCAACGTACCAGGCTCACTTATTTTACCAGTCGCCGTAGGTCTCTACCCGGCTGCGCAATATTTGTGAGTCTCAAGCTTTTCTTCCTCGACGCAACTCTTCCTAGCACTGCTCGAACGTCTTGACATATGTGAATCAACGCATTCCTGCAAAGGCTTGTCTGGTTCGGTCTTGATCTCGACACAGCACTATCGGAGCTTGTCCGAGTTGATTAGTCGCTGTTTTCCGGTTGACGCAACCTCTGGAAGACTAACCGATCGCGTCAGTATCATACTGCTCTCTTTCGACGCAACACTTCTTGCAGCGCTGTCCGGACGTCTTGACTTTGGTCTTGATCTCGACGCAGTGTTGCTTGAGGCTTGTCCGACTGGGTCAGTCCCTGTTCTGTTCGTCTCGGCCTCTTCGCATCAGGGTTGTCCAACTGTGTCAGCTTCTCGGTACCAGGTCAGGGATGCCTCATTAAACAAATCCCGGGTGGGCGGGTAACCTGTGTCTTTATGGCACAGGGGCATATTCTCAGTCTTTATCCTTTGAATGCACAATGTTCTCAATTTCCTCTATCAACCTGTGAAAACAACATCATGCGAGACTACAACTGACTGTCTTTTAATATGTAGCACTACTAGTCTCTATATCGTTGCTCATTCTGAATGTCGAGACAACCAGAAACTATCAGGCTTCTAGAAGCCCAGCTCTCGCCGAGCAAAAATGTTCATTGGGTCGTTTACGCGCAGCCCGTTATTGCATTGTTTTCGAAAACAGGCAACCCAACATACACCGAGTTCGATCGAGAGCATCTGGGGCACCCTTCGACCGACACCAGTGGCCTCAAACTTTGGGTCGCTCACGACGATGAGGCGAACAAGCTAATCGTGGTCCTTACACAAGAGATCCGGATGGTGAGCCGAAGGCAACCACGCATATTCTATATGACTGTCCCAGTCGAATCGCTGGGGTTCGAAACCGGCGATCCTGCTTCCTGGGCCATGTCAGACGGCGTCGTGCCTCTGCATGTTGTCGACGAACCAAAGGCCACAGTCAACACGTTACGACTTGTACGTACATCATTGTCCCTCGCCGCCAAGTCCTCGGTCCTCATGCCCAGCTTTCCATACTCTGGTCGAGTATCGCCAGAGGCCATGAGCTTGATACGCAAGCTCAAGATCCTCTCTGAAGCGTCTTGCTTCGATCTCTTTGTCCCTCACAGTCCCTCGGCCCTCCATGGCCTTCTCCGTGTAAAAGACATTCTCGGAAATTCCACTGTGAGTAGCTTCAATGTCAACCACACCAACTTCTACTCCAAGGGGAGACATGCTGTCACCGACGCATGGGAATCACAAGGTTGGTGTCCCCAAGAAGAGGAGGCTCGAGACAGGAGTGTGCAGGGGTTGAAACGAAAGCACGACGAGATCTCAGGGGGTGAATCTCTACCACCTCCCTATAGAAGGGACTCAGTGCCAGGGGCTGCGGCAGGGTCCGCGCCAGAGATCACACCAGGGGTCACCTCGACGGCTTCCTTCGACATGGCACTGATTCTTTACGAAGAAGTTTGTGACTCTGCACAAGAGTCCGGACACGAGTCGCCCTTATCTGGAGTCTATCCAAGGGGCCGCTCGATCTCACCCCCTATACTAGTCGCCACACCCAAGCCTCTGTCGCCGAACTTCGAGTTTGCTAGCCCTCTCGCTCCTGCCAAGCCACCCCCAAGCTACGATATATCGATAAACCCTACTGCAGCTGGCCATCGCACCGTGTTGGTGAAGTGGTTGGCCGTGCTATTGCGCCTGTACCCCGACATGTACTTTACATGTGCCCGGGAAATACTTGCGCTTGGTATGGCAGCCAGAGCAGGAGATTCAAGGGCAGTGAGGGCCGCACGAGCAAAATGCATGGCTACAATCATCTGTCATCAAACAGAAACTAAAATCTTGCCCCTGAGGAGTACCGTGGAGGACCTGGTAGGTTGGCTCCTTGTGTTGGACCCCGAGGGCGGGGATCTGGCGTTCTTGACGCAGATCACGGAGATGGTCAGGGGGTGTGAAAGGGGCCTTGGGCCGACCCCTCGTTCGTCAGATGGAGCGTTGTTTGACGAGCCTGGCTACGCTTCTCCAAATGTTTCAGATGTGGCTCTCTGCAGAGCAGCAATCATCATTGATGCGGCTATGAAATATGGACATGTTTGGAAGGAGAAATCAGGACTCCTGAAGGTGTTGATGGATGTTGAGCTCAAGTATAGATGATGGGCTCACGTCCAGCTGTGGTCTCATGTGCTCTCTCTGCCTCTCTCCGGACACAGTTGCTCTTTTTGTGACTGTCAAAAGGCACAGTGTTGCTTGAGCCAGGGTTGTTGCCCAAGGAGATTTGCATTATATGCTTATATGTCATAACATCGTATCATCGTCATCGTCGTCAGGTTGGCCATAGAGTATCTCACACACACCACCAATGGGCACATCCATGACAGCATCCGTACCCTCATTCCACAGCGTGTCCCATTGCAGGTCTTTTGGCGGCATGTTCCTCCCAGCGCTGTTGTCCCGACGATGAGACTTCCACCTGCCCTCGTCGTCCTTGCGAATGATATTTCCTTTGCCATCGACAACGGCAATATTGGCAGCATCGTCGACCAAGCACTCGACAGCATGCATCTTGAGCGTCAGATATCCAGTATTGTACGAGGCCAATGCAACATAAATCCACACGACAAGCATAACCAGCCAAGCGGGAATGGCCAAACTCCACCAACGGTTCGGGTAATAGTAGATGCCCAGTTGATGCAAGAACGGAGAAGGCAAATAGCTCCAGAGCAGGTAGATTGCAAAGCCAAGAGTCGAGGTCAGGTACAGTGTGAAGCCATAGTATTCGTAAGTGGGGACTTTTGGCGAGGCGCGAGGAATAGGCTTTGCGGTGCGGAAGGAGGTGGTGAGGGTGGTGGCGGCTGCACTGTTTGGGGTTTGGCTGGTGCCTTCATCGCTACTCGGGTCTGGCGTTGTGGGTCTCGAGGCGTGTGTACTGAAGGTTGGGCGTAGCAGACTCGTCAATGACGGACTGGGTGGTAAAGGTGTGGGAGGACGGTTGTAGAAGGGCGGCGCAAAGGTTGCCGGGCCTAGGTAGGTATGTGATTGCGATTGCTTGTGTTGGTACATGGGCTGCCGTGGCGAGGGCATCGAGTCGCCATCTTCATCTTCGCTGCCAGAGTCAATCGAGGCAGGAGCGTCCAGGGAAAAGTCCTCGATGGATGCTGCTTCGGAAGGTGAGGTCAAAGTCGACGCACCGCCCTCGTTCTCCCTGTCATTGGTAGTCAATGACCTCAAAGTCGGAAGGTTTGGTGTCGAGCGTGAGTAGAAGCCAACAGGGACCGGACTCGCCGGCGGGCGGAATGACATTCTGGGCTTGCTGTCACAAACACTAACAATTGAGCATGCCCTTCAAGGTGTTCGAGCCTTTGGCCGAGGTCCGTGCGTCGACTTTCACATGCTTGCTTCGGGTATGACCCTGTCTGTACCATTTCTCCTCCCCCAACGACATTCCATCTGACACTGCTGCTTCTTGTACATGGCAGAGCATTGTTCAGCGGCAGCATAGATCCGATACGTACAATTCTTTGTGTGCCATCTCTAAGGACGTGACAGGTTGATGAATATCATGCGTCATGGCTGATAAGACAGATGCTAGGCAATTCTGCTTGTAGACTTGTCTGCATTTGATATGTGTCGTCCATGACAGTCCAAACCTGATAAGAACGAGATAACTAACTTAGGGATATCCATAAAAAAGCGCCCCAGCATGCCGTGAACCAGAGTTAAAATGAGAATCGCGCAAAACCAGAACATGCAGTCCCTCTAAATGTCGTACTCGCTTCTGACCTTCTTTTGCGCCCTCTTGTTGGCCTTGAAGTGCTTCTTGCCCGACATCATCATTTTCACGTCGTCGGGGTTCATGTCCTTCTCCAGAGCCAGCATAATCTTAGCTTTGCGGCCCGTCAACATCCTGCCGCCAGTGTTTTCCACCTTCTTTTGTCCTTGCTCCGTATACTTGTGATGGAATGGCAGATTTTGCTCTCCTCTACCTTGTCCAGGCGCAAAGAATTGCTTGTCCATACGTTGTGTCTTTGCTCCGCTCATGGGAACCATATCGAGTTCGTCATTCTCCATGAGCGATGGCTCGTCACCGGTTTGCGCTTCGGGGTGCATCGCAGCCGAATGCATAGCTGCGAGCTGTGCTCGTCGCTTCTGAGGGAGGTGGTTGTAGTCGTAGAGTTCACGGTTGAAGTGCTTGTGGTCGATCGGCGGCTCTGAGGGAGGAGGGTGTACAAACAGCAGCTTACCCTTGACGTAATCCTTGAGGACCAGTCTGGCGGCTCTGCTCTCATCGGGCTGACCAAGACCTTGGGTGAAGAAGCCACGAGCGGCGGCGTATGCGCGCAGCAGCTCCTCACCAGTTGGTGTGCCGGTACCGCCTTCTTCGCGAGAGCGGATGTTGATGTTGATGCCGTAGACAGCCTCGAGGAAAGGCTTGGGGATACGAGTTGCGACAAGTGTTGCAGGGCCGGTGAACTCGCGCATTTGGTCGATGGGCAGAACACCGTTACATGTGAGTTCTGCTTTTGTGAAGGCAAAGTTGGGGAAAACAAGACCGGGACAATCGCAAAGCACGACCTGGTCTGAGTAGTGAATGGTCTGGAAGTGCTTCGTCTTACCGGGTGTGGCAGAGACGGAGACCTTCTTTGCGCCGAGCAGAGCGTTGATGGTGGACGATTTACCGACGTTGGGGTAACCGACCAGACCAATTTGTACTTTGCGAGCAGGCTTGTCCTCGGTGGCGGCGGCCATCTTGGGAGCATGCTCCAAGAAGAGAGCTTCCAGATCCTCGGTAGTCAGAATGCGCGTGGCCTCCTCGAGCGACATGGGAATGACATCGGATACGGGTGCAGCGTGTCTGTCGTCGACTGTCTCCTCATCCACCCACTTAGCGTCCTCCTCTTGTGCATCTTGGATGTCAAGCTTCTTGGCCTCCTGCTCGAGAGCATTCTCATCTGCGTCCAGCGTCTCGGCAACCTCGTCCTCGTCGCTCTCAGCGTCCTCGCTATCCTCATCTTCAGCCTGCAGCTCCTCCTCGTCAGCCTTGGCGTCGTTCAGCTCACGAGCGAGCTCTGCGGAGAAGAAACGGAAGTTAATGTTGTTGTCGATAAAGTACTTGGCCCAAGTCTGGCGCTGCTCGAGAGTCATCATATCCGACTTATTGACGAGCAGCAGGTTGCGCTTCTTGGGGTCGACCTCCTTGACGTAGGACTCCATGTCTTCACTGCGGAACATCAGAGGGTTTCTGGCATCGACAATCTGCACGACCAGGTCTGAACGCTCAATGACACGCCACAGCTGTCTCCAGACTTCGAGATTGCGCTCGAAGGGAGTCAGGAGCAAGTCTTGGTTCTCCTGCAGCTCGGCAAGGTCTCTGCGCCACTCGATCATAGCCTCCTTCTCGCGTGTGTTCAGCTCGTCCTTGGTCGTGGTGGAATCCCATTTCGGGCGACGGGGAACGGTCAGACGGCTTCTGTTCTTGTTGTGCTTCTTGGTGACATTGCGCTCCTCGGTCGAGGACAAGAGGTAAGGGTTCTTCTGGTCCTTGTGGATAATCTTGACGTTGTTCATCTTCTCGGCGGTAAAGTCGGTGCCTGCCAGCTCTGCGGTGGACAGGAACTCGTCCAGATCGCCCTGCTCGGTGACGGAGCGCATCTTCTCGTAGGCGGCGGCCTGCTTGTTGTTGGTGATGTACGTCTCTCCATTCTGGCCCTTTCTCTGGATTCCGCCGGCGTTGGCCTTGTGCTGGTTGGAGTTCTTGTTCTTGAAGCGGTCGTTCATGAGGGCATTGCCCAGACCGACCGACTGCTTGCTCTTGGCCAAAACCATATTGAGTGTCTTGGTTGTCGTGTGTGGTGGTTGTGACGAGAGGCAAGAATCAGCAAAGAAAATACAGACCCCGCTTAGATTAGAAATGGCCCTCCGGCGTCATTGCCGCCCTCGCCAAGCCGCAGGGACTGGGGTTCATCAACTTTTTGTTTCCATCAAAGTCATTGTTTGCCTCGCGTCAATACTGCTCCGCCATGACACTTGCAGTATCTGCCAGAGCGCGCACACTCTGGGGCCATGCGCCGCGAGTGCGGTCAGCCATTCTCGTGCGCCGCTCCTTCGCCACTGTTTCGGAACCGACGACGGCGTAGGATCATTCATGCATCTAGACACGAGCGTGCGGCTGACTGAGGAACAGTCCCTACGATGTAGTCGTGATCGGAGGCGGCCATGCTGGCTGTGAGGCTTCAGCAGCTGCCGCACGAACTGGCGCAAGAACAGCCCTGGTCACACCCTCGGTCGAGAACCTCGGAGTCTGCTCGTGTAATCCCTCGTTCGGTGGAATCGGCAAAGGCACCATGCTACGAGAAATCGATGCCCTAGATGGTGTCGTTGGTCGCATAGTCGACAAAGCCGGAGTTCAGTTCCGCGTCTTGAACAGAAAGAAGGGCCCGGCAGTCTGGGGCCCTCGTGCCCAAATCGACAGAGCCCTGTACAAGAAGCACATGAAGGAAGAGATGACCAACTACAAGGGCTTGAGCGTCGTCGAGGGCAAAGTGGCCGACATTGTCGTGCAAAGAGAAGGAATGACGGACGGCAAGCACGGAAAGATTACCGGTGTCAGGCTGGAGAGCGGCGACGTGATACCTACAAAGAACGTTGTCATTACCACTGGCACTTTCCTGGGTGGAGAGATTCACATCGGTCTCGAAGCATACTCCTCAGGCCGTATGGGAGAGGCAGCAACGACAGGCTTGAGCAAGTCTCTACGAGACGCAGGCTTCACCCTGGGCAGACTAAAGACAGGAACCCCACCGCGCCTTGACGGCAGAACCATCGATTATGCTGGTCTCGATGTCCAACCCGGCGACGATCCTCCAATGCCATTCAGCTACCTCAACTCTCGCGTCACAGTCCAAGATCAACTGAATTGCTGGTCCACCCACACAAACCCTGCAACCCACGACATCATCCGCGCAAACCTCCAAAACAGCATTCATATCCGCGAAGAGGTCAAAGGTCCCCGCTACTGCCCCTCTCTCGAAAGCAAAGTCATCCGCTTCCACACAAAAGACGCCCACATCATCTGGCTAGAGCCCGAAGGCTTTGATAACCATGTCATCTACCCGAACGGCATCTCCATGACTGTTCCCGCCGACGCACAAGAAGCCATGCTCAAAACCATCAAGGGTCTGGAGAACGTCAAAATGCTACAGCCAGGCTATGGAGTCGAATACGATTACGTGGATCCTCGTAGTCTGCGCAAGACTCTGGAGACAAAGGCTATCGGAGGCTTGTTCCTGGCAGGCCAGATCAACGGTACGACAGGCTACGAAGAAGCCGCTGCCCAGGGCGTTGTCGCTGGTATCAATGCGGGCAACTCTGCATTGGAGAAGCCACAGTTGCAGTTGACAAGAGCAGATGGCTACATTGGCATCATGATTGACGACTTGATCACGAAAGGCGTCTCAGAACCATACCGCATGTTTACCTCGAGATCAGAGTACCGCATGTCTGCCCGCGCCGACAATGCCGACCTCCGGCTTACCGCCAAAGGTCGAGAGCTTGGTGTCGTCTCTGATTCACGCTGGTCCCACTTTTCGTCGCAAAAAGCACAGATGGACGAACTGAAGACTTTGTTGGAAGGGCACACCTTGTCGAGCAGCGTTTGGCAATCACATGGCTTCCCCGTCCGCAGTGACAGCAGCAAACGCAGCGCATTCGACCTCTTACGTCTCGCATCCATATCCGTCTCCAGCCTCACCACTCTGTTACCGGACATTGCGAAGTTCGACCCTCACATTGTTTCTCGCATGGACATCGAAGGCACATATTCTCCCTACGTGACCCAGCAAGAAACACAAGCCAAGCACTTTGAACGAGACGAACAACTACTGCTTCCTGCAGACATCGACTATGAGAACATCTTTGGACTCAGCAACGAAGAGAAGAGAGTGTTGAGTGTTACTAGACCCGAGAGTCTGGGACAAGCCCGAAGAATAGAAGGTGTCACGCCCTCGGGTACACTTCGTCTGTTGGCATATGTCAGAGGTGCTGGAAAGAGAGCGGCTGCTGTTGATCAAGTGCTTGCTTCTCAGGAGAAAGAGGTTGTTGCTTAATGGGCTGAAGATGTGTAAGAGAGAACTATTGCATTTGGGCAGCACAGGCGTTCAATCGGAAAGCATTTGAATAGAGGGTATATCATGGTGGGGAGTCTGTACAATATCACCTTATGAGCCAAGTAGCTCCGTTCTCTATTTCAACCTTGCCCTTGGATCAAGTAAAGCTTTTGCGATTACACGACACGAGAAGATGGTAGTTATGTGAGAGAAGCATGTTTGTATTGACTAGCAATTCCAACAAACCGACACTCAACTTTAATCATGTCCAATATATCCCATCCCTCTTCCAAACACGGCAAGAGGATTCATTTGACCGCCCTTATCCATTGGTGATCCAAAAGTGCTGGCACCCACCATCATACTTCCTCTGCCCACGACCCCTAGCATTGCCATACGCACACACCTCCAACATCTGACTCTCACACCATTCCTTGGGCACAAAAGTGCCATATCTGCAGTTAGCGCCAACACCGACCTTGGCGCCCGCCAGCGACTGGCCGTCAGCAGCATAGGCATTTCCGGTCCAGAAGTTGTGGGCGCAGAATTTCATGATGGCGCCAACCACGCGGACGTCCTTTTTGGCGCATTGGTTGCGGTTGTTCCAGACTTGCCAGAAATCGGGGCCGGCGAGGGCGGGAGTGGCGAGGGAGAGGAGGGCGATGAGGCCGAGGAGGAGGATGCTGAGGCTGCGGCTGAGCATCTTTGTTTGTGTGGTTCTTTTGGTTTGCTTTGCTTGTGGTATTCCAAGAAGGAGTGGGAGGAAATCGATTTTCTTTCTCGATGACTGGTTCCTGGTTGGAGGTTACGGTTATTTCGGCACATGTCGCCTTCTTATCATCATGCAGTTCACAATATTAATCTCCTGGCATCAAAGAGATGGGGCCCTGATGTCCGGTTTCAGGTCGTACTTGCCTTGTGTGTTTGTTTCTCGGCCCTCACGAGCGTCTCTTGGTACAAAGAACCATCTTTAGTGACTCGTCTTGGCGAAATGGTCCTTCATGATGGTTACTTCGTTGTCTACCAGGCAAGAAGGGCTTCTTTTCTTTGTTGAGAGTATGAGTTTGGGTTGTGGAATGTGTAGGTGGTTCTTGCTATTGTTCTCCCCAAGTTAATATTGTTCATGTCTGGGGCAGTTGAAGCCTAGCAGCAAACAAAGACAGAACGGACTCGCGAACAATCTACACTTGATCATGCGTCGAATTCTGGAAGACCATGGGGAGAATATGCTGTACGGATACGTCGTTATGAAATCGCTCTATCGTCCGCTTTAACAGTATCGCTGGCACGGCTCACTGTGTATAATGATGTTTTGTATTGTGGCCATCTATAAGGGGGTTAGCTTTCTAGAGCAGTCAGCATGTACGCAGGCCGGGTGCTTTCGAAAAGAGGACGCTAGGTGCTTCTTTCGAGTACCTTCAAACAACTAACCGTTTGGTCCCTCAGCTCAGACATCTACCAGACACACGCTGTCAACAGAGCCAAAGCCAGCTGCGACGCCACCCTCCTCGCTCTGGTCACCCTTGGTTCTGAGTAGATAGCCAGCCTGTCTGTTCTCGAGCATCTCTTGTACGCCATCCTCGCCGCTCTTAGTCTTCCACAAGCAAACACCATATACACCCAATTCTCCGATGACGCCGCCCTTTTGAACCTCTCCGTTACGGAAGATGGTGTTGGTCAGTGCTGGTGGCTCAATCATCTCCATCAGAATGTAAGCAGGCCAATGTGACTCGGGAGTCTCTTTCAGGAACTTGGGAATGGCTTTGCGGTAGACATTGTTGCCGCCACCTTCGCGCTGAGGCTTGAGGACATAGCGGGTCGCAGTTTCTGCATTCTGCGCAAGCTTGCAAGCTTCTTGACCCGCTGTGCTCTTGTCAAGAGGATAGATTGGTGCAAACGTCTTGAGAACCTCAGCAGCCTTGTTCTTGTCTGGAAGGAAGCGGGCAAGATGAGGTGAGTTGGGGGTCGCGAGAACTTGTTGGACCTTCTTCGAACCAGCCAAATGGGTCAGAATGCTAGGACACTTGACAGCCGCACTACGCTCAATGTGCAGGCGAGCGTCCCAGTCAGCTTTTCCGGAGTAGTCGTCAGGAGAGTAGCCAGCGCGGAAGTAAACCAGTGAGACCTCCCAGGTCTTGTTGGGCGCGTGAGGAGGAGTGTAGAGCAAAGTTCGCTTCTCGTCAAGTCTGGTGTGGGACATGATTTTGTTGAAGGGCACACGGAAAGCTCTGACTTGGTGCTCGTTGAAGAGAGTGTATTCCAAATGTCTCTGATCAAAGACATTGCGTTCCGGGTCCTGTACAAGGAATATAACGCAAAGCGGAGAGCCGCTTTTTGATTCACCATAAGCATGATGACCAGCAGCCAGACCTCCGGCTAGCGATGGGACCGATGTGCTTGGGGGTAGAGAAGAAGTCTTGATGGTTGATTGGGTCTCTTCAGGATAGGCGTCCACGGACAGAAGATAGTTGTGGAGCTTTGAGACCTGTGTAGAGAGTCCTCCGAAGGATGAAGCGATGGTGTTAAATTCTACTTGCTTGATAGTAGGTTTGGCAGCAGAGTGAGCCGGGTCAAGATGAACCATGTAATCAGAACGGAAGAGGCCAAGAGTGATGCCCTAGGAAGAGGTTAATACAGCAAGGCTGGAAGATCCTTCAAAGTGCCTACCTGAACGTATCCATCCTTCTTCACAGCTTGGTGAACCTTCCACAGTTCAGCAATAAAATCATCAACCTCGACGAGTCTGGGCGCGAAGTCAGAATTAGTCGGCATAGACCAGGACTGTCTAAGATATAGAGAGACTCACTCCTCAACAATCTGCCTAAGCCAAGTCTCGTCGCTTGCGATAGCAGCATAGAGTTCATTGTATGCTGTTTGGATGCCAAGACCTTGGTCGAAGCAGTTTCTAGGGAACAAACTAGGGAAGAGCGTAACGGGAGCGGTGACTGCTAGCGAGCCCACTGGATCCTGTTCTTTCGGAATCCAAGATGGCACCGGCCTCACTGCCAGACCGTTTGCAATTGACCAGTCTTTGACATTAGTAATCAAGTACTGGAGCTGTTCCTCGTTAAGATCCGGAGGGTACTTGGGGTAGATCTCACGCGACATGGTAGAAGCGAGGACAGTAAGGAAGGCGAGAAGTCAGGCGTATGTGAGTCTAAGACTTGGTTGTATGCAATGAATGATAGGAAGAGTTGGTGGTCGAGGTGTAACTGCCGGATGAATTGCGGCAGTTTGAAGGCCGCTGTCGCAATCGCGCGTCACGGCAAGTGCCTGAACTTTTGCCTAACCTCTTTATCTGGTGTCAAGAGCTCAAGAAGCGTCAGCTCGCACCGCTGTAAGCTCAGTTCGATGATTGTCACCATTCTGACAGGACTTTAAGCTTCTGCATTGAAGTAGTGACGCGACTGTTCAGTTGGTGTCGTGTTGATTCCATGCTAGAATAGCCAGCATTGACATCAAACGCGTGCGTAGAGCCAACAGCTGCTACCAAAACTCGAGGGAGATGCAACACGGAAGACAAGACACATCACTTCGACTTCAACAGCCGAGGCGACGGTCAGTCTAAACGCAGTCTGAACCAGTGGACTGTGCTTCTTTCGATCGTTTTGCACACGCTCTCCATGAACACAAGAGCAACGCAAATTCACATTTACTTCGTTTGAAGCGTCCAGCGCCGAAGTGAATGACCTCCTTCTTTCCACAGTGAGTTCTTTCTCCTCAGTTTGGTCTCTGGCGCCACACATCAACACTTTCACCATCCCTTGGCACTTCGTTGGGAACCACAACACCTCCTGCTCTAGGACACTGACATCGGAAGCGCCAACAGGATCGATCATTGTAAAGAGCTGGCGGCGTCGACTTCTCTCTGTTATTGACGCCATCTTAGGTTAGTCGTTAGGCAACAAGAGATGCACTTACTCGCTCCTTCCCCTACAGACGCTAACGTTGATTACCTCAAGGCGGCGCGCCCTTCCATCCTACAGCTAGAACATCACAACATTTCAGCACCATAGCATCACCTCCTCCTCTTCATACGACATTACTACTCGTATCAGAATCCGCAAGCCTTCACAATGCTGGAGGCCGACCCATACAAATGGTCCTCTTCGGACACTGTCGATTTCCTACAGCAAAACCAGTTTGGCAGTCTCGCCCAGCAATGGTCCACCAATGATCTTAATGGCCAAATTCTGCTTGAGGATGTCAACATCGCCTTCCTGAGGGACGAACTCGGCATTGATGGCTTGAAAGAGCGCATCCTCATCATGCAAATGATTCGTGCATTGCGCAAGTCTTCCGTTGCGTACGCTGAAAGTTTGGGCTCGAGCACTCTGCCACCCGCGTCGCTGCCACCCATCCCCCACCTCTTCGGCTCACATATCTCTACAGAGCCGGTTGGAAGCAGAGTTCGCAAAGGAGAGGAGTTGGTCGAAGACTCTGGCGGCCGCAAACGCCGCAGACTGAATCTCGACACCACTCACAATGATGCTCAACCCGGAGCATCTGAAAGTCCAATTACCACGACCCAGCCCACGATCCAGCCCAGATCAGAGTCCACACCAGAGCCTATTGCACGATCGACAGCCCTCGCTGTTGGTTTTCTACGTCCCAAGAAACACACCGTTGACGAGATATTCTATGGAGACACCGCCTACGGCTCAGAGCTCAAGCACTCTGAGACCGAGGACGATGACTCTTACGACAACTTTACCGTTTTCGGCAAGCCCGAGTTTTGGGGTAACGCCTCGTTTGTTTATCGTCGACTCCAGCATGCCTTTCAACATCTCGACCCGCAGTCCATCACATACCATCGCAATCCCGCCCTATCAGTCTATCCATACCCGAAGAGCTTGCTCGTAGACCAAGACGCCAGATCCGTTACTGTTTTCGAGTCTTCAGAGGGCGGTATCAAAGTCATCCGTGAGAAAGCTCAAATGCTCGCCTTCCAACAGCACGATGCAGTGGACACGCAGATGAGTCCTGGCGAATTTGGCTACCTCCTTGACAAATACGCAGATTCTGATGAACTTCTACCAACGTACGGAGATTCAGAACATGATGCAGACTCAGCAGAGGAACAGAACGACGATCACGAGGATTCTGACAGTGGATCAGACGATGACATGGCAGAGGAAGACCTCGCTGTCGAAACACCATCTCTCTCCCGTGAACTCGTTGTTTCCCTAATCGACAAGACCATTGAGCTGCAGGCCCAGGCTTGGCGTGACAATCAACAACCGAAGCTCGACAAGAAGGAAGCGCGCCGTGTCTGGCGTATTTCAAAGGGCAGTTCGAAGACGGCTCGCAAGTTGACACAGGAAGCAGTCAAGAGAATTGAGCGTCTCAATACCAGACTTGAGCGACTCAAGAACAACCTCATGGACCGCACTTGGGAAGAAGAGCAAGAGGTCAAGCAAGCTTGCGTGACTTTGGAACCCACCGTCAACGATCGTGAGCACGAGGAATGGAAGACTCGGATTTGGGCGCTCAAGATAGAGCCTGCAGGTACACCAAAGAGCTCGAAGCCATCTGACAGAGGCCGTCATGGTCCTTCGAAGAGAGCTCTTGACCAAGGGGCATCAGACGAAGACATGCAGGACTTCATTGTCAACGACGAGAACTTTGAAGACGCCAGAGAGAGCCAAGACGACCACGACTCTGAACCTGATTACGACATGCAAGACTCCCCATCCCGCAGCGGTCTGCGAATCGGAACAAGGACGTCCGACCAGGACGACCAAGATCTCACTACGTTGGTCGACGGAAACTTGCCCGATGCAACCGACTTTGAGCACAAAACCTCGCGTGGTGGATCTGTCGGAAGCGAGTCGCCTCATCAACTGGCCAAAAACGAGACTATGCAGACACCTCAGAAGAACATCCTCACTGCTGGTCTGGAGCTTGAGCAGGAGTCTCCTGGAATGCCTACTGTTGCGCAGCTATTCCAATCAATACCGTCGACTGCGCGTAGGGATCGCACTGTTATCGAAATCACGTCGAGCCCCGTGCGACCTACCGCGGCACATATCACCACTCAACCAGTCCCTCTACAAAGTCTCGATGTGGACCAAGAGCAGGGAAGGCACATCACTTATTCGGAAAACCCAGACAATGATTCCCTGGCACAAATCCGAAGCTGGACTTTTGAAGGCCTTGAGGAAGAACAGGACCGAAGACGAATTCTAATCAAGATTGCATCCATGCTTCGCAACGACAAGCTTGAGGCACTTGCGCGTCTGTTCACCGGCAATATGGCCAAATTTTTCCAAAACATCAGAGCTGCCATCTCTGCTATATACAAGAGGAAAGGGGTCTTCGATGGCTTTTACGAAACTGACATCGAAGCCTTACGAGATGCAGCCAAACTTTACTTGTGCTTTCTCCACATAGACCACAGGATTTTCGAGTCAGACATATCGGACTTTGCTTCTTTCGGATATGAATGGCCATGGGCTGGTTATGAAGACAGCTACGCGGACGACTTGCGCGCCTGGCACGCGCACGCCTGGAGTGCACTGAAGCGATTCAGAAAGACTCCCATGCCCAAGGACCTTGAAGTGATCGATCTCAGCGAAGATGGACCGATTGAAAATGAACGGTCAGGTCATTCGAGCGTGCGTAAGAGAAAGGTCAACAGAGACCAGGATGCTGTCAGAAAACGCGCCAAGGCAGCCGAGAGAGCCGCCAACTACGAATCTCAGCAGCAGTACAGCCAAACTGGATCGTTCATGGCTGGTGAGGATGGAGTGAACGAGGTGCCTCTCTATGCGCCAGACGATGTGGACCCCTCGAAATATGTGTATCTCAACTCCGACATCGCCAAACGCCTGAAGCCACATCAGATCGAGGGCGTCAAGTTCATGTGGAGAGAACTTACTGCGCCCGAAGATGAAGACGGCCAAGGTTGTCTGCTGGCTCACACGATGGGCTTGGGCAAGACAGCCCAGAGTTTAGCGCTCCTCACGGCAATAGCTGAGACCGCGAAGAACATGGACAAACGCGCGGTTCTCCCTGATGATCTGAGAAGGGCTAAGAACAAGCTCAGAGCGCTCATACTGTGTCCACCATCTCTTATGTCGAACTGGAAGCAAGAGATCGCCACCTGGTGCCCTGACAAGCTTTTTAACATCTTCAGCTTAAGTAGCGAGGTCTCAGCCAAAACGCTGAGAATCGATGAGCTCAAAAGCTGGCGCCATCTTGGCGGTATAATGCTTTGTGGTTACAACATGTTTACCAGATTGATAAACCGCCAGGGCAGCAAGAAGGAGGCTTTCAGTGAAGAAGAACAGAAACTGGTCACTAAAATCCTTCTCCAAAAGCCCCATCTGGTTATTGCTGATGAGGTGCACTCAATCAAGAATGATTCAAGCAAAACATCTCTGGCTGTTCATAAAATCAAGACACTACGTCGCATCGGCCTGACAGGCTCACCTATGAGCAACAACACTGCAGAGATCTTCGCTTTGATCGACTGGGTCGCACCGAAATTCCTCGGCAGCAAAGTCGAGTTCAAAGCAGACTATCAAGAGCCAATCGAAGCAGGTACCTACATCGACAGCACTGGCTATGAAGTCCGGAGGTCCTTGAAAAAGCTTGCAGCATTGAAAGAGATCATCAGCCCGAAGTTGAATCGTGCCGACATTACGGTCCTCAAGGGTTCCCTCAAGAGCAAGGTGGAATTTGTCCTCACAGTTCAGCTGACTGGTGTGCAGAAATTGGGCTACGAGACTTATGTTAATGAAATTCTCCATAGCAAGGCCGGTGAAGAAGGCACGACAATCACGCAGGTCAAACTCTTTGGATGGCTATCCATCTTGCAGTTGCTGTGCAATCACCCCATCGTCTTTCGGCGTAAGTTGCTCGAGCCTCCTACCATCAACAAGAAGGCCAAGAGAACTACACTCGATGCCACCGAGACAGAGGCCCTACCGAGCTCATCCGCAGCAGATGCACCCACAGAACGTCCGTCTACAGCAGGTCCATCATTGACAAGTGCATCGATGATAAGTGCATCTGCTCCATCATCAACGGCGGCCCAGATTACTGGAACAGCCCACATGCCTGACGATTCATCAATGGGCGGAGACGACGCAGCATATGCAGATGCGCATATCTCCCAGTATGACATCAACAAGGCTATCGTCGAAGCATTGCTCAAGGTTGTTCCTGATGACGATTCTATTGAGTTATCTCACAAAACCCTGCTTGTCCAAAAGATTATGCGTCTTTCGATCGAAGCTGGTGACAAGGTCCTCATCTTTTCTCAGAGCATTCCCTCCCTGAATTTCTTGGACCGCATGCTTTCAAGCATGGGCGCTAGATATGGTCGTATCCAGGGAGATGTCGCGCAGGATAAGCGCGAAAGGGTGTTGAAGTCGATGGCCGACGGCAAACTCGATGTCTTACTCGTATCCACTCGTGCTGGAGGCCTCGGCCTGAACATCCAGCAGGCCAACCGCGTCATCATCTTTGACTTTGCTTTCAATCCGACGTGGGAAGAACAAGCAATTGGAAGAGCTTATCGCTTAGGACAAAACAAGCCTGTATTCGTCTATCGTTTTGTCGCTGGTGGCACTTTCGAGTTCGCACTCTATGACAAGCAGCTGTTCAAGACGGGTCTCTCTTCTCGTGTGGTCGACAAGAAGAACCCCATGCGTAACGCCATCAAGAAGCCGGGCGACTGGTTAAAGCCACCATTTGATGTTGTACAGCAAGACATCAGTGCTGAGATTGGCAAAGACGAACACGTCATGGACAAGATTATCGCCAGCCAGCATGGTGGCCAAGACGAGTTCATCCGTAGCATCAAAACCATGGAGACTCTCATGGGAGAGTCTAAGGATGAAGCTTTGACTGCAGAAGAGATGCAGGAGGTGGAACTCGAGGTGTTGCGCGCAAAGACTCGCAAGCTGACTGGCGTCCCTGAGAGTCGTGCAACAGTGGTGCCACCTCAACTGGGTCCAGGTTCGAACGGTTTCTTGTTGCCTGAGGCTGGTGCGCCTTCAACTGTGCATCGAGCAGAGCTTACTAATCCGATCAGCTCACCACCTACTCCTAGCAGAAGGCTGATCTCGAAGTATTGATACATGGCATGAAGCATTGAGGCAGAACTTGCTGCAAAGAGAAGAACGATCATTGCTTGTTTAGTTATACATAATCGCAGTAACACTCTTTCAAAGTCACGGCCTCTTTCGATCAGTACGTGAGCTATAGAGATGCACAACGCATTAGAGAATTAGAATGATGTCTACCCAAGCTATGGAGTCTTGGACTCTTTATTGGCGCGTCGTTGATTTCAAAACAGATGTATACTCCATGAGAACCCGTGTGACAAACTTTCAGAGCAGTCGATATCATGATCTTGGCGCTTCATCCTGACGTAATCATTTCCTTCACCTTCACCTTCAAACCCCGAACCTAATCCCGAGCACAAGAACAATCTTCCAGAGCACGAGACGAGACAGAACCTGCTTGTTTTCCGAGATCGACTCATCAATTGACAGACAGAAGAACAGAGATGCCACCAAACAGTGCCCATGGCAAGCTGGACAGCGAAGAGACAAACGCGGCGGCGTGGCAAGCCACAAGGGGAGCTGTCACAGGAGCAGCAAGGGTAAGTTCAGTCCCCGAAGTGCTGGATCAAGCAGCAGTTTCTTTTTGTTCTTGAGTCTTGTTTCCTCTAGCATGCGGTATCCATCTGACCAATACGCCTGATAGTGGGGCATCTATTCTGCAGTCGCAGCTGGCATTGCATATGCTTATTCACCAGTATACCGGGGCCTGACGGTTCAATTCAAAGTGTATGTATCTTCTCTTTCAAGTTTTGTATCTTTGTGTGCCGTATTCCGAGCTATGCTGTTCATATGAGCATGCAGAGTCTTAGAACCCAAGCAGTCCCTGGAGCAACAACACTGACATTGCCACAGCTTCCTGCAAATGTCCGGCATGATATTCGGAAGTGTCGTAGAAGCAGATGAGCGCTTGCGTATCTACGGCGACCAGTCACGGCGTCAGAAAGTCATGGCCCGAGACGCCGCCGTCTGGAGGAAATACGAAGAGGAGTTTGAAAGCTTGGGTATCTCTGGTGTTGCTAGCGAGGCTAGAACAAAGAAGGAACAGCAGCAGGAGAAGTGAGAGAGATCGTTATTATAGAGATCCTCTTTGTATCATTTTCACGAACAATCGACATCCACACCGGTTTGTACTGATACTGCTTCCACACCACATCTCGCTCTGGAAGGCATCGCGAAGGCAACGATATGTGATCGTTCCAAAACTATAAGCACGTCATTTTCGGATGAGTTCTGGAGACGACGTCTCTTCATGGGTAGGTACGCAGAATATCTGTATTGACGGAATCAACATCCACGGATCACGACATGTCATTGCCAAAGACCATACTTCACTCCGAACTATTCATGGCTCAGATACTGCTACCTTGTCTCTTGAGAAAGTCTCCATGGGGTTCGTCTCGAACATTTCATCAAGCCCTTTAAGTGCGAATTGACATGTTCTTTAGCGACATGACAGCCTTACTCGCTTTCAATATGTCTCTGGTTACCAACACAATAGCTGGAGCTGATCTGTGAGAACGACACAATACCAGACCAGAAGTCTGTATCGTTATCACAGATTACAAGTAACACACAAGTCATACGCACAGCGCGTCACTATTTGTGCTGAAAGTCGACCTTGTCGTCAAGAGTTTTGGGTGGACTGCAACGGTTACCAACTCTGCATGAAAATTGACAGGGAACAGAGGGCAGAGACGGGGTCTACTGCAATGACTTCTGTTATGGATATGTACGAAGCGTGTCTGACAATACTGACGCAGGCATCAAATATATGCCTCTCATCAACCTAGACATTTGGCTATCAAAGTGGTGTATTGGCCGTGTCTTGGTCGATACCAACCTGTATCTGCGATGTACTGTACATAAAAACGAGGAATCTGTCGCCATCATCGCCTCACGTAGCAGCTCAGCTGGATGACCACACGCGCATTCAACTTCGGTTGTGCCGCCAACGCCAGGATAATACCTTTCTGACCTTCCTGGAATACTAAAAGCCGCGACTCGGACGCCTTAACTCACTTCGTGGCGGGTCATGCAGCCTTGGTTTTGAGGTTGAGCGATCCAAATGAGGATGCGGAGCCCTGGAGCGAAAAGAAAGCGACGCTGGCGTGGATTGAACCTTAGCCCTTCGCTTCCACGTAAATTACGCCTGCAAAACACATGAAAGACACCTACCTTCTCCTTACGACAGAGTATATCGAAATACTCGCAATCGGATCAAGCAAACAGTGCCGATGCAAAAAAGGAAATTGGACTTAGCTGGAGCAAAAACGCATTGATCCGTAAGTTATCAGTTGGAAGATGGGAATGTGAGCCCCTGTTAAGATCGCGGAAAACTAGGCTGTAAAGTCTAGCGGCTGGCCACACCACTAGACTAAAGAACCATCCTCGTTTTATTATTGTCTACCACTAAAAAAAAAAAGTATATAAAGGTTGACCTCACAAATCTGACATTTTGCGAAGGGCGCCTTCACACTCTGCACATAGTCATCAGGGGTATTTCTACATCTGCGCTGTTCATCTCATGTGCGTGATGCTGCTGTTTGGTCCATTCACCGATTATTTCGCGTGGTAGATACTCTTCGCTTGACTGATGGTAGAACGAGATGCCGGCTACGCAAAGTCCTCGATCTTTGATCTACTGCAACTAACGGCCTGAGGTGGTCGCAACGAGCATAAGAACGAAGTGTTACTTTTGCAGAGCATCAAAATATGGTGACGAGTAAGAATGCCAACGTACGACATGAGTTGGCCGCATTTGCTTCCACAATGTCAACAGTCAATACTCCCGACTCTCGTGTTCATGCGTGCTGCTGTTGTGCCTGACACACTGCCGATGCGCCTCACCTATCGCTTGGATCGAGCGATCGATCTTCTCAGAAGCACAATAATATCGGCCGACTGTGACCGCATCTACTTTTCGAGCTACGAAGCAGTTCATACATAAGTAGATGGCCATCCATTCACCCCTGACGGGCCTCGAGTGACTGCCAATTTCTGGCCGTGTGCGATCGCGATCTATCTGTCTGATACCGACCCTTTAGATCTCAGATTGTATTGGAATGGCTAGTCAGCGGCCAAAATCTGCACACCTCATGACGATGTTTTGACATTCTTGCAACCTTGATAGAACTCCACAAGAGAGATCTCTGTATGACTAGTCATGCGGCCACATCATGCAACTTTCACTATTTCGTGCCTTAAATTCTGTCTACCTGCCACTTCTCGATTCATATGAAACACTATTTGATTGCTAGAGTTTGTAGATTATCACAAGGCTGACAATTACAAGGATCGAGGCTAGCCATAGTTCAGCTCATTTGCGCTCTTCCGTACTCCTTCATAATCTCCTTGACCCTCTCCAGAGGCAGTGCTTCTACTCTGTGTCCTTCGAATCCCTGCATCGTCTCTGCCATGAACAAAGAGTTGTAGATTGCTTCTTCCACACACTCTGCCGTAGCCTCGAACAAGGAAGACAATGCCGAGTCTTCCAAAGCCTTGACTTCCTCGATCGCTGTTTTACTTTGACCCTCTGATGACCGATTTTGGTTGACGGGAATCTCATTACCGGTCGAGAAGGCCAGGAAGATGTCGCCGGACATGTTGTGTCCCATACCGCCAACACGAGATAAGCCGACAGTAGCCCGTTTGGAGATTCGAGTGAGTTGGTGAGGCAGCAACGGTACATCTGTGGCGATAATGACAATGATACTGCCGTCTTTCTCCTCCTTGGCCTTCTCCAGCTCTTCCTTTGCCTTCTTCCTTGCTTCATCTTTCTGGGCCTCATCAGCCAGTATTCGACCAACGGGTACGCCCACGATACGTAAATCTCTCATGGCTCCATAGTTTGCCTGGACCATGCAAGCGACAGTGAAAGTCTCATTTCGATAAGAGATCTTAACACGACGACTCGATGATCCGTTGCCGCCTTTGAAACCATGACAGATCATGCCGTTTCCACCTCCTGAGTTGCCTTCCTGAACTGCCGCCCCTGTCTCTGCTCTATGCAAGCTCTCGACTATATGCTTGGGCGTAACTGCGAAGGAAGCGCAGTCATGCAGATATCCATCAAATGTCTCTGCAGCAACAGGCAATGCCATGAACGACCTGCCGACAGTTTCGACACCGTATTGAAGTATCCCCTGATGAGCAGCTCCAATGCCAAAGGTACCAGTCAAGACGATTGGCGAGCACAGCAGTCCGCCCTCGGCGATGAGGTGAGTTCCGGTCATCTCGCCATAGCCATTGAAACTGAAAAGGCCGGCATAGCAGGCTTTGTGGAACCAGTCCTTGCGTGGGATAATGCATGTAACTCCGGTGTTGATGCTTCCGTCCAAGGATGCGATCTCTTGAGTCGAGATTGCGATGCCAGGCACATCAGCCAAAGAGTTCAAGGGTCCTGCAAGGTAGTCACCAAGGAAGAGGTCTGGGAGGAGGTTGCGGATGCGCATGCGAGGCTCTGAGGCCAATAGCCAGGGCCTCTGTTTCTTGACCATTTCTTAGAATGGAGACACGACGACTCTAGGTTGCGTTGAAGACGATTCTGAGAGCAGAGATCACGGCGGATGAAGAGGGTCTTCTGGTAGTAGTGGTTAGGCAGCAGTATTGGGACTAAGGCAGCAATATATGTAATCAGCCGGGATGATGGTAGGATATGGTGCTTGGAACGTTATTGATATGCGCTAATACAAACAATTGATTACTACCTATTCAACCACGTCCAACACTGGATAGGTGTGCATCGATCTACAGATGGTGATCCCGGCCTTATCGATACTCGCAAAAAAATCACACCTAGAAGGTTTCAGAAGGCGGACTTGATTAACGCATGTTGCGCACGAGTCTGAGATAGCATCTTGTATCGTGGGTAGCGACGACAGAAAAAATAACTTGTTGATCTGAGAAAGAGGGTGAAGTGTGACGAAACTCTCCAGGCAATCGCATCGGGCAAGAAGGACGATCTCGACGACGCGCCGGATATACCTGGAGTCTCAGTGTCAAGTTTCCACGCTTCTCAACTCTAACAACCACAATAACGTCTTCTGCGCCTTTTCTAAATCGTAAGTAAATCGCTATATAAATCAAAAAACCTAAGAAACTAATAATTCTCGTTATCCTTGCCGTCCTTACCGCCCTTACCGCCCTTACCGCCCTTGCCGCTAATAGTGTTATTATCCTCTTTATCGTCGTGCATAAACTCCGTGTTAAGCATATTAATTATGCGCTAGTTATTAGAAAAGATAAGAAAAGAGATAGCGCAAGCGGTATTGTTATCCTTAAAGGTATAGAAGGAGTTAGTTATAATGGCTTATAGTAGTCGTTAAACTTGCATGTAAGATAAGGTTGTTATGGTTATTATAGTGAGAGAGCAAGAGAAGCGCTTGGCATAGAGATTTATCGTAATGGTCGCTATGTTAATAGACGGAAAATTGATAAGTACCTTCTAGCATATAATAGAACCTATAGAGACGGTAAGAACGATGACGGCAACAATGGTAAGGCTAAATAGACATTGGTATGATAAAAATTAAAGAAGAAATAAGGAGTTGTGGCTTCAGAAGTTGAGAAACTTGACACTGAGACTCCAGGTATATCCGGCGCGTCGTCATCTCCCCGCCAGCGCGTCACAGCTTCGAGACGCGCCTTCCAATCGCGTCTCAGCCGCGAGCATTCAGCAGCTTGTCCTTGCCTTGTACTGTACATATTCTTCCACCAACATTTGTACATCGCCATACCACAGCCCATGCCTCGAACGCGCAATCGCGCCAGTGCTGCGCAGGACAAGGTCGTCGTTGAAGAGCCCGTCGTTGAGGAAGCACCTGCCGAACAAGAGGAAGAGGAAGAGCATCAGAGCATCGAAGGTGCCCCAAGGCCGCTGGACTTCAACGAGTCGTTGACATGGCGCGCCGGCAAGCCCATCGCCGTCGCCGAATTACTACGCCGTCTGAGGACTCTGCACACCGAGTTGAGTCAGCTGGACCAAGAAGATGCACACCGTGACTCTCTCGTGCCTGTCGCGCAAGAGCTGGCCCACCGCAATCTGCTCGAGCATCGCGATCGCGGTGTCAAGGCCTGGTCCGCACTATGCATCGTTGAGATGTTCAAGCTGTTGGCCCCCGATGCCCCGTTCAAGGCCGCCCAATTGAACCAGATCTTCTCCCTCATCATCACTCAAGTCCTGCCCGCCCTCGGCAACCCGCAAGACCCATACAACGAACAACACCTGTCAATTGTTCGATCGCTGGATGAGGTCAAAAGTATCGTACTGCTCACCGACATTCCCGGTGCCGATGGTCTACTCTACAAGCTGTTCACAGGTGCCTTCGACATTTTTGCCGACACGTCCAAGAATGACAGGGCCGAAGAGCTGGGAAAGAACGTCGAGCACCACGTTACAAGTCTGCTCGTTACCGTTGTGGACGAAAGCCCCTCACTGCCCAACGACGTTGTCGATATCATATTGGCACAGTTCCTCCGTCTTGATCCCACTACCTTCCCTCTGCAGCTCAACAAAGCCGCTCTCGAATCCTCGCGTCCCTTTCATCTTCAATTGCCTCCGCCGGCATACAACATGGCGAAAAACATCTGCAGCTCATGTCCTGACAAGATGTCCCGCATGGTTGCACACTACTTCAATTCCATCATTGCCGACCTCTCGGATGGTATCGACGGTTCAAGCTCACGAAAATCTACGTCCCGAAGACGTCCTGGCGCAGACGACGAGGATGAGGAGGAAGACGATGACAACCGCGACGCTCTGCCTGCAGGTCCGTCTGCAGAGGAGCTCAAGTCACTGGAGAAGGCCCACAGGCTGTTGCGCGAGCTCTGGAGGTCTGCCGCACTGGTCATACAGAACATTGTCCCACAAATCGAATCCGAACTTGGTGCTGAGAACGTAGATATACGGTTATTGGCCACTGAGACAGTTGGTGATTTGATTTCTGGCATCGGCGCAGCAGGACCTCCCACTCCAGTCGCGCTCGATCCTGCAGCCTACCCTTCACAAAGCATCGATCCACCTTCAGCCTACTCCAGAACCTACAACTTCCTCACCACCCCAGCTGCTCCTCACGCCTTTTCCTCAGTCCACGCCTCTACATACCAGGGCTTCCTCAATCGTCGTAATGACAAATCCCCTCGAGTTCGTTCTATTTGGGTGACTTGTGCGGGTCGCATTCTGGCCACGTCTGCTGGCGGCGTTGGCCTTGACCCGAATGAGGAGAGCGCTCTGCTCAGATACATTTCCGATATGCTTGTTGACACCGATGAGCATGTCCGCCTTGCTGCTATCCAGGCTATCGGTCGCTGTGATTTCGAGACGATTGTGCAACGAATTGGTTCGAGCGGAAGTGTCACTACTCCTGATTCTGTACTGTCAAATCTGGCCGACAGAATCAAAGATCGCAAGCATAGCGTTCGTGCTGAAGCCATGTCTCTACTCGGTCGAATCTGGGGTGTCGCTGCCGGTGCTATCACTGAGGGCAACGACAGAGTCCGTATGCTTCTTGGTGCGATCCCCTCGCGCATCTTCGACGCCATCTACATCAACGACCGCGAAATCACCGCGCTGGTGCAACAAGTCCTCTATGACTCGCTACTGCCGCTCAGCTACCCTCCTATCAAGGCCAAGCCTACGTCCAACGGTGATTCACAACGTGTGAGGGACAGTCAAATACCGGCTTCGCAAGTTGAGAAGACACCCAACCCAGACGCCATTCGTGCTGAGCGAATACTGGTTTTGGTTCGGGACCTTGAACAGAAGGCGAAGACGGTGTTCTTCACCTTCCAGGCTAGACAAAGCAAGAGGGCGCAATATCTGGAAGCGTTCCTTAAACGTTGCGAAGATTACAACGGAGGTGTCAACGCAAAGAATGGCAAAGAAGGCAGTGGCTCACTGTCAAAATTGATCGAGTTCTTTGCGCGAGAACGTCCCGAACCTCTTGTGGCCAACGAACATCTCTGGAAATTTGCTAAAAAGCACGATAGGAGGTGTTACCAGCTTATTCGATTTGCAGTCAATCCTGATACCGAGTACAGAAAGGTCGTCAACGCCATCAAGGAACTGAAAAAACGTGTTGAAGAACAAACTGGTCATCTTCCAGCGATCTTGACAACCATTCTTCCTATAATTCACCAAGCCAGTGTATTGGTTTACAGCAAGAGTCATGTCCCTACAATTGTTGACATTTCACGTACTGAGGACAAAGGCCTTGGTTCGTCTGCACACGAAGTGCTCAGAGAGATTTCGACCCACAATCCCGAGGTTTTCAAAGCACATGTGCGCAGTCTGTGCGCCACGCTCCAAGAGCAAGTACCATCGAAAGACAGGCCAACCGATTCTGGAGTTGTCGAAACCCTGAAAGCGTGTGCAGGCTTTGCGCAGAGATTCCCTCAGGAGATCCCTCGTGAGCGTGCCTTTTTGCAAGCCATGGTCCAATTTGCTCTTCATGGAAACCCTCCGATAGCCGCAAAACATGCGGTTTCTGTCATCGTTGCTGCGGATGAGAAAAAGGACATGTACGTCAAAGACATTGTCACTAAGTGTGTGCAAGGATTTGAATACGGCGAAGATGGCTACCTTTCCAAGCTGGCGGCACTCAGTCAACTTATGCTCCTGTCTGCAAAGGACACTGAAGATGAACATGATAATATCCTGGAAATCGCTATTCAGAAGGTGCTTCTGCAGGTACGAACAAAAGCCAATTCAGACGACGTCGAATGGCAAGAAGAACCAGACGATGAGTGTGAAGCCAAGATTTGGGCTCTCAAGATTTTAGTGAACCGACTCAGATCCTTTGCTATGTCTATACCCGACGCTGAGATGGAATCCGTGGTTACAGAACATGCACTTCCAGTGTTCAAGTTGTTGCACCGGATTATTGACAAAGACGGAGAATTATCCAAGACCCAAGACGAAACTCCTAAGCCTCATCGGGCGCGCCTGCGATTGACTGCCGCTGTTCTGCTACTCAAGCTGTGCAGCGCACACAAGCGATTCGATGCGCTATTGGAGCCTAAGAACTTCAACCGCCTCATCGTCATAGCTCAGGACCCCTTGCCCGAGGTCCGCTCTGCTTTTGTCGATGCTATCAAGAAGTATCTCGGGCAAGGTAGACTGCCCCATCGCTTCTATACTCTCGTGTTCGTCTATGCTTTCGAGCCAAACGCACCCATCAAGAACGCCGCCTCAACATGGCTCAAGGGACGCGCTGCAGCATTTGCCAAATCAAACGAGACTGTGATGGAGACCAGCTTCGCGCGGTTTATCAGCGTCCTCGCTCATCACCCAGATTTCTCGACTGAGGCAGATAACTTGCAGGACTTTGTTGACTACATGATGTTCTATCTGAAGGCCGTGGCCACGCCAGCGAACATCACCCTGATATACCATGTCGCTCAGAGGATGAAGTCTGTTCGGGACGGCATTGATGAGAACAAGAGCGACAACCTTTACTGTCTGTCCGACATCGCGCAAGCTGTCATCCGTAGATACCAAGAACTTCAAGGCTGGTCACTGCCAGTATGGTCCGGCAAAGCTCGTCTCCCAGCCGGTCTCTTTGCGTCCCTGCCCAACCACGCGGTGGCGCAAGAGATTGCCGACAAGCAATATGTGCCGGAAGCGCTGATGGACAAGATGGAAGATCTGGTCAGAGATCGTCTGCGTACCAAGAAGCGCAAGTCTGAGAGCACCAACACTCAAGCCAAGAAGCGTGCCAGAGCAAGTGAGGGCAAATCTTCCAAGGCAACGGCGAGCAAGAAAGCCAAGAGTGTCAAGACGCCCAAGAAGAGGAGAGCCTCCAACGCGGCGGCCTCGGCACCAGCGAGCGAGATCCGTCGTAGCTCGCGCAAGTCTGGAGCGAAGAGCTACCTCGAGCAGAGCGACAGTGATGAAGAAGCCGATGGACTCGACGACGCCGACGAAGACGATAGCAACGACGAAGAAAGCGACGCCGAAGACCAAGAGATGGACGACGCAGAAGAGCAAGAGGCAGAACAGCCAGAAGAAGCAGAAGCCGAAAACGATGAAGGGCAAGAAGCAACCGAGCCCGAGGAGCCTGAAGAAGAGGCCGAAGCACCAGCCCCAGCGCCAGTACCTCAATCGAGACGCTCGGGTCGTGCTGCCCCCAAAGGCAAGAAAGCCGCTGTGGCTGCAGCTCCCAAGAGATCGAGTCGAAGAAAGAAGAATGGCGCCGCCAGTGACTCGGAGCTGAGCGATGCACCGTCGGACATGGAGTAGTGATCAAGTTGCATGACTTTTTGTTCTTTCAATCATTGTCTTTGCTCAAACATAAATATTGCTTTCTTATTTGCAGCCTTAGCGGCCGGCGTTTTTTTCTTTCTTTCTCTTTTCCAGCGTGTTTCAATCTGTTCTTATCATGTATAGCAACCAGTATCCAAGCACAAAATCATATCATACGTATCCTTGTATCAAGTCTCGAGTAACATCGTTCACACAATTCAGAGTGACCACAACAAAGAGCGAGCAGGGTTTCATGATGATTAAATATGGTAAAATTGATAAGTGGGTATCTAGTCTTTTAGACAAAACAGCAAAACAGAGTCGTTATAGTATTACAGAGGAATCCTTTTAGTTGTCCAAATCTAAACGGACTGTCTATTGGATGCACTCGACTTGACCGAAGCGCCAGCCATCGAGTTGTTTCTGCTGGGGCCGTAGATGGCCGAGGCTCTTCTTCCACCGTGCTCCTCGCGAGCGCTGGACAGCTGCTGGGCGAAGGGAGAACGCTTGCGGAGAACAGGTCCCTTCCAGTAAATGACGTAGACTGAAACGACAAGGAGCAGCGCGATACAAGCCAAGATGGTCGAAGCGTATTCCAGGTGGTGCTCACCACCAATGTTGGTGTAGAAGGGGGTGGCGGGTACAGTCAGTACACCAGCAAGGAAGTCACGAGACCATCCGTTACCACCAGTGGCAGAGGCTGAGTAAGGCCCGTAGGCGCAAATCATGTAGTCGATGGTAGCCATGTAAATCGAGTAGTTGGCAATGCCGATAATTGCACTGAAGATCATGGAACCGATCCAGTGGATTGGAGGTCCTCCACTGGTCCATGCGAAGCCGATCAAACCAATAGGAAGGCAGGGCACAGTATAGAGCAGCCACCAGAGACGCGACTCGTATTGGGCGTGTTCGTCGTTGGGGTTCTCGCGACGCTGTCTCTTGTTACGAGCAATGGCGGGGAAGAAGGAGAACCATGCAATGAAGTATCCGATGAGAAGAGGCAGGAAGGCAAGACCAATCTGGTAAGCAGAGAAACCCCACTGGTCGTAGACGAGAGAGTATGATTGCAGGAACATGAAGATCAAGGCATCACTGAAACCCGAAAGCAGAGATAGCGTGAGGACGATAGGCTCAGTCAGGAACATTTTGAAGGGTCGAATCCAGGTTTGAATAATCTCCTTGGCAGAGAAGCGGTCCTTCCAGGGAATCAATTCAGAGGGACCGTAAACGTTGGTCTCACCAGCCTTGCGACGTCTCTTGGCGATCTTGTTCAACATAATGCTGGTTCTGGTTTCGGGGACGAGGAAGAAATGGAGGGCTTGCACGAAACCACCGAAGATCAATTGAATCCAGATGTTCCATCGCCTAGAAGGTATTAGTGAGTGACGTTCATTGCGTTCACGAGAGTAAGACATACCATGCAGCATATTGTTCGACGAATCCACCGACGACGGGACCGAGAACGGAGCCACCGACAGAAGAGAAGACGATGAAAGCGACAGCGTACTGCTGCTCATCGGGCTCCCACATATCGGCGACCATACCGAGAGTGACCGAACCACCGGCAGAAGACAAACCACCAAGGGCACGGCCGGCCATGACGGTTCCAAAGTTGTGTGCGAGAGCGACAGGGAGCTGCCAGATGTTGACGAGGAACAAACTGAGCTGGAGGATAGGCCATCTTCCGAGCTCCTCGGACCAGGGTGCCCAAAGTTCGCAACCAAAGGCATAGAGGACAAGGAAGATCATAGCACCACAACGAGCAGCCTGAGCGCTGATGTGGAACTCTTCGGTCATGCCAGTGATGGCGTTGCTGTACAGACTGGTGTTGAAGTTCATCGAAACCTGAACGATGAAGATGACACTAAGAATCATCCACTTCTTCCAGGTAGGGAAGCAGAAACCAAGCTCTTCGTAGCAGTCATCTTCTGTCAGGATGATCTTGTCGCCGTCGGCGTAACCGTTGCCTCTCTCCTTCTTCTGGGTCGGTACTTCGGAGTTGTCGACTCTGCGTTCGATCGAGGGTTCGGATGAGTCGGGATTCTCGACCTTTTCATTCTCGAACATGCCGGCCATGTTGAGAGTTGTGCAACTAGTAATAGACGATAGATGTTATCGAGAACACCTGCGATGGCGAAGGTGTTTCAATTCTGGAAATATGTATATATTCCAGAGGTCTGACGGTCTAAACGAAGCCCGTCAGATGAATGCTGGGGAGACTGGGGGAGGGGAAATATGCCGGGGAAGGTGCGCAGGGGAAGATCTTGCAGAGTTTATATGGCTGTCTGACTTCACGCGGAAGGAGCATGATGTCACCCAGCAGATGGATTCGGACTCGATGGATTCGCAGATCTCACTAAGCCGCTCACAAACCAGAAAACCCTGCCTCTGACTTGAGCGCTATCCGGTGACCAAAGACCCACATGGCTTTAGTTTGAGTGCTTTGGCACGGAATATGAAAACCCTGATGCGACAAAACCAGATCAATATGTAGACGTGGGTTTCGTCGCTAATTAGAATATCTTATGCGTGAATTTTCCGAGACCATCTACAATGTGTTGTGAGGAAATCGGCCTCCAGAAACCACGAGACCATAGACCATGACGACGCAGATTAACAACAACAAGCATAGAGAATATTTCCGTTACCGCTCTCTCTTCTATACGACGTTACATTGTGTATCCGAAAAATAGGATCGCATGGCTGTTCGATGAAGCGTCATCGCGCCAAGTGTATAAAATACGCCTTGTCCGCGGTTGGCTTGCGCACAAGCATCTCTAATGGTGGTGGCGCCAACCTCCACCTTGATATCATTCGACATCCCACTTCTTGAGAATCAGGAGCCGATGACACGCGACAGATGCCTGATGCCTGAACAGCCTCTGCGTATGTCTGCTTGGTGGTATGGTGTAATCGCTAACGACCAACAACAAGGCGAGTACTTGTCTCTGAGGCAACTCCATGACAGTGTGGCTTCTCCACCACACAGACCCGAATCGTCTTTAGCCGGGAGCTGGGGGAATATTTAGTTCTCCACCACCCAGCACCACTTTTTTTCCCTCTGGAGCAGGCTTGGGGTCTCCGAATTATTATCTGGCACACCCCGATATTGATGGTTCTCTTCGGCCCGATTCTGTTTTGACAAGGTCGCAGTCCCGTGGCCGTCGGAACCGATCGCAACGGCAGGTGGTACGGTATCACCATATTCGGCTTTCGGCCGACGCTTTGACAGCTTCAGCCGCGCGGTACGAGCTGACCAAGAAACGCTTACACGGAGTATCGCCTTCGTTATATGTTGGTCTGTCGACCAAGTGGATCTACAATTGGCCTTGTATGTCTGTGCTCTTGGTTCTTGAATGCCTAAAAGCTTCATATCTTTGATCTATCAAGTCACCAGAACCCTCGACAGGAGGTGTGTGAAGAGAATACCCAAAAGCTTGCTCACCTCGACTTCAAGCAGTCCTGTGTCGATTCAATAGGAGATATATGAGCGTGAAGGTCTATGATGGTCGTTCTGCAAGGAAGACATCATTGTGAAGACTGAGTATGGCATGTTGGCCAAGACACAGCCGAGGCGCGGTTGAAAATTACGTTCGTATACAGGGGTATCGGTGAGTGACTGGTGTGTTGTTGAGATATACAAGATGAGACGTCTGGTCTTAGATGGTCCACTCGTTCTTGTTATCGTTGGCGGTCACGAATGGTTCGTCAATGCGTTTGACGGCCATCTCACTGCAAAGCACACTGGTAATCTGTCAGTATAAAGTCGAGGGATTAGTAGGTTCTGAACTCACCAAGCGCCTGCAACCAGGGCATCCAATTCCTTGACCATGCGTTCCCGTTTCTTTCCCGTGACAACAGCTCTTCCAACTTCGGTTTGCAGCTCCTTGATGCGCTTGCCCTTTCCCATGCCGACACTCTGAAGCACCATCTTACCAAGACAATCGGCATGGAAAGAGTGCTGACAAGGGAACACGAAAAATTGGCGCATCAACAGGGGAAGCCTACAGCTCCAGCATTTCTCGCCAGGTTCGACGATAGCATATCTCTGGTCAAGGGACTTGATGTCTTCCTTGATGTGTTGTGCGGTGTTCGCGCTCTCATCCATCTCCCGCTTCAAACCCTCGATCTGTCTTGAGTATTCTTCAAGAGCAGCGCAGATTTCTTCCTTGAAGTCATCAATGACCACAAAGTCGGGGAAGAAAGGGATCAAGTCTTCGATGCGTAATAACTCGCAGCGCTTGAGGAAATCCATGGCAGCCTTGATGCCCTTGCTTTGACCGATGACCTTTTTGGCAACCTTTAACCACAACTTCTTGCGCAAGGCAGGATCGTTTCCTGGTCGGTCAGCTACATTTGCTGCTAGATCCATTTCATCATGCTTGAGCGCCATATCCACAGCTTGAGCATATTGGTTCATGGTACAGTAGATATGCACACACGACTGAACGCGCTGGTGGGCAATACAGAGGCGGAGAGCAAAGTCTGCATCATAATTCTGCTCATGAGAAGCACTCTGTGTTTGAAGATATTGGAAGAGTGCAGTCTCGTCTTGAGTGGGATGCGCAGCATAAATCGAAACCACGGTGTTGTGGACTGCAGTTTCTGTCGAATGGCGTTGATTGATGCAGAATTGGAGATAGCGAACGGCTTGATTCTAGTTTTTTGGTCAGCAGGAGTTTTCGAATTTTGTATATTGTACTGCTCACTTGGTTTAATGGGACGTCTGCCGTCTTGTTGTAGTTCAGGAGAGCCGGTATTAGTTTCTTGGCTTCCAAATTGTTTTGTCGCATCATGACTTCTACAAGCTCAACAGCAACATGTGTCATGAGAACGCTGCTGTACTGATAGAAGATCTCAGGATCAGTCTGCTTTTTCAGGACTGACATTGCCTCCTGCCATCGTTCTCTTTGCACCCAATACGATAGAACATAGTTATAATCGTCAATGACGTTGGCGAAATAAAGCAATTCTTCTTCTCGGCCGTGACTACTGATCAGCTCATAAGTGGTCTTTCTGTCCAAGTCGGACTTGTACTTGGAGACAAACTCTTGAAACTCGCGACGCATTGAGGGAAGGTCTTCTTGTACGTTGGCAATAGGAGCTGCTTCAGAGAGTTCCGCTTTGGCCGAGATTGTATCGTCTAGGAGGTTCAATTTGGCCATAAACAGCTCGACCAACCAACTAGCAACCATGATTCTTTGCATTGTTGAGGATTTCTTGAGGACAGATAGTTTCGTCAAGAGGTATTTCCTCAGCGCATCTTGCTCTCCCTGATCAATAAAAGTGAGAGCGACCTCCTCAAAGGGTTTCGTGCTCCTGCCGTAGACAGTCGCAGCTTCGGAGAAGCGGCCACGAGAGACAAGATGATCTCCAGACGCGGTAGCAACAGCATCCTTTTGCGCTGCAGTTTTGGCGTAGCGCGATGCCGCATCGAACTGCTCATTCCGGAGCATTATTTTCCACACGTCTCTGGCTTCGTCTGTGACAACAACTTCGAAAATCTCGCGCTGAGTAAACAGCCAGTAGGTATTTTTCTTGTGGTCGGCATACAGACCGAGGGGTGCATTGCCAGGTTCTAGAACAAGCTGATCATAGACCAGGCTGCCGTCAAGCCTGTTGATCGCGACAACACGACCCTCGATGAGATGGAGAACGTGGAACTGGGTCAGAGAGATGGACGATACAGCTTCCATGGAGGGCTTGTTTCGGCCTCCAGAAGTCTGAGAAGGAGGGATGACCGATTTTGGTAGTAACTTTGCTGCCGAGAACGGGCTTGTTTCTGCATTCTGCACCAAAGCAGCAAAATCTCCATGTAAAACGCCCTGAGAGTTCAGCCAAGCAAAGACATTCTCCTGGGCAGACTCTGCCAGAGTTGCATCTGCCGGTTCCGAGATGGTGACCAAAGTTGAGGGGCCTGGAGTCGCATCTTTGAGATGGTGTATTACGGGCGTCTCCCGTTCGAGAAGCCTGGGATAGATTGAACCACTGTCCTGACGGCCACCTTTTCCAACGAAGAGTAACAATCTTATAGGTGTGGCTACCAGCACGCTGCGCGTATCCGAGGATATGTCAACGGCCAGACCGACGACCGGACCTTGCTGAACGTTGTACAGAGTCTTCAAGTACTTTTCCTCTCTTCTGTAGAACTCTGTGCTGGGCTCGATATACGTTTCGTAGATGTTGCCGTCGGAAGCGCCAATGAGGATCTCTCTGGTAGAGGCGGTGGGCTGTGAAGGGTTCCAAGCAATTGATTCAATCTGAACACCTTTGAGACGAGCCAATGGCTTTGGCGTTCGGGACTGGGTATGCAGATAGTAGTTTTCTCCTTGAGTGGTCGAAATAACAAGATGAGAGGCCGAAGGGTCGAGGAACAGACGTCGGATGACACCAATCTCGGAGGGTTTCTTGGGAAGGTCGATGTCGTCGATGTCCTCGGGGCTGTCGAGATCAAATCGCAAGATACGACCAGTAGAGAGGGCGAGGATCAGGACGTTGTTGGCGACTTGGGCAGCGACGAAATCGGACGAGATATCGAAGCGGAGCTGCACTCGTTGAACATCGAAGACGGGGAGCGAGGGGTCAAAGGCATCCGGGACGTTGCTGGCGGCAGCAGCATAGCCGCCTGAAGGGTCGTAGGCCATGGATACAGAGTCGGACTATGATGATATCATTGCGTACCTTGGTTGGATCATCAATGTAGATGGTATAGGGCCATGTCATCGCGGTCGGCGTTGATTGATTGATGCTTGGCGCGGTCACGCACGTCGCGTCTCCCGGGCCCGAGAGCTCGACAGCTTCGACCTGATCTCTTGCACACATCAACACACATCACAATGTTCGCCGCCCGTTCCGTCCCTCGCGCCTTCAATGGCGCCCGCGCCTTCTCAACCTCGCCCGCCCACGCGCTGGCCCGTATGCAACTCATTGGCCGTCTCGCCGACCAGCCCGAGCTCACTCCCACATCTACCGGCCGCGAGATGGTGCGGTACGCTCTTGGCGTCAAGGCTGGATCCAAGAACGAGAACGGCGAGAGACAGACCAGCTGGTTCAGAGTCGCCAGTTTCGCCGATGGCCCTGGCAGAGATCTGCTTCTGAGCCTGCCCAAGGGGTGAGACCAGCACACCCGAGCCAAGAAGCTTCTATCTGACACCGAAGCTCATCCAGTACCCTCATGTACCTCGAAGCCGATGCTCGTATGGACTCCTACCAAGGCCAGGATGGCTCCAACCAGACCCGTCTCAACCTCGTTCAGCGTAAGACAAGTCTCGGCCAGTCCAAGACTCGCACGATGAACTGACCCAATACCCCAGGCAACTTCGAGGCTCTCAGCCGTCCCCAGAACCGCTCCGACTCCGACAGAAGTGCCGCCGAAGAGCCCAGCAGCGGTCTTGGTGCCTCCTAGACTGTAAAACCTGCACAAGAATGAGTGAACATATGACGATCGTCTGTACAGTATCCATGTTGCACAGATTCCAAGGACCTCAAACCTGTTTGGTTTGAGTAGGCCATACATGTAAAATATCACCATTTTCCCCTCAGACTGAACGCCCGACGCTGCCGTGTGCCTTGTGTTTGTGCATCCTTCTCCTGGCAGCGATCCATGTGAGTGGAATCTTAGTCTCTTAAGCTTCTCAGAGAAATAGCTCGAATTGCTCGAATTTGTTCGATTCTTGTCCAGCACTCTGAGATTGGGAAAAGCAAGACATGGCCTGTGTCTTACGGCCACACGGAGCAACAGTCAAGCGCAAAGAATGCACAATGGTTTAACTTTCAAAGACACGATCAAAGACAGATGGCCAATTCTAAATTGGATACGGCTTTATTTCCAAGACTATTGTGTATTTCGACAGCTACATCCGTGAGGATTCTAGCACTCTGGGAGGACTGCGAGACAGAAGAGAGTTCAAGGTCAGGGCAGATTCGGGCTTCACTATTCTAGGTGTGAAAGACAGGCGTGGTCTGAGTCTGACGCGACGATTGACAGCTCGAGATCAGGTCTTCTCGGAAGGCGCGTTGCGATATGCCTTTGAGTCACTTTCAAGGAAGGCGCGCGCCATCACTCACTCTCAGGCAATCACGGTCCGCACCAGCATTCTTACAACCCTCATCTACTTGCGCGCTGCACCTGGATGTGACAAGCTCACCTCAACGGAGCCTCAACATCTTCTGCACAAAGAAACCGCACAATCACCATCTTCATTGATCCGTTTGAACCTTCAATCATTGTTCCTCATACCAATCTGCCAAACAACATCGCTAGCCATGTGTAACACAGTCACGATACACTACTCTTGCAACCACTATGCACAATTCCACCGCTCGACCTGCCGCAGCACCATTTGGGTCACAAGGACCTGCAGCAAGACCAAAGGTCGTTCAAAAGCCAGAGCCGACAACAGAGACAGCGGTACCGAGATACCAAACAGAGGCAGAACACTCGAACGCAGATCCAGCAAGTCAAGCGCATCTCCGTCTCCATCATCATCATCAGGCAGCCAACCCCAATCCCAATCGCCAGCACCAAAGCTGGTTACCAAGGCAGCCTGCAAGAGTCTCTCGGACATTGTGCTGCGCACCCAACAACGATGCGGTCCTTGTCAGCGCACTTTCAAACGGGGGGTCCTCCAGATCAGAAGACCACGACAAGACCTACCATCGCGCAAGAAGCGCAAGCATCTCAAGAGGGGTAGACCAATCTCAGGAGGTAGTCCACTCAAAAACGAACTCACGGTAGAGGATCTGTTGAGAGCGGAAGACGAAATTGCAATTGATCTGGGTTCTGCGGAAAAGGTGAGCTATGTCATTGTGCACTCAGATGCAGAAGAACTCATGAGCTGATGTACTTCACGCAGATGGACCTGACTACGCAGACTGTTAACGGTATCACGCGCTTGCTGCATCTTGAGCCCGCACGCTTCTGGAGATGCTGGAGACGCTTCGACGGTATTGGTCGTCGCTACGTGGACTTGATCAAAAGTTGAGCGGGCAAACCCACATCAGCCGGTTGGTCACAATGGAAGATTAGCGACTTGTCACGATCTGACTGGACTTGATTCTGGTCCGAAGGCGTTGTCATATTTCTGCATCAGCATACATGAGATGGTCCGGCACATTGAGAAGCAACCACCTGACTGGGATGTCTCGTCGGTGGCCATCTCTTCTCACCGTGTCTGGACAATATTGAAAAGCATCGCATCTCTACCATAGTATTCAAGCAGTATACAAACCACGCTTGAACCTTGCGAAGATATCAACATTACATCCACGTACAAGCCATTGGCGGAGCTGGATGACATTTTGAGACACAAGAAGACGATACAACGACATCACAAGAGAGTTTTGAAATAAGACCCAAGACTCACGGGGAGACAGTATATCAGATCATCCACAAAAAGCAATCTCCAGTCAAAGTTTTCACAATCAGTCACGCATTCCATCATTTCGAAAAGTAGTTGATCAGTTTTTGATATGAGCCCATGCTCTGCTCTGCCTCGTCTTATGCACGTCTCTTTTAGTATTTGTACATCGCTCATCATTCCTCTGGCCGCATTCGCCCCTTCTTCCACGCTCCCGAAAAGAATCTCTAATCAACCTCAGACTCAACCCCTCTAAACCTCAGCATCAGCCTCAGAGTCAGGCTCGTCAAGGTAAGCGCTCATGGCAGCAACAAACTCCTGATTGATATACTCATCGTCACCACTATCCTCAGGGTGACTGACTTCGCCATCATCACTCTCGGCATACTGCACCTTTCCCTTGCCACGACGAGCGGGTTTCTCGCTGGGACTCTGGTCGTCATCCACAGGCTCGTTCTTGACTTTGACGCCCAGGTCTGCGAGTTCGTTGTTGATCTCGTTGGCAGCGTCTTCAGCAGCAACGTTCTTTCTGCGCTTGGCGGGGGTTTTGGTGGGGGGAGCCTCGTCGTCATCGTCGGTGTCAGAGGTGATGTTTGCCTTTTTGCGTTTTGCGGGAGTCTTTGTGGCGGGAGTCTTTTTGGTTCTGGGGATTGTGGTGGATGGGGTGGTTGGGGCAGTGGCGTTGTTGTTGGTGATGGCTTTGCTGGCCTTGCGGATCTTGGAGAAGTGTTCGGTGAAGGCTTTTCTGGTGGGTGGGGCGCCAAAGGCGGTGGCTGGGGTGGGTTAGTTGGGGGTTTTGGTGGTGAGGTGTGGAGAGATGGGATGTGTTTGGGTGGGTGAAGATGAGTATGAGGGAAGTGATTTGAGCTGACGAATATACAGGATAGAGGAAAGGAAAGAGAGTAACAAGATGAGGCAAAGAGGCGCAATGACTGGAGCAAGATGATCTCAAGAGTTGAGCAAGGAGTGAGGAACGGGAGAGAATACTTACGCCAGGCAGCGATCATGGCGTCGAGGACATCGGTGGTGATCTTGATGTTCTTGTCTTCGAGGATGTGAGTCAGGATGAACTGATCCTTCTCGCTGCTCCACTTGACAACCATGGTGCCGGTGTTGTTGTGTAGTTGGAATGGAAAGAGCAAGAGGAGTCAAGTGCGCATCGACGAAGAGTGCGCGTGAAGTTGTTGTGCTGGTATGAGTGTGTCTTGGGGACAAGAAGTGGTGATGAAGATTGGATGAAGGTCAAGGAGGATGGAAGGAGAAGAAGAGTTGGAGGAGGAATGGAGGAGATTTATGGGAGGATCTGAGGAGGCAGAAGGAAGAGTGTGAGCAGAGGTGGAAAGAGTGTGAAGAGAAAGACCAAGTCGAGTTGGAAGAGAGTGAAAGTCGTGCAGAGTGGTCGTCGAATCGTCGAGTTCGATCGGCGACGAGTGAAGCAAGATCGATTTGGAGACGCGATAGAGAGACGTGCAGGTCAGCACTGAATCAGAGTCGATGATCATGTGTGGATCACTGGTGAGAAGTTTTATGTGGTATCTCGAATTACAACAAGAACTTGTCTTTCAGAATCAGAGATGCAGGAGGTCAAGCATATCTTGTCAAGTATTCTCGACACCGTCTCATGACGGGAAACCTAGAAACGCACTTTGCTACACAGTCAATACTTTAAAGTGCAAACGACCATGATGATCCTGGATACTCATGTATCATTCCTTCGTGTGATTTGCTATGTATTTATAAGGGAAAAAGAGGGGGATGGGCGGTAGGGAATAGAGTAAAGTCGAGGAAATGGTATCATAGAAACAAACAAACCAACGCCCATGAAGCAATGATGTATAATCCTGGTTGAAACGTCTAGCTCATATCGCCGAGTGCACGACCTACAACTGTTCCTCCTCCTCGCCTTCTTCTGCGATGCGTGTGGTCAAGTACGCTGCGACAAGAGCAGCCAGGCCTCCAAATCTCAAGACCCAGGCAACACTGTCATCCCCAGGCGTGCCACGAGGCTTCTGCAGGAGTTTGAAGATGGCACTTGACACGAGAGTCGCAATGACTTGAGGTGCGGCGATGGCGACGTTGTGAATACCAAGAATAACTCCGGCCTGGTCAGCACCCTGAGCCGGGTCGTCACCGTTGGCCAGAGCCTGACCCTCAGCGGTGGCTGGGGCAGGTATCTCATTCCGACGAATGGCCTCTCGCTTCGAGATCTCGGCAGCAATGAGGGCGAAAGGAGCCCAATTACTCAATGCCCATGGGATTCCGATAAAAGCAACAAGAACGGTAGCAGTGGTCGTGTCGTGGACGAAGAAAGTCAGGAAAGTAGCACCAGCAAACAACAAGTGCGAGAGGATCCAAGCGCGGCGCAGTGTAAAAGCACTCATCTGTACAGACGGCATGCGACTCTTGATCCGCTCCCAACGGTTGGGCTCAACCAGATTGAGCTTGCTTGTAGAGTGTTGTGGAGTGTAGGCGAAGTAATCGCTGCCGGTCATGGAGCGAGGTGTAGTAGGAGTAAAGGCACGAGGAGTAAGCGGAGTATGAGGTTGCGGCGACGGAGGCTCGAAACCAGGAGCGATCAGTAAGGGCAGGACAACTGCAGCAGCCAAGTTGGTAAAGGCAAAGATCAACAGCGCAAAGGTGCCGATACGAGTTGCGCGCTCCCAGGTGGCATCAATCTCCTTGGGTGACATGTGCGGGTTCTCGGTGAAGTATGGCTCAACATAGATCTCGCCAATGTAGGTGGTGATGTAGAACAGGAAGGGGAACCAGCCGATCCAGGCAAAGAACTGGACGGCGCAGACCTTTCTGACTTGCGGAGGCAGACGCTTCATAGAACGATACAGCTCGACAAAGAAAGACAAGACACCTCCTTTCTGAGGTGGTGGGGTTCCCTCGAGCCTAGGGTCTCGTTCCTTGATGGAGATACAAGATATGCCAACTGTGATTGACATGGCCAAAACTGCGATGACACAGAGGACCTTGAATTGCGTGTCTCCGAAGAAGCCAAGGTACTTGGGCAAGTTGACGTAGCCAGAGAGATAGCCCAGGATGTTGCCGAAGCCAGACATGCGTGAGGCCCATGCATTGGCATCGTTTTGCTGATGAGTTGGTGCGTTGTCTACTATGAAGGCGCGAATGGCAGCTTGGACTGTGAGAATATTGTTAGCTGAGTCTTTTACAGTGACAAGAACCAGGACGTACTAGTGTTGATGGAAAAGTCAAGAATGTAGATGAAGCTCACGGCCCCCACGATCGAGACGACGTGGACAGTCTGGGACTCGGCACCGACTTTGAAGAGAGCAAAGAAGTTTCGCACAATCTCCTTGGTCCATGCCAGCAAGACGAGAGAAATGATGGTGGCGAGAGCACCTCCAACAATGAATGGCCTTCTCTTTCCCCACGGCGAGCGACATCTGTCGCTCTTGATGCCTACATAAGGCTGGACCAGAGTACCAGACAACGGACCGGCAATCCATACGAAGGCGAGGAGAGACTTGCTTATGCCCAAGCTGAGTAGGTATGGCTGTCGAGGGGTCAGTTATGAAGCCTAGCAGGCGGAGTATTGCTGCACTTACCGAACCATTGGACAGCTCAACAGACCAGGCAATCTGGAGGCCACCGATTGACAGGGTCAGAAGGATCAGGTACCATTGACTCTTGGTCTCTTCAGTGTGGACGTCATTCCAGTTGTCCGGGTCCTCGGGAGAGGGCATGGAAGAAATGGTGAGAGCAGACTCGAGACTTTCACGTCTTGGTGCTATCAGGGGAGAGGTTTCATCCTGGTCCTCGTGCTCTTTCTGTATGTCCAGGGAAGCGCTTGGTCTGGTATCGTACGAGTCGCGATGGTAGGAGGCATTTTTGAGAATGCCTCGCGGACGGGGCGAGGCAAGAGGTCTATTGTCCGACATGGGTCGACAGAGGCGGTCAAAGGTGGTGATGTTTATCAGATTGCGGGGTCCTTATTCACATGGGCTCAGACGGACAAAGGCTCGTGTCGGGTTGCTTTGGGCTGTCGCGGAGGACAAAGGTGTCGCAGGGCAGGAACGACTAACAGGCAACAGAGTCGGGAGCAAGCAGCATGCCTTTGGTCGCAGGAAGATGATCACGAGTGCAGGTGAGAGAGCAGGTTGTTAGGGAGGGTCGAATGATAGCGGGAGAGTTGACTAGCGTCTCCCGGCGGTGTCAGGAAAGACTTTCGGGCAAGACTTGGCTTGTCCAGGGGTCGCAGCCCAGAAAGTCGTTTATGTATTCGAAGAGTCATACAGCTCAACAGGCATGTGCCTTGTGCCACGGCGGCCACGTCTTGTGTGCTCAGCGTGACGTATCTCTAGATTCAGGATCCACGGCCTCGAGGGACAGGGTCGCTGCTGGCAAGATGTTCGCCAGATCAGCGGCGGGCCGAAACCACCTTTGTGTGGGGACGTGACGCGCGACGCTCTCCCGTCTCATGGTGCATCGTCCGTGCTCCAGCTTGTTCCAGAGTGGAAGCTGCGCTGTGCCAGGCAGAAAGGGAGGCTGTCTTTTGGATACTATCACCACCAACCCACGCTGTGCTGTCGGGTTCTCATACTAGCCTCAAGCCGACTGTGCAACCGCCACTTGGATCCCCGTATATGCGTATGCGATAACAATCTCCACAGGCAGTTGACCTGCCCCTCCACCACCGTATACCACACCATGGCTTCAATCGTGCGCGACACCGTCTTTGAGCTCCTCAGTACGCCCAGTTCTCCTGAATATCCAGACTGTATGCTGACAGCGACACTCCAGAACGTGAGGCTGCAGACGCCGACCCCGATGGTACCCTTCCTTCCTTCCACCACCCATCCCGCCATCCAAGACCACTGACACGACGCGACAGAGCCCGAGGCTGGCCAGAAAGAAATCTTTGCATCATGGTCGCTCTTCATCCTGATTATGCTGCTCATTGTCGCCCTGTTCACCAGTTACATGCTGCAGACGAGGAAGATCCAGGCCGTACACGAGACCGTCTTGTCCATCTTCGCAGGTACTCTCTCCCACACCACACTCCACGACAAGTCGACATTCCGTCCGCTAACACTCTTCCAGGAATGATCATTGGCTTGATCCTCCGTCTCACCGCTGCCCAATCCGTCCTCGGCGCCGTCAGCTTCGACTACCAGTTCTTCTTCAACCTCCTCCTACCACCCATCATCCTGGCCTCAGGCTATGAACTACACCAAGGGAACTTCTTCCGCAATATTGGAACCATTCTTACCTTTGCCTTTGCCGGCACCTTCATCTCTGCTATGGTCCTGGGTCTCATCCTCTATGTATGGACTCGCATTCCTCTCGAGGGCCTGGACATCACCTTTGTCGAGGCCATCTCTGTCGGCGCAACCCTCTCTGCTACAGACCCTGTCACCATTCTTGCCATCTTCAACACCTACAAAGTCGACCCACAACTCTACACGGTCATCTTCGGAGAGTCGATCCTCAACGACGCTATTGCCATTGTGCTGTTCGAGACTGCTCAGAAGTACAGGGAAGGCGCTGCCAAAGGCCATTTGACCATCTTGAGTCTGTTCGAGAGTATCGGCGTCTTCTTGCTCGTCTTCTTTGGCAGTTTGATGATTGGCTTGGTCGTCGGCATCGGCACGAGTCTGCTGCTCAAATACACCCTGGTCAGGCGTTTCCCAAAGATCGAGAGCTGCCTCGTCGTTCTCATTGCCTATGCCTGCTATTTCTTCTCCAACGCCATTCACATGTCCGGAATCGTCTCTCTTCTGTTTTGCGGAATCTGCATGAAGCACTACGCTTACCACAACATGTCTCGCCGCACTCAGCTCACTACAAAATTCATCTTTCAGGTCATGGCTCAACTGTCAGAGAATTTCATCTTCATCTATCTGGGTCTTTCCCTCTTCACCGAAGCTGGACTGGAATACAAGCCTCTGTTTATCCTTGTCACTGTGGTCGGAATCTGTGTTGCTCGGTACTGCGCCGTCTTCCCGCTATCCAAGGCCATCAACTACTTTATTCGATACAGAGCTCGCAAGCTTGGTCGTGAAGAAGCAGATGTCCTACCCAAGAACCATCAAATGATGCTCTACTGGGCCGGTCTTCGTGGTGCTGTTGGTGTCGCTCTGGCTGCTGGTTTACAAGGTCCCAACGGATTTGCACTCCGTGCTACCGTACTGGTTGTGGTAGTCTTGACCGTCATCATCTTTGGTGGCACAACGGCGCGCATGCTGGAGATTCTAGAGATCCGCACTGGAGTAGTAGAGGAGATCGACAGCGATGATGAATTTGATATTGAAGTGGTTCCAGGATCGAACGGAACATTCACTAAGAAAGGTGGAGCCGGGTTCGGACACATGCCACGCCCGAGCCTGGCCGGAGGCATTTCTCTGGCCAGTGTAGCTAACGGGCGGCCACGTGCAGAGAGCAAGTCGAATAGAGCAGCTCTGTACAGCACTAGCAATGCCAGTAGCCCTCCCATTCGTCCCGGCGACGGACTCGGCAGAAGAGCAAGCAGCAGGAGCGCACGAGAGCAGGCCGCGGCTGAACAAGGTCTGCTTTACCCAGACCAGAACGGAGATTTGTCTGACGATGATGAATCAGGGCTCGACTTGCCACCATCAGCTAGACGATCACCACTACAAAACACATTCCCTACGGCGACTGGAGAAGATACTCCATACGCTGATGACAGAGACATGGAGGCTGGTCAAGCAGAATCGAGCCACCTCACTGCTCGTGGAGCGTTCAGTCAGTTGATGAATGCAACCACAGAAGACGCAGGTACCCTGTTCTCGAGGATCGACGAAGGCTTCATCAAGCCACATCTATTGTTGGATCCTGGCGGTACAAGGTCGCCTCGTCCACATGGAGGTGCATAGGATGCATAGACTCCATGTACTTTTGTTGGATCGCCAGCGTGTCTGTAGTATGCATAGCGCAGCAAATTGCTTTTCTATACATCAATGTACTCATCATGACAACAAGCACGTGTTCGAGTCTTGCTGATCCCGCCTTCAAGACATGAACGACCACAATATGATGAAATTCTTGCATTTTGATAGATACTTTTTTTGCAGCCGTTTGGAGGTGGGATGGCGGTACGAATGTACAATCATGCCCGGGCTTCGATGCAGGACTGTCGGTATGGTCATCCCGACTAGCCAGTATTGAGTATGAATGACATGGAATCAAAGCACGAGGGCTAACAAATCCAGTCCACGAAAGCTGAAGAGAGAGAAACGTTCAGCTCTTTGAGTGCACAGAACATGGAATCAAAGCACGAGGGTTGGAAAAGAGCAGTGCGCGAAAGCCGAAGGGAGAGGATATACAGCGCTTTGAGTCCAAAGATCACGGACGGAAAGCACGAGGGCTAGAGAAAATTGTCCACGAAAGCTGAAGAGAGATGTATCCCGCTCTTTCAGTCCACAGAACACGGAGTGAAAGCACAAGGGCTGGAAAGAAGCAATGAGAGAGAGAGAGAAATATCCAGCTCTTCAAGTCCACAGAACACGGATCAAAAGCACGAGGGCTGCGAACTAGCAGTGCGCGAAAGTCGAAGGGAGAGGACCTCCAGCTCTTTGGTCTAAACCCGTGGTTCGCAGTATCGAGAACCTCGCAAGATTCGATGTCAACTACCACCAATGTCGCGGAATCGAAGCACGAGGGTCGAAAACGAGCAGCGAGCGAAAGCCGAAAAGAGAGGATATCCAGCTCTTTGATCTGGACCCGTGGTTCGAGGTATCGACAACCTCGCAAGATTCGATATCAACTACCACCAACACCATCAAGAACCCAACATTTTGTCGATGGCGCGCACTCGTCTCATGGCGTTTTTCACCAAACAGACATGCACGATATCACGATATCACGACACAAACAACGAAGCAAAACACAAAGTCTGGAGATCTGGTTCTTTGATTGCTGGTCTCCTCTCGCTACTGCCTTTGTCATGCAGAACCCGACCTAATCATATAGATCTGCTTGCTCTGAAAACCCTCTCGTCCATCATTTTTGCTTGAGTCTTGACACGATGCTTTCCGAGCAGGCGGTGACGGCAAGGCGAGTCCCGTATCAGACTTCCTCGTCGGTAACACCTGCAGTGGTGGTAGTGGTGCCCATGGCCTCGTCGTCTTCGTCGTCAGAGTCGACGGCACGCTTGAGTTTGGATGGGGTCTTTGGGGCGCGCTTGGTGACGCGACCGGACTTGACGGCTGTTACTTGACTCAGTATTGGTGAAAGACACCGACGATTGTGATGGAACAAAACTTACAGTCGGGGGTAGAGGAATTGGTCTTCTTGGGAGTGGCAGTGGTCTTCTTGACGCCGGCGGACTTCTTCATGTTCTGGTCCATGCGGCCGGCATCCTCGGCCTCCTTGGTCAGAGCCTCTGCGACCTTCTTGTAGACTCTGAATCTCTTCTCGACAGTGTCGTAGGAATCGTTGAAGAAACGGGCGACAGCCTGGCAGTCGACCTGAGAGTGTGTGTTAGAACAAGAAGTGATGTGTAAAAGGAAGTGATGCTGGAGTTACTCACCTTGCCGCCATTGGAGGTGATGGAGGCGACGAGAGCGGCCATGAGGCGCTCAACGACTTCGAGGTTCTTCCAATCAGGCATGATGAAAGTTGGATGTGTGGGTATTGGTGGATGTTGTTATGGAAGAGATTTGTTGTTGGACAAGCAAGAGAGCAGATCCAAAGGTGTTGGTGGTGGTGGATGGAGTGATGTGAGTGTTCGGATGAAGAAGAGGAAGAGAAACTGGAGCAAGAAAAGAAATAAAAGACTGGCGCCGAGTACGATGGCTTGGTTGTCGTGTTGGTCGAGTGAACGAAGATAGTGAACAATAGAGCACACTGTGAACCTGGTTTTTATACGAACGTTCGAAATGTCAAATACGAGGATGCCCTTCTACTGTGTTCTGGAGTCCACAGGATCGAAGCTATCCTGCAGAAGTTTACAGTCGAATCATCGTGGTACTGGCCATTCGGAGATACATCATATCGAGGAAGGCTTTCGGCAGGCCGTATCTTGTGCCCGGTTGTAATGAGATCCCAACCTATGACCTTTCGGGCTGTGCCATGCAACACTTCAGGGCAAATCATGCGACCCCGATTTTGTTCATTCCTGCCTTTGACATAGAATGAGCAGCAGTTGTCACCGATTGCCTCGTTTGGAATTTTCCCCATTCTGGTTCCGATCGTTAGCCAAATCTATTGCTGAACACTGACATGAGTCTCTTGAGATGGCTCCATCTACTGATAATGTTTCCAGATACACGATGATAAACTTATTTAAGGCATAGCTACCTCTATATTTATACCAGATCTTATCATTTGCAATGTCGATTACGAAGATTGTCTAATGTCAGTTCGTAGAGCCAACAAAATTGTAGCCGTTCTACAAATATGTACAGCAGAATCATCGCGATACTGACAATTTGGAGAAACATTGTATTCGAGACGGCTCTCGGTGGGTGAGCAAACATATCTCATTGAGAACTTTACATTTTGAAAACACGTCCTACTGATACCTGTCCAGAGAGATATCTCAGAGGCGTTCTTGTGAGTTCTTACCGCCTCTTCAGATACATGTGGCTTGCTCTCGTCAACAGAATTTTTGTAATGTGTCAACTTTGGTCGCTATCATAGACATGAGCACGATAGAAGCACGAAGACAGGCACAGGACAAAGAATAGTTTGTGCAAGATGAAAATGTTTCTTTGTTACTTCTCAAGTAATGTTATCTGCCTTCTTTTGAGTTCCACTACGGGCGCAGACCATGAGAGAAAGACAATGGCGACATGGCCATGTCGCTGGAAGAGATGATGCTGCAATAGCTGTCAAGTTGGTTAGTATCCACGTAAGGTCTTGTGATGAAGTAGTCTTACCTTTAAGCCTCGGCCTCATCTTCGTTTTCTTCCTTAACGACCTTCTTGGACTGCTTGGCCTTCTTGACCAAGGGAGTACCTTCATCCTCGTCGTCGTCATCCGAGGCGGGCTTCTTGGCCTTGGCCTTGGCCTTGCGCTTGCGAGGAGTGGGAGTGGCGACAGCAGCGGGAGCAGCGGTGCCGTCATCAGCAGCAGCGGCAGTAGCGGTGAACTCGCCGGCCTCCTTCTTCAGCTTCATGTAGCGCTGACTGGAGAATGTGAGTACTGGGAGTTTGTAGCGTGTGAGGATGGAACATACCGAATGCTCTCGCCAGTGCGGCCGATGAGAGTGCCAACTTCATCCCAGTTGGGGGTCTGGTTCTACGAATAGATCAGTTCCATGTCCTCGATCAAGTCTTGCGCTGTAGAAACCAGTGAACTTACGCTGAGCTTGATACAGGCAAGCAAGAGCTTGCGGTCGTCGGTTTCGTTCCAGGCAGGCATTGTTGCGTGGTTGGTAAGGTGTTTTTGGAAAGGTTATAGGTGTGCAAGGGCAGGAGCGTGGAAGAGATGGAGATGGTAGGTGAGATCAAAACACGAAGGAGGTTGTTGTGAACCAACACGACGATGTAACGAGACAGCGGGCGTGGGTGTGAAGTGAACGTGAAACACAGTCGTCCGTTCGACGATGATGTCGTCGTACGTGAGCAACACGGTAAGACATCGAGAGCGGTCTGAACATTTCTTTCAAGCAACAAAATTTCTTCTTTACTTGACATGCAAATACAAGTCGTCGAGTGCCCGGAAGATTCACCTCGATGTGCTTGTTGCATGCCACTTAAGAGTGCGCCGGCTCGAGTGTATACAGATGGTGTGCTGCACGAGGTACTCACACCTTACTGTTCCACCTTTGAGACATTCACAACAGTATACACAGGCAGGCACCGCTGCCGCTTAAGTCTGTGAGCCCGTCTTCCCTTCGAATTTCAGGTATCTCCAAGGCACACAAACAGCTCAGATATATTGGTCGCCACTCATGAGATGAGAAGCTCTGAAAGGCGTGTTTCAGCGTGTCTGTATGTTCAAAAGACAAGTTGGGGGCAGCCATAGAGATCGAGCCTCTTGCACGAGGCAGCTGTGATTGAACGGTGTACCTTAGGGACTTCAGCACCAGCATTTCAGCGAAAGTACCTGTGTTGAGTAGCTCGATGTGCTCGTCTTTGACTTGAGCTTAAAGGTGTCTCCAATGTGAACTGATTGTAAATACTCTTAGACCTACCTGCTCCATTGGAGTGTGCACGGCAATTTTGTGATATAGAACCTGTCTCAGAACTTGTCGACCTGGTATAATCGAAAAGTGGTAGTACAAAATGATTGGTTTTTCACATGATAAAGTTGGAAGCAAATACCGACTGAGGTTCCATGTTATGCACTCGGCTGAACACCGGCTAAATTTGTGTATGCGCGGGCATACTCTGCATAAAACTACACAAGATAAATATTCACACAATAGCATTCTTGCGAGTTCTATCAACTACAAAGGCACTGAACAATTCCAGCAACACTTATGTTCTCTGGCACTGTAATCTCTGTGGAAATTCTTGGACAGCAGAACCGACGTAAGAATTTGGAATCTGGACAACCGCATCTACATTATCACACCAATCCGACAAAGAAATTTCCTGGACCAAATCATGGCAGAAGATGGCAATAAAGTCAAGAGCAACTCAAACAACCCATCATACCCTCAACTATCCGACCTAATCTTCAACAACACAAACAACAACTCCTTCAACAAAGTCCTCGGAGAACTCAAACGAAGCACATTATCGATACCAAACAGACTTCGCTCGATCAAGCAAGATGCAAACTTTGTGTCCGAGGTCGCTTCAGCTTATGGATTGCCCTTGATAGCAAACGAGAGATGCGGAAGCTGGTATATTCCACCAGAGCAGAAGAAACAGAGTGCCTATTTCAAGAGCACGGATGGACATATGGCACAGTGGAGTTTCAGTCTGAGGAGATTGAATTTGCAAGTACTAGAGACGATAGCAGAGTTTGATGGGTATGTTTTCGATGCTTTTTGCGTTATGTACGAGAATAGAGTTGTGGGCTGACTTTGGCACAGGTGTATCATAGTCGACTCTACACGGCGAGGCAAGAGCATGCCTGATGCTTTGTCAAAGACAATACCCATATGGACAACAGTCATGAACCACGTGTTATTCCCAGATCAAACAGATAGCCACAAAGTCACCACACCTCCAACAGTAGTCGGAGCATCAGAGCACGCCCAAATCGCCGCACGCATATCTGGTTTCGTCGAGTCTCTCAAGACATTGGACCTCGATCTCGCAGCCATCCGTCAAAAACTTACAAAACCATTACGGCCGATTTGGGTGACGCCAACGTCTTCTCTGCCGACTTATCCTCCAGAATTCGCTTCTTTTCATCCGGTGGTTCTGCTCACGGCGTCTTCGCGGGTTTCTGGCTCGGAATCAACGTCAGAGACTGGATACGTTCAGGGCGCTGCAGACGATGCGGAAGCGTGGGCTCAAGGTTTGACTGCCCCTCTTTTCTGGCAACATGTTGACGCCCTGCTCTCAACACCCGAAGACATGATCGAGGAAGTAATCGCAGGTTTGGTGGCCCAAGGCGACGGGAACAAAGGGGCACAGCTCACTGACCTCGGGCCTGGGAAGCGAGTCGCGATTGGCACGATAAATGCGGCAGAAGCAGATGCACAGGAAACAGATATCGTCGTTACGGTATCTCTCAAAGAGAGCGAGGTGTTGCGGTCAAAGCTGAAAACACGATACTTGCATCTTATTCTTGCAGATGGAAAAGTAGGGAGTCGACAACTACGACACAGTCTGCCCAACCTCGTCGCCTCGGTCAAGGCACAGCTTTCTGTATCTCCAGCATCTCGGATCGTGGTTGCAGATGTCAACGGCAAGGATCAAGGCGTAGGTGTCGCATTGGCAATCTTGTGCTTGTTCATCGCCGATGATGGAAACATAAGACCAGGCGAGGAGATCAAAGAGCCGCCCAATGGACTCAATAAGCAGACCATCAAGCAGAAACTCAGTTGGATCTCGGTGGCCAAACCAGATGCAAATCCCAGCAGGACGACTCTGCAGAGTGTGAATGCCTTTCTGCTCGGGTAGCGCCATATCACTCATCGCTATAGAAAATGCCGAATCTCTCGAGCTTCAAGCATTAGAGATGCAAACAATATAACGTCATTATAAGTGTTGACTGCTTCGAGCACCTTGCTTGATAACTTGTAGAACGTCTTTTGATTTGTTCGTAAAATAGCGTAACTTCGTGAATTTTAGCAAGTCGAGGTAATCGCAGTATGTACCTCAGAAGCAGAGATTCGCGCTCAGAAGGTACCAGTGCCAAAAATTCCTCTGCGCTTGTTCTGGCGCATAGCAGCCTTCTCGCGTCTCTGTGCTGCGCGTTCTTCCTGATCCTTTTCTCTAGCAGCCATTTGAATATCTCTCTGCTCCTTCGCCTCCTCCATTTCCTTCTTCTTGCGAGCAATCTCCACGCGTTGCTCTTCGCCCTCAATCCTCAATTCCTCTTCTAGCTCGCGTGGGTCCTTGAATCCTCCAAGGTCCTGTCCAGTGGCTTCTGCGAACGATTCAAGGTCCATAGGAACTGCTTCGCCAGCAAGCACACGATTCACGCGGTCAGGGTCCAGACGCTCTTCCCGGACAAACTTCAGCTTGATCTGACGACGAGTCTTGGGCGGGAACATCTTCGAGATGATGAAAAAGTCAGTACCAAACATGCGGAGTGCTTCATAGAAGCGGTCTGTCTCCTCGTCGCTCCAAGGGTCAGACTTCATCTTGAAGAAGGGCACACGGTCAGTAGGATCACGTCGACGTTCGTTGATCCAGCTCATCTGGTTGACGCGTTTTGTCAAGTCATCGTTTTCGGTAACGACCAGGTTTTCGGCATTGCGCTCGGCTTGAGCTTGGCGATCAATACGCAAACTGTCTTCATCTACGACCAGGTTTCCTTCGGCATCCAGACGTAGGCGGGGTCCAGTCACGACAGGTGCTGGTCGAGGTGTCTCTTCGGTATTCTCGCCCTCGCCTCCGTCACCAGTTCCAGTATTCTCGGCCGGCTGGTTGTTAAGAGTATTTGGATCTACACCAGCTCGGATAGCTTCTGCCTCTGCAGCTCTCTTCTTTTGCACCTCGTCCCAGTTTATGGCGGCCATCTTGAGTTCTCTTTCTGACACTTTTCCCAGGCCTCTGTCCTTTGTGAGTTCAAACATCGTCGTTTCCGTCACATCAATCTCGTGATTCTCTGGATCGTCCATTGGGTCATCCTGGACAGTTGTGCCATCTTCACCCTCGACTTGCTGCCCCTGTTTCTTCTTCTGACGAGGCTTTCTCGGCTTGGGAGTAGGACGGGATGCGGGTTCTTCTGTCTCGATAACATTTCCATTCTCGTCTTCCACAACTGTTGCGGCCGATTTTGGTGGGCGCTTGGCCCTCGGGGCTCCCGGTTTCCTTGGCTTTGCAGCGGGTTTCGCACTCGAATCGATTTCCTGGGCACCGCCTGCAGCTTGGGTAGAGTCGTCTGTCTCGGGTCGTGGTTGAGTTGCAGTAGCCGTCTTTCTTTGTCGCTTTGCGCGAGGCTTCGGGGCTGTTGCGGTTGGGTTGGCGGGTGGCAGCATTTGGGCTACAGGGGCTCGAGGTTGTTCTTGATGGTCGATAAGAGTATTGATCAAAGCAGCTTCAGAATCAGATGCCAATGTTGGGGTCGCCTGCTGAGTAGCATCGACAGGTGTAAATTGTTGGACAGTGGCATCCTCGGAGGGCGCAGCAGGCGGGGGAGTGGGACGCTTGCGTTTCTGGCCAGCCAGCTGGTTGGGAGAGGGCGGACCATTTGCGGATGGCTGCTGTGAATGAGGAGAGGCTTGATGTGTACGGGGATCGGGTTGTCGTGACTCGGGTTGTGTTGCAGGAGGAGTCGAAGTGACTGAGGGTCGCGGAGAAGGAGACGGAATTGTTGAACGGTGCGATACTTCAGGCTGAGCAAGAGACAGCGGCGACGGCTCTACATGGTGAGGAAGGGACGCTGATGGGGGCGGTGTAGGCTGTCTGGTGGGTTGCTGGGTAACGACATGGGCGAGCTGAGTCGCGGGAGGGGTAGGCAGAAGAGCGGCCGGTACATGGTGGTCGGATTGTGTCGAGGATGTTTCGGAACGTGATGCGCCAGCAGTAGTGTCGGGAACAATTGTGGAGGGAGTGGCTTCGGGTGCAGGAGCAGGAGCAGGTTGCTCAGACTGAGCAGACTGGGTAGTAGTGGCAGATTGGGCGGGTTGCGCGGCAGCAGCAGGGCGACGACGGGCGACAGCAGCTTTGGGAGCGAGCTTCTTGCCCTTGTCTGGCAGACGCGTTAGTGAGGGGCGTCGCGATTTTTGTCCAAATGGGATTCCGCACTGATGGCTGAACTGGTCAAGGGCGCCATGGTGGCTAAGCGCGCATTTCTTGCAGTTGTTTTTCCAAGGCGACGAGCTTCCGATTCGGGTGCGGGTACTGGCTCTGAAAAGTTGTGAGTCAAGGAAGGAACTTGAGTCGAAAAAGGAAGCAACAACCTTGCTGGAAAGCCCAAGTTCTGATCGACGGCCCGCCGAACGCGGAAAGCGCCAAGGCCGTCGACGCAACATTCAACTTGTCGAAGTTACTCCCTCTCCTTCTCGCCGACTCCAGCCTTCACTTGTCTCTTGCCTCCTGCTGCCGCGCCACCACGACAGCTACAGCGTCGCCATCCCTGCCGCGCACCAGCTGATCGTGACATGACGCTCTCCGACACGACCAACCTCTCTGTCCACTCGCACAAGCCCACCATGGACGAGCGTAAGAGATCCATCCAGCCCGACTCGGACGACATCTATCCCAGCAAGCGCCACCAGACCACCCAGAATGCGCCCCAGATGAGGATGGACTCCGAGAAGGAGAAGGATGTCGAGGCGAGTCCATGCCCCTGCCTTCTTCACCTCCACGTGACCCTTCTGACTGATTCTGTCAACAGTCGTTCCAAAAAGACGCCATCCTCCGCCAGATGAAGGAGTACAAGCGCGAAAAGGCCCTCTACGAATCCCAAGTCCAAGACCTGTCCAAGCGCTCTCAACACCATGACGACCACTTGCGCATCGTCGACTCGTGGTTCACCCAGGTGAATAATCCCCGCCATGTCCCCATACAACGAACTCGACACTGACGCCGCCGATCCTATAGTTACTCGACGAAATCAGAATTCTGGTCGGCGACCTCGTCTCGGACCAGGAACCTGAGGCTGGTGAATTGTTCCGCTCATCTCTGCTCTTCGACCATCATTCTCAATTCGAGTCTCACCTCAAGAACCGCTCTTCCAAAATAAAGGCCGCCATCAAGGATGTTTTTGGCAGACTGCCTGCCGCCGAGCCAGAAGTCAGGAGTTTGCAAGAAAGACTAGCCGCTCTGCTGGCCACCGAGAAGGCTCATGTCATTGAAAGCCAGAGAATTATTGGTGAGCGCGACCAGTTGTCGGAACGCTTAGAACAGGCATCATACCGTTACCTTCTTGCCGAAAAGAAACTCGATCGCGCAAAGAGTGCCCAAGTGCAGAAGCTCGAGCGTCAAGCAACCATGGGCGGAGCCTCCGAGTCCAGCTCTTCATCAGAAAAGAAATCAACCAAGAACGAAGCTGTCGAGACCAACGGTGACGTTGACAGTGCCGTCCATGCAGCTGCAGAGACCGCGCGCAGGGAGGCTCTCGCTGCGTCAGAGAAACGCAAGCTCCAAACCGAACAACTCGAGGCCGAAAACAAACAGCTGACCGAAGAATTGACCTCCGCCAAGCTTCGACTCACATCACTATCCGACGAGGAGTATGCCAAAACAGACCTCTACAAACTGCTAAAATCTCAACATGAAGATGTCATCAAACGTGTCAATGATCTCGAAGCTACTAACCTGCAATTGCGCGAAGAAGCGCAAAGACTGCAGGCCGAGAGAACATCTTACCGCAACAACATGGAGGAAGAGTCACAAACGAACACCACCGACCTTGAAAGCCAACTAGCACGCGCCGAATCAGATCTTGCCCGTATTCGCAACGCGAGAGATGAGCTATCAGCTGAACTCTCGGTCCGCAAGGGCTCGCAGGAACAGAGCCAGGTGGTATCTGATTCAATCAAAGAACTGGCAGCTGCCCGAGAGACTCGTATTGCTGCACTTGAGTCAGAAGTCGAACGTCTCAAGCTACAGATTGGAGAAAGCACGACAGCTTCCACTGACGAGGCTCTGGAAAGCATGTCTACGGAAGAATTGAGATCAAAACTCAAGACCCTGGAGAATCAGTACTTACTGCTCAACAACGAATTACCTTCTATGGAAGCTGCGTGGAAGAAGACTAAGAGCCTGGCGGAAAGAAAGATATCCGAGATTGCAGAATGGGAAGAACAACGCACCCGCATCAACGCTGAGAAGGCAAAAGCCGATCAAAAGTACTTTGCGGCAATGAAGGCGAAGGAGGCCCGCGAGAACGAACTACGAACCCTCAAAGCGCAGAACGCAAAGAGTTCCGAGATCGTGACTCAGCTGAAGGACGCCGAGAACAACAGCAGATCTCTAATCATGAATTTGGAGAAGCAAGTATCTGAGTCCAAAGATTCATTGACTTCTCTTTCTCAGCAAAATCGAACAATGCAACAAAAGCTCAGCGAAGGCAACATAACTCTGGAGAAGCTTCGCACGCAGATCACCGACATGAAGAAGCTGGTTACTTCGAAAGACGCTGCATCTTCAGCAGCAGCATCAGCGAAACGCCAGGCTGAGGTTGAGCTGGAAGAAATCAAGGTCCGCTTGGAGGATACCAAGAAATCGCTCGACAACATGAAGAAAAAGGGATCCGGACGGGAGTCTGAATCAGATGATTGGCGCGTAAGTACACCTCTGTCTATGTCATCAATCGACCTTGAACTAATCACAAGCAGAAAATCGCCATTTGCCCTGTTTGCAACTCGAATCTACGCAACACCGTCCTCAAACTGTGCAGTCACACTTTCTGCCAAGGCTGTGTACAGAATCTCATCGCCAACCGATCAAGGAAGTGCCCATCTTGCGGCAAAGCATTCGGCCATGCTGATCACATGCCCATCGTCCTGGCATGAGCTACCCTTGCAGACTCTGTCACACAGAATATCATTCATCAACCTTTGAAGTCCATTCCTCTATTTTACGATACCCTGGCTATTTTCTCAGTCGCATTGTTGCTCCTTACTTCTAGAAAGCGCTCTTCTATGTTTTCTGGGATAGACACGTCGATGACCTTTTTCAGCAGGAGTCATACAGACTCGGGAGGCTGGTCGATAGACGTTTGCTTTCAGCGCCCTTCTCGTGTCAGCTAGTGCGATGAAGCTCCTTGCACTTCATAGTTGCAGAAGCTTTTCTACAGGAGATGTATCACCACGAACAGCAGTTTTAATGACGACCGGACAATCTTGGACAGCTCGGAACCCGGTGTCCTGCTTTTGCTAGAACCATATCCCATCACATGTCGGTTCAAGCAATGATCTGAACGTACAAACCTGGATGCGCGTCTATGCTCCTACTGTGGCTTTATATGCTGTCATGCTATCAGACAGGGTGAATCACCACACCTGTAGCGCTTATAATTCGGCGAATATTCCAAAAGCACGCAGGTTTCAGCACTGAATTTGCTGGAAACGATGATGGAACGCTAGCATTAGCTTTGAGCAGACAGTATTGAGAGGCACCCTGGCTCTTGACTTCAAGAGCAGAAAAGCGAAATCAAATTCTTTAACAAACATTTGAATGCTTCTCATTCACTGTATAACTCTGTCGTCAACTATAAAAATGCACAGTTGCTTGCTGACAGACGTGCTACCATGGTGATGCTTCAACATTCGTCCCTTTGAAGAATGTTGCTTGTTTCTTGAAAGTATCGTGTATTCCTATAGCTCCTTGTCATAAATCATTGTAACAGTACTCCACACGAGGGGAGAGGCCAGGGGAGCCGATGTTCCGGAATAGAGATGCTGACCACTTCTCCACATCCTCTTCAATCCACCACACGTCCTCCACGGCTCCTTGGAGCCCACAATCTCAAAAGCTCCCAATCCCAATCGACACTGTCAAAAAGCCCAAGAAACCCAGAGTATCCATCACAAGCCCCACCCAACCCCCCTCCAGCCTCGACATCCACCCTCACTTGCACCAATCGCAGTAATGATGGAAACAATCCCCTTTAGTTTGAATACACAAATTGTTCTTGCAGATGAAATCCCGATTATTTTGTCTGCGGTCGTCTGCAGGGAATTGATCGTAAAACATATTGCAGGTTTCCATCATCAAGGCACAGTTGTGTAAGCCTGGGTTTACGCGTTTGCAAAAGGGGCCAGAGGTGCGTTTGTTGCGTGGATGGATGGGAGAGTCTGGGGTGTGGGTGTTGATTGAGATGGGGGTAATGGTGGTTGTTGGCGAGGGGCCGGTGGGGATGGAGAGTTTGGTTTCGAGTGGTGAGGTGGAGGTGAGGAGTGTGAGGCTGCTGAGGGTCAAGAGCCAGAGGTGGAGGGTTTGAAGACTCGGCATGATGGCGTTGAGGAGAGAGAGTCGTCTCAGCTGTGTAAGAAGTCGCTATGAGAGTGAGGAAACAGAAAATTGAGAAGCATTCTCGAGTCTTCAGGCTCTTTGTGTATTGGCGTCAGGTCATGGAGGAAAGTTTTTCAGGTGGTCAGTCCACTGTTCAGCCATGATGGCGTTGGGCAGATGAGCAAGATGGATGTCATCTCGAAAGGTACTTTCAACAATGCAGGATGATATTGATATCCAACGTTTGGAAAGAGCTTTCCTTTCAAGCCTTGTGCATCTTAAACTATTCTTCGGCAAGAGTGATACACATGTCAAGGGCGCAAGAGACGAAGAAAGGCAAAGAGGTCTCGAATGTCGAGGCTTGACGATGCACACTGCGGAGGCGGCCCGTCCCTCTGGCCGATCTCTCGGATGACGCGCCGCAAATCAATCTTTCAATTCCACTTTGATAACAAGAGAAACTTTCTCCTTGGAACACGACAGACCGAGCTCAACACCATGGGCAAGTCCAAACGGCGCAAGCTGCAAGAACGCAAAGAACACAACGAAAAGTCGAATGGCGGCCGCTCCAAATTCAACGTTCGAGACGGGCCTTCGCGACCGAAACACCAACAGTCGAAATCGCAGCAACATGCCAAACCTACCGCAGGAAAGAAGACAGGGCCCCCAGCGGCGCAAAAGCAACAGCATCAGCAACATCAAGACCCCATCATTCCCTTTGACGCTCTGGATCGTATTCTGGTCATTGGCGATGGCGACTTGAGTTTCAGCAGGAGTCTGGTGGACACGCATGGCTGCGCTGCTCTGTTGGCCACGACCTACGACTCCGCAGCCGAGTTGCTTGAGAAATATCCACAGGCGCAAGAGAACAAAGATGCGATAGAGGCAGAAGAGCAACGAGTCTTGCACGGCGTGGACGCGACAAAACTGGGGCAAAGAGAAGTCAAGAAGCAAGCTGGAGGGTGGGAGAGAGTGCTGTTCAACTTTCCGCACGTCGGCGGAAAGAGCACAGATGTAAATAGGCAGGTTAGGTATAATCAAGGTATGTTGTTTGCTTGGGACCCAAATCTTGGCAAATGTGTCATTGACTGATCTGGGTTATCTAGAAATGCTTGTTTCCTTCTTCAAGGCTGTGGCTCCGCTGTTGGCTCCTCACGGCACTGTCATTGTTACTTTGTTCGAGGGTGAACCGTATACTCTCTGGAACATCCGCGATCTGGCTCGTCACTCTGGCTTGGAGGTCCAGCGCAGTTTCCGCTTCCAGGCTGATGCGTATCCGGGATATGCTCATGCGCGTACTCTGGGCAATATAGAAGGAGGTGGCGGTTGGAAGGGTGAAGAGAGGCCGTCGAGAAGCTATGTGTTCCAGCACAAGGGTGCTGGAGATGTGGTACAGAAGCAACAGGCCAAAAACAACAAGAGAAAGAAGATGGAGCAGAGTGACGATGAGGATAGTGATGAGGATTGATTGAGAGAGATGATTGGAGTGGACATGATCATTGATGTTCATATTGTTCGATACCCCGAGCGTGGATATTACGCTGTTTTTTGCATCTGTCGTCAGCACGAGAAATCTAGAGCACGGCACGTCTATACATGTGGTGCATCGACCCTAGAAGCCAACTGCGTGCTTGACTGCCTGCATCGTCGACTCGGCCGACTTCCTCGCCTTCTCAGCACCAATCTGCGCCGCTTCTTCGATGATTTTTCCATCACCGCCAATTATCTCTTCAAACCTCGTACGAATAGGCGCCAGGTGTCCATCCACGACTTCAGCAACCTTGTCCTTCAATGCCTTGAGACTCAATCCCTCAAACTCCTTGGCATACTCTGTAGGACTGGCCGCACCATGATTCGAGCTATCGAGGTTGAAAGCAATTTCGATGAGATTTGACACTCCAGGACGAGTCGAGGGGTCGTATGTCACGCCTTCAATGCTGTCGGTGAGAGCCACACGCAGCTTTTTCGAGATGACCGAAGATGAATCAGTGATGAGGATGCGTGATTTCGGGTTTGGCGCTGATTTTGACATTTTGTGCGTTGGTCGGTCCAGGGCCATTACACGTTTTGCAGGAGCTATGTCGTTTCTGTCAGTCTGAAAGCTATTGACATGTGCCGGTCGCGGTTTTCCTGAATTGTAGAGTATCTTGGTCTGGGGAGGCCTTACAAAGTAGTGTCTCTGGCTGTACGAGAATTTTGCTGCCAGCCAGATGATTGAAGCCAGCAGCACATTCTCGTGCAAACTCGAGATGTTGAGATTGATCATGTCCGACTGGTACGTGTGTAGCTCTATGGATTAGGATGTCCGCCGCTTGAAGGACGGGGTAAGAGAAGAGGCCGAGTTTCAACTTTGTCTTTGTAGAAGGGTCCAGGGGGTTGGCATTCTCGTCCAAGTCGAGTTTACTCTTGGGAGGTTGTCAGGAAAGGGGTACGGAAAAATAGAGAGGATAGACGGCGAAAAAAGGAAGGTATGATATCATAGAGAAGATCATAGAGAGGAAATGGAAGACCAACCTTCCACTGTGTCATTCGTGAGAGATAACCCATGGATGCTGAACAGCTCAAGATCCACATGAGTTCAGAATGAGCAGGTACCTACATTTACCATCAGCCCAATAGCTCTCCGACACAGCCTCACTTGTGATTGCTCCTACATCGCTTTGGAAAAAGATGGTACACTTTTGAGGGTCCAGTCCAACGGCAAGAAGAGCCGCCAGCATTTCTCGCTTGGAGGTCCTCAAGGCATTAGGATTTTGGTGTACAGTGATAGCATGAAGATCTACTACCGAGTAGATCAAGGAGGTGTTAGAGGAGGCTTCATTCTGTAGCTTGACCCATTGCTGCATGGCACCCAGATAGTTGCCGAGATGTGGTACCCCGGTAGGCTGGATACCGGAGAAGATGACTCTTGGCGATGGTGAAGCTTCAGCGCTGTAGAAGCGTGTCAGTGCTCGGCGTGCACCACTCTGCTTTACAGAGCGCGCGCATGCTGAACCACAAAGTTTTGACAACATTGAAGAGCAGCACAACAAGCAAGGTATGTTGTCTTATGGCGTAAAGAAAGATGCACTTCGGCGTCGCGGCGATAACGGCGATAGCGGCTGATCACCGGTAGCACTTGCCAATCAGCGTCTCCAAGTCGGCAGATCGGCAAGATGCCCTGGACCGGCCAGCCCTCACAAGAGGAACGTCAGCGGCTTCTCGGCGCAGTCAACGCGGTCGTTGCTGCCGGACCCTCTATACCACAGTCGCCGAACAAACAATCCACACCTAACACCGCCCCGGTCCGCGCAAGCCCCTCTTCCTGGGTTCAATTTCTCGCCAAAAAAGAAACAAACACCAAATCGCCCATCAAGTCCCCAGCCACCATGTCGTGGGCCGGCTTCAAGAAGAACGTCAACAGGGCTGCCACCCAGGTCATGGTCAAGACTGGCCATGTCGAGCAGACCCACGACCGCAGCTACGAAGTCGAGGAACGCCGCTACAGAGTCATGGAAAACGCCGCCACCCGTCTCCAGAAGGAATCAAAGGGCTATCTGGACAGCTTGCGCGCAATGACTGCCTCGCAGATGCGCATTGCAGAGACCATTGACGCTTTCTACGGAGACGCCGGCGCCAACGATGGCGTCTCGCGCAGCTACAAGCAGGCTGTTGAAGACTTGGATGCAGAGACCATCAAGGCCTTGGACGGTCCTTTCCGTGCCACTGTCCTCGACCCCATCAACCGCTTCTGCGCATACTTCCCCGACATCAATGAGTGTAAGTCTTTAACCTCTTTCCACCTCGACACACTTTCTATCCTGTGAGCCTTGAAGCTAACCACTATTCTCAACGCAAACAGGCATCAAGAAACGCAACCACAAACTCCTCGACTACGACCGCGTGCGCGCCCAAGTAAAACGCCTGACCGAAAAGCCCGACAAGGACGTGACCAAACTGCCCCGCACCGAAAAGGAAGCAGAAATGACGCGCGCCGCCTACGAACAACTCAACGAACAGCTCTTCAGCGAACTGCCCCAGCTCATCGAACTCCGCGTCCCTTACCTGGATCCTTCGTTCGAGGCCCTCGTCAAGATCCAGCTGCGCTTCTGCGCAGAGGCGTACTCGAGAATGGCTCAGGTGCAGCAGTACTTGGATCCCGACACTAGAGATCAGTATGCCAATGGCAATCTGGATGCTAGAGTCGAGCAGGTCTTGCAGGAGATTCGTGAGCTGAGCATTGCTGGCACTGTTTGAGCTTGCAGGAGAACGGGACATGGTCTAGCGAGGAAGAGGGTTAATGGCATTGTGCGCGAAGAGCACATCTGGCGTTTGTTTTGTTTTCAAGATTTTCAATTCTCTGCTCTGAGATCCAGTTCATGTAGACTATGGATCCTTCTTTGGGGGAATTAATACGAGGATAGAGTGAAGAAAGCCAAAACTTTTCAAGTAACAGTGTCCTCCTGCCCAAGACGGCTTCTCCTTCCTCTCTTCCGTTCTCTAGAGCCAGTCTATGGCTACCGTACCTCGCATCCGCGTGAGTTTCGTCTTCGTGCAGCAAATGTTGACCCCGGAGGTACTGTTCTTGGCCACTTGCCCGTTCTCTCTCCATGCTCCTGCATTTGCTCCGGACGGTATTGATTTGTTGCTGTCGTTGCTGTTATGAAAATCAGGTCAGATGGCCTGAAATAACGTATGAAAGTTAGTCGACAAAGGTGTGACCATGATCTCTACTCGAGGACGATAGCGTCAACGTCCTCTCCTTGGACAGCATTGTCACCATTGGCAGGCTCAGTCGAGATGGCGTTGGTGATCTGCACTCCGTTGCTGTGTCCGTTCTGCATCTGCTGCATCTCGAGCTCAGTAGGCTGTACCTGAGGAACCCCCAGGCCGTTGGCTTGCAGGAATGTGTTCAGGGGGTAGATGGGTCCATCAAAGTTCTCGCCATCGAACATGACAAAGTTCTGGATAGGTTGCTCGCGCTTGCCGAGCACATTGATGACGTCCTCTGCCAGCCTACCACCGACAAACGCAGCCGTGGGCACAATCTCACTGCCAATGTTGTGCAAGAAGCTGCGCAGGAACTCGGCTGTGAGTGTCTCGGCTGGCATCTGGAGCTCCTTAAGCTTGTTGGTGGCCATGCGAGTGAATTCGGCCAGATCAGGTTTGGAATTTTGGTCGGGCAGATGATGGTGGTTGCGTTCAAAGTCCCAGAGCGCACGCAGACAAGGGAGGAGGGGTGTAACAGATCTCATCTTACGACGGTTGCGGATGAAGTCGTCCGGCAAGGGCGAAGTGTTGGCCAGGAGCAGTGGTGAATAAATCTCGCGCTTTGTGACGGTTTCGATGTTCTTGCCGTTCTGCTTCTTGGTCGAAACTCCAATAATGCTGCGAGTTGCAGATTCCTGTTTGACGACGGTAGGCATGTTTGACGTTTCGCGTTCAATGATATAGTCGTGCAGGATTAGATCGGCAAAGATGAAACCGTAGAAGCCATGGATACCAGAAGCGTAGAACGGACGGTTGACAAGACGACATGCGGCGTTGATGGTAGACATGGTTTCCAGATTCTGGTCGCATACAATGACGAGTTGGAAGGGGGCGTAGTAGGTCTGGTCCTTGGTCAAGATGTTGCTGCTGTCGGTTCTCACGGCAACTCTGGGGTTCAGCTCTTGAAGGCGCTCTGCAGCAGCCTCTGCTCGCTACACAAAAAGTCAGCTGCGACCAAACCCTTTGAAAGAGGCGAGACACGCACGTTGCGACCAATGTCTTCCTCGCGCACAAAGTACTGAGCACCCAGGTCATCTTCAGTAATTTGCTCGCTGTCTACGATGGTCAAGGAGCCAATGCCGTTCAGAATGAGATTCTTGGCGATCTCTGTACCCAAAGCCTTGACGGATATGAGTAGAATGTTGGCAGAGCGCATTCTACGCATCGATGGTCAGTACGCTCTCCAGAAGGTATGCAGAGCAGGCAATTCTTACCTCTCTTGAGCCTGCACACCCCAAAGGCGGATTTGACGATCATATAGAGCGATTTCATCTGGATGAAATTAGTGATTAAACGGACAGAATCCAGATTACAGACGATCTTACCGGCGCTCATGGCTTGTGCCTGAGCAATGGCAGCCACAGTCTCGGCGGCGGCATCGTGGTCTTGAGGTGCTCCATTGGTCTGCTGCACTGCCAATTATCAGTCTTGCTCCAACCAGCTCTTTGAGGTTCACGATATCCATAACTTACTGGCGTCGCCGTTTGTAGGCAGTATCGTATCGTTCAGAGACATGCTGATGAGAGCCTTCTCTGGCTAGAGATGAGTGTGTGTTGCGATATTGTCCTCTCGACAACGGCTGATGAACGAGGATCAAGCAGACGTTTCGAATGTGTACAGAAGATAGAAGAGATGGAAATAAGTGAAAGTTGTTTGTGTTGTAATCAGATGGGCGCAGCTTGGTGAAAGTGATTGGGTCCTTGCAGGAGTTCTTATTATTCAGAATTCAGATTGTCGCGGTAAGCCAAGTCGAGAGTCAGGAGGCGACGGATGAGGCAAGTGAACAGAAGAGGAGACAAGATTGATGATGGAGCGAGAGAAGAGATACTGTCAAGTTCTCACAAAAAGTAAAAGCATCCAAAGTCCAAACCTGGTCGACGGCGCGCGAAAGCGGTTGGTCATGGATGTGCACGGACGTTGAGAGTCGGCATCGTCTTCCCCGAGCTGGACATTCGCGACCCTGATGAACACCTATGAACCTACAATACCTTAGTCATAACATCACGTCTTGACAACGAAAACTAAACACAATGGACACAATCATCGAGTCCGGTCGCAAGATTTGGGAAGGCGAAATCGTGAGTTTCTTGCAGTAGGATGGATTGGACCAAAGCTAACAGCTCCTAGGACTTTGAGGGTCAACGCCTGGTCGAGATGTTCTGCAGCGTACTATTGACCACCGCCGGAGTATGACCACCCATTCTGTCCACCCTGCTTCCTTCCAAATCTGCCTTACGCTTTGATCGGCCCTATTACACATCGCCCGACAGTCTGCACCACACAGAGCTAACCCCACTCTAGGTCATTGGCTTCATGGTCGGCTTCGCAACTCAGAACATACAATACACTCTCTGGATCTTACTGGCCGGAGCAGCTCTCACATTCGTCGTATGCGTACCGCCATGGCCATTCTACAACAAGGATCCTGTCAAGTGGCTGCCTGCAAAGAAGTCTGGCAGTGTCTCGGCCATGAATATCACAGTCGACGGAAAGAAAGTGCAATAAATGGTACAAAGCATTGGTGTTCAGGCGTTCGCAGGATGAATCAAGACAGTAAAACTACAACTGTCTGGCTGCACAGGAGTTTATGGAATCATAATACGGCATGTTTTGTGCCTTTCATTAAAGTGGGCGCAACAAAGACGCGCAGAGTTGCAATGCTATTTCTCTTTGGTCGTGTCATGTCTGGCCGGATGCGTTGACGGCTGATTGTTTGTGTCTTCCTCTTCCATCCGCAAAGCTGCTCTTTCTGTGCTTTTGGGGTATGGTGTGATATGCGGCAGATGGCTGAAGCGCGGGAAGTCGACGCTGGAATGCTCGCAAGTGTGATGAAGCAAGGGTATGTATTGGGTCCAAGTGGCGAAAGCATTGGTTTACCGGCCGTACTTTTGGAACTCCCAGTCTCTGTTGTCCAGAGGGCAGACTTGACGGGTCTTGAGCCAACGTGAGATGCAGTGGAAGTGGAAGGCGTGCTTGGAAAGAGTCAGTACAGATGACGATTGACGTGAATGGTTGTGGCTCACGTTGCAGATTCCCCAGGCTACGGTGCATTCCTCGCTGGTGGCGGATGCTTGGTTGGCTTGACAGTCGATGCCTTGTGCTGTGGTCAGTGTCGTGTGCAGGAATAGTATGACGGGGAGCAAGCATACACAAGTCCATGATGTGATTACGGCAAATGGCGCAGTTGTCGACAACAATGTCCCAGGCCCAGAGAGCGACAGCGTTCCACTAAAAGGGACGAATCAGCTGTTGATCCTGTGCGTCCAAGTTGGTGTACCGCTCTACCTTCTTGACTTCGAAGCGCTTCTTTCCAGAATCGGCAGCAGTGTCGACCTTGGAGGTCTTGGTCTTGGGAGGCGCGTCGGTCATTTCTACGTCGGCCATGTTTGCTGGTTGAAGATGGTTGGTCCGGGGGTTGAGGAGAAGAAGAGTAAGAGTGTCGCAAGAATGTGATAGTGGAGCAAGATGTGAATGTTTGATGACGGCGAGTGCACCCAGGCAGCTGCTGCCACTTGAAACGCGGACCGGAGGGCAGCTCGGCTGCTTTGAGCCGAACGCGCTTGCGTCAGATCAGATGCAGATAAGATGCGCCACGGCGCCGTGATTGGCGCGATTGTCCACGTCGGGCGCAATCGACGTCCACGACGGCCTTCACGTGCGCCGTCTCATTGCGCCAACTCTCGACAAACCATTCATTCTCCTTGTCTCAGCTCTCATAAAGACACCTACTGCACGACTTGTCGTCCGCCTTCTGCCATCTATCTACCTTTCACTTACTCGTACTCCGGCACTCGTTGGCACTTTCAGTCGTCCGTCTACCTCGGCCCTACGCGCCGTTCCAGCACGTCAACATCTCCCTATCTGACCAAGCTGTCATCTCGCACATTGGCCATGTCTACAGTAATCGCTGCTCCCTTCCAACAACCTTCGACCTTTGGTTCTCAATTCCACAACATGACCAACAGCCCTACACAACCTACCGCCCAGCGCAACAACAGGCCGCCGCGTGCTCGCAACGGAAACATCCACAATGACGAGAAGAACACACAGTCCGACTCTGGCCTTCCCTTGCAAGCCACCACTCCAAAGCAGAAGAAGACAAGGCCCAGACAGAACGATAATCGCGCTGCTTCCAACAGTGATGTGCCCAAGTCCACAAGTGCCCGGTCCAAGCCCCATAACAAGTCACCCACCGCTACTCCGGCGAAGGCCGCTGCCTATGCTGGTCCTACCTTCCATGCTTCCCCCGCCGCCTCAAATCTGCCAATGCCCAAGTTTGCGAGCAAGTCGGTACCCCCCGTCACCACAAGCAATTCCATGCAAGCCAAACTCGACGCCGAATCCACAAAGCTCAACGCTCCCTCGCCCTCTCTCGACAATGCTGCCCCGCAAGCTCTGTCGAGGGAGAGGTCTCCACTCGATATATTCTTCAATGCCGACAGGCAAGAGCGAGCCATCAAAAGTTCGCCTTTGGCCCAGAGACGTGCTACCCCACCGGAAGCCAAGGGCATGTTCAACCTAGACATTGACTCTTCCAGCAGCCCTGCTGCCAATCGTAACCAAGCAGAGATCGACAGACAGGCTTACACACAATCGCTAAAGAACTTTTTGAATCTGCAGCCCTCCACCACTTCCCCTGCTCAGCCTCGCGCTCAGCCGAACCCTGCATTCCAGACGCCTCAGCAGCAGCGCACACTTGATGCTGATCCTTCTCTGCATTACGGAAACCGCAGTCTGACTCCTCTTTTCCATGCTGCTCGCAACCCCTCTTCGCCTCAGGCCACTGCAAACCTGACTCCCAAGCGTGAGCCTTCGGGTCATGCTCAGCAACCTTTCGATCCTCGCGCCTACCTCGAATCTCAGTCACCCTTCATTTCTCGTCCTCAACATGCTACAGCCTCGCCCCAGCAGCACCACTACCAGCCTCAGCCTTACCACAGTCCTGCACAGTATATTGGGGCTCATCGACCACAGCCACCTCCTCCTCAGCGTCCATCGGAACCTGATCATTCTCCTGATGTCAAGGGTATGGAGGCTAAGCTCAGGGGTATGCTCAAACTCACCTAATCCTCGCCTTCTGGATCACCATTCGCCTGCTGTGGCCGCTTCTGCTCTCTGGCCAATCTTTCGCTTCTTTCTGGTCTTTTTCCATCCATCTGTTGCAGGATGACCAGAACGGGTCCATACGGCGTCTCGACTCTTGGGTCTGAACATTTTGCGACTTTCGGCATCAGTCCGCCTTTGTCCTTTACCAGCCACTAGGTTTACTGACGGGTCATGTATTCTCGGATGTCTTTTGGTCATGGTAGCATTGGCATGGGAGTTCAAGAGCTATTGAAGCTTTGCATATGGTTTTGCCTCTTTACTTTGCGGATCTTGGGGGAATTTTGGAGTTCTATATCGGTTCTGCTCTTCTCGAATGCTTTCTTGTTTTTCTTTTTCTGCTTTTTTCTTTCTATGCGCTTGCTTTCTACTTGCTTGTTTCCTTACGACAGAGGGTTGCATATCTGGGCATTCCGGGGCGTTGATGGGAAACAGGGACACACAGGGAACCCAGTCGGGCGGCGCCGATCTATCGATTCACGTTTTTTGGTAGGTGTGCGACGATACCCCCCTTGTTGCTCTTTGGTTTTCGCGTTTGCGATTCTCTTCACTCCCCTTTTTTCGCGCTTTCTGCCATTCTTCTGAGATTTTATCACCTGGTCTTTTCTTTTCCTTGTCAGTTCGAACAGAAAAACAAACAAAAAATCATACTTTACCAGGGGCTCTTGAAGATGCTGGTCGGTTGTGATCAGCTTGAGCTCTTGGCCCAAAATCTCTTTGCTTTCCTTTGCGCATGTTGTTCTAGCGTTTGAAAGCGCTCTCTACTTGATTTTCAAGACGTATGCTTGAGGCAACCACATAAAGTGCTTCATATCGCAGGCGATACGAACTGATCGCGAGTGGTATGTATCAAATGAATAGCTGACTACCAAGTTCGAATAGAAGGTACAGTAACACAGCCACTTCCATCTCGTCAAGATATCGACATTCCTTGATATCTGGTTTCACCAAGCTTTTCATCTCACTAACGCAACATGACCCCCTAAGTCTTGTAAGATTACACTCCAGAAATTTCACACCCCAAGAATAATTCCAAAAGCATGCCAATTCTCCGCGTGTTCCTCGGCGAGGGTAATTTCCTCAGACTTGGACTCCGACAAATAGACCAAAGTCCTGATAGCACATGGTCCCAGAAACCCAGAGACACCCCTCGACATCGACAAAGAACCTCAAGAAGCCTCCGCAACATCCGTACCAACCGCCTCCACAACCTCATCAGCCGAAACAGTCCTACTCGACTGCCTCTTCGACCTCCTCCCCCCCAACCGACTCTCATGCGGCCGAATACTCTGCCTCTGCTCCAACGCACTGATAGCATTAGGATCATACCTCAACCTCACATCATCAGACGGCGACTCTGAAGGCGTGGGCGCGGCGCCAATAACACCAGGACAAATGATGGAGTTTGGCTGCGGGGTTGCGGCGACAAAGGCTGCTGATGCGGATTGGAAGGCTGAGATGCGCGCGCTGCCGATTAGGGAGATGGAGGTGCCGGTTAGGTCTTGGCGTTTTGGGTGGATGGGGGCGAAGGCGGCGTTGCAGGCGGCGGCGATGTTGTTGTTGGTTATTGCGCTGGTGGAGGCGTGGGAGAGGGAGAGGAGGATGAAGAAGGTGGTGAGGAAGAGGAGATGCATGGTTGGTTTCTTTGTTCTGTGGTCTTTTGCAGATGGTGGGGTACCAAGGGAAGTAGAGGAGAATAAGGGAAGAGGAAAAGAGAAGAGGTGGGATTCAAGCTGAAGTCATGAGTGCAAGGTCAAGAGCTATCACAAGGTTTGAGCAGCTAGAGTATCAGTCGATCCAAAAAGCAGGAGACTTCAAAGATCTACATACTTGCATAAGGCAAGCTTCAGGTCCAGAAAGTCACGAAAGGATAGAGTTGATGGGAAAGAGGTGGTGAGATGTTGTGGTCGATCTGTAGGTAAGAGCCATCTACTGCGCTGCTCCTTCCCCCTTCATGAGTTTCTGGTTCAGACTTGTGGATGTATGTACATTTCCATTCCTGCATTGATTCTATGGTAGGTGCTGTCAATACTGACAAGACTTTTCTGGTCAAACAGAGTGTACAAAGGACATACCACGAAACAACCTCATCTCACAAACTCAAAACTTTGCCTCCACATTCGAAGGTTTACCAGGATAGAAGGAGTCGAATGCGGTATCGCAACAACGATCTCTTCGAATCATCTCTTCATCACAGTCGGCGTGGAGGATTAGGTGCTTGTGGTAGCTGCGGACCTCTGAGAAATGTGATGCTCTCATCTCCTCCATGCATGTCTCTTCCTCTGCGTACAGATCTGGGATAACTTGCGCCAACTTCTTGATTCTGAGCGTCCGGGTTGTTGATGTCTTCTGAATGTGTAGTCTGGTATTCAGATGTGTAGATTTCGGTGACTATTGATCCATCTGTATCATGGTAGGTTGTGGTGACTGTCATGGCATAGTCATCATATCCGTGGTCATTATATCTGTGATCATCATATCTGTGGTCGTCATATCTGTGGGTGGTAGAACTTCCTGCCACAGGAGGAAGCAAAGAAGGGTAGTAGGGTCTTCGGCGGCGCTCTTGGTCCGAAGCACGAATATAGTAAGAATTGCGATCGCTGTCAATTTCTGCTCTGGAACTGTGTCCATTGCGATGAGGACGTGAATCGTATATATCGGTATGTCTCCTGTGGTGACGCGGCACATGACTCTGAACTGCAGAGTGGGTGTGGCGTGACGAAGAGGCCGTGTTGTGAGTGTTGACTCGCTCTTGCGGCCTATATACTAGGTCTCTTTCTATACTGGCATGGGAAGCAGGATCGAAAGGGGGTACATCGCGTGCCCATCTTGAGACGCGGCGTTGAATTTCACGTTGAGAAGGATCAGGATCACCGTTTGGTCCTCTTTGCTCACCCTCTCCGTATCCATATCCCGAGCCATAGTTATATCCAGATGCGTTTGCGGGGGGAGGAGTCGGCACGTATCTCTGTGGAAGACTTCCTCTTCTGCTACGAATGGGTACATGATCGTGAGTGTTCTCGGTGTCACCACTCCTCCATGATGTTCGTGCCAGTCTGGAGTTGCTGTCTCCACATTCTGGGCAGTCGCCATCTTCGGCCTGGAAGTTCTCTCGCATTGCACTTCTCCAACCATGACATGGACGAATAGGTCTTTCTGATTTTGCCGGTTCAAAAAGCCATGGGTGGTACTTTACATGGCCACAGTTTGTGTAGTAGATGGTGTAAGAATGGCACATCTTTGCACCAGCGGTTATTGCGAGAGAGAGAGAGAGAGATATTTCAATGTGCGTCCTGAGTGAAAGACTTGGACTTGAGTTGTCGAGTGTGTTGCCGTAGTTGTATCGTATATAAAAGTTGTCTTTGCACTTTTTTGTAGCTCGGTTATTGGTGGTATGCTTGTCGTTCCATCAAAGATACAGAGTTGTTATATACTACCCTTGGAGAGTCCATGGTGAGCAGATGCGTTGTTGAACACCGCACACACGCCGTCATCTTCAGCAACAGTGAAAGAATCAAGTCGGTATCATTTTGCGTCGTTGGCAGTGGTGATGGTTGGTGACGGTATGGTCAGGTGGTTGACATGTTGCCATTGCCAACCACCCCTCCTAGCATTGTGACCGGGTTGTGTGCAAGTCAGCATGATAGCTTGTGACAGGCACGAGCTTATATCTCTGGAGCTTCTGGCAAAGTGACGAAGGGGTGGTTTCACATGATTAGCCAAAAAGTGTTTGCTACCTGCCTTGACGCTTCTTCCAGGTTCTTGAAAGCCCAGTATTGGCCACGTCAGTTTTCTTCTGAGGTCAATGTGTTTGTGCTACTTCTTTCCGTTGTTGTTGCAGAGTGGTTTGATAGGTCTGCTGTTGAGGTCATTGCTTTGTTTGTATCGTCTTCTCTTCTCTGCTCTTCCAGCATGGTTCTTGATTGGCAACGAGCCATTGATGTAATACACAGTAGCTAAAAGCAAGAGACAGATCGCTTTGGCGAGACCAGATTCTTCGGTCGAAGACTTCTCTTCCTCGATGTCAACTCAGATTTGCTTGTTTTCTCTCAGGTTCGGCAGGCGCAATCAGAAAAACGTGGAGCAAACACCTTCCAATGAACCGACCTACAAAGCCTCGTCCAAAAGGACCTCGACTACCGCCCCCATCTCTGCCACCTGTCCCTGACAGACGAGGATTTCCACCACCATTGCCTGTGGCTCCACGGCCGCGCTCACCATGCCCACGTCCTCCTACTAGGCCTCGTAGGTGAGATGAATGACTCTCAGAATTTTGGAGGGCTCGATTGAGGCTGAGATGAGATGAACAGCTGAGCCAGACGTTTTCTTCAGTCGATGGGCGAAGGAGATGATTGATTGACAGACAATGCATCATGTAGTCACACAGACAATTGAAGTCGTCCTTGACATGTTTTACTTGTCCCGTAGAATCATACCAATAGAATCGTGACGGCAACTAGTCAAAATCTGCACTTCTTGACCAGCCGTCCAAACCAACCTGTCTGAACTCCACTTCAGCCTCTTGGCCAAAGTATCCAGCTTCACGCCATGCACGCATAGTGTTCTTGTCATATGGACCATGCGTCTGGCCACCATCTCGAGCATCCACCCATCGAAACTCGAACATGGCATTCTCGTCTGCTGGTGTTTCTGTGACGGGATCGAGCCAGTCTTCGCCAGTCTCACGTTTGTACAGACGCTGTAGCAGTTCGCGTTCATGGTCGTAGATGTCGGGGTTGTTGCGGCTGAATATGGTATCTGCAGCAGCGGTAATGGCCTCGACAGCAGCTACGCGGCGTTTCTCGGTGGGGTCTTCCTGAGCACCTCCATCTGCGTCCACATCCATAGCATCTGACTTGGCGGCTAGCTTCTTTTGCTTCCATTTGGGTACTTTTTTCTGTTTTGATTTGGGAGCTGCTGCGTTGAGGCGCTGTAGAGCTTCGAGCACTGATTCGCCCTTGTGAAGATGTGTGATGAGTGTAGAGAGCAGATCGGATGTCAGCAGAGCGTCGTCAGCAGCGGTTTGTTTCCTTCGCTCTTCGTCGCGCTTTTCTTGGGCGGCCTTGGCCTTTTTCATGTCCTTTTTATTCAGACCTTCTAGCCAGCTGTCGTGTACAGAGTCTGGATCGACTGCTTTGCGGATAAAGTTTCCAGCTTCGTCGAAACGACCTTCTTCGCCCTCTTGCTGCATGTTGAAGGCGTCGAGTTTGGGTGCGTGCTTCTTCTTGCTGCCAGCACCTAATTCTTCGGCATCTTCGTTCTCGTCATCCAGACGGTCGCGTTCCGAATCGCTACCACTCTCGCTGCTGCTCTCGACACTGGCATCGTCGTCGGCACGCGACTTGCCCTTGGGGTCAAGAGTGAAATCAGCGCGAACGTGGCCGCCCGATTTGCTCTTGTGAACTTGACCTTCAATGTCGTCGATATCCATAAAGCGCACATCTTTTTTGGTCTTCTTGCCTTCGCCTCTTAGCTCTTCGTCGTCGTCACCATCTGCGGTACCTCCTACGCCTCCAGTGCCTTCATCGACGTCGGCAAACATGTCCATGTCATCTTCGTCTTTCGATTTTCCAGAGTCCTGGCCGCGTGCATCCCAGCCAGCATTCTTTGGGCCTTTTCCATTGTGGGATCTTCCTTCCTGCTTGGCAAGCTCTGCTTTCTCATCTGCTCTGGCTTCGAAGTTGTCGTCGCTGCTGTCGCTCTCGTATCCATCGAGCTTCACGGCGTTACGCTTGGTCTGCAGACCACCTTTTCCAATCTCGTCCAACTCCAGAATAGCATCTTCTTCGGGGGCATCAGGGGCAAGAGTTGAAGGATTGCGGTGGTCGAATCGTGGCTTTTTGGATTCGGGAGAAATGTATCGGTCAGACGCTTCGGCGGTGCGCTTGGGACGGACTCCGCCAGCAGGGATGGTCTGATGTCCGCCAGACATGTTGCGACCGCCCGTCATGTTGGGTCGAGGTGATGTGTTTGGTGGATGGATTGAGAGCTGAGCACTTTGTGTTTATGTCGAATCGTGCGTCATGGGTCTGTGCTTGATGGATATCAGTATACAAGCAATTACAGTCATCACATCTATCTAACAAGATACTGTTATAGCTAGGGTCAAGGTGACACGAGTGATAGATTTATGATTGGATTATATATGACAAGAATGCTACAGAGTGAGTTGTGGATGTGCGAGTTGGAAACAGACGAAAGGGTTGATTTCGTCATGGGTGACTCCAGACTTTCACAAGACAGACACGTCCAGTCTCTCTCTCAGTCGACAACAAAGCAACCATCGCCGCTGCACATCGACCATGTATCATCACGATCCGCTCGCCATGTATAACCAGGCCATGCTGTCGCGAGGCGGCCGCGTCCGCCGCTTCGACGAGTACTACCGCTGCTACCCAGTGCTGATGAAGACGGACCGGCAGGATGTCATCCACGGCGGCAAGGTCTACCTGCCCGCCTCGGCCCTGGACAAGCTCACCCAACTGCACATCACCTACCCCATGCTCTTCGAGCTCATCAACGGCGCAAAACAGACAAAGACGCATGCCGGCGTCCTCGAGTTCACCGCCGAGGAGGGCAAGATCTACCTGCCCAACTGGATCATGCGCTCGCTCCTGCTCGACCCCGGCGACCTGCTGCAGATCAAGTCCACCGACCTGCCCTCCGGCTCCTTTATCAAGCTGCAGCCCCAAAGCCCGGCCTTCCTCGACATCTCCGATCCTAAGGCTGTCCTCGAAAACGTCTTCCGCAGCTACTCGTGTCTGACAAAGGGCGACATCTTCTCCTTCAACTACGTTGACCAGATCCACGAAGTCGCCGTCCTAGAAGTAAAACCAGACAAGGACTCCCACTCCATCAGTGTCCAAGAAACTGATCTGAGCGTCGACTTTGCCACGCCCGTCGGCTATGTCGAGCCCGACCGCAACAGCAGTACCTCGACACCTGCTCAGGTCAAAGCCATGGGCGGTCCTATGCACACACAAGGAACCATGGCCCAAGCCATCAACTACTCTGCCATCGCCCCCGCCAGCACAGACGCAGCAACTGGCCACGCAGCAGCCGCCTCACACTTCCTCTCCCAAGGCCACCGTCTCGTCGCAAAGAAAGGCAGCAAAACCGCAACTCCCTCGTCCACCGGCACATCAACCCCAGCACCCGCAGAAACAGTCGGCATCCCCGGTCTAGCCAAACCTCCAGCCCGCAGAAATGGTCCTCAACCCCTGCGTCTGGATCCAAACAAGCTCTTCTTTGGTTACGAAGTCAAGCCCAAGCCCGCAAAGAAAGACGACACGCAGGAAGAACAAAAGAAGCAACACTTCTTCTCCGGCGAGGGCCAGACTCTGAGAAAGAAGAAGTGAGCCATTCATGTCACGGGACAGAGATGACGACGACGACTGCCATGCTCTTCAAGTGGCGTTTTCTTATCTACCAGGAGTTCTACGGATGCAGCCTCATATAACGGGTTAGGGGGTTTAATGGAGGTGCCTACTCGTTGCATTTCTTTGGCGTTTCTGGTTTTTTCCTTGTCTTGTTCAGCCTAGCTTTCCACTTTGGCTGCTGATTTCACAATTTATCCCTGCAAACAAATTAATTTTCCATCCTCTTCAAGGTGATTTCGAAAACTGTAGAAAAGGTCCGGGTCATTTTTGGACCACGCGACTTTTGGACTGACATATGGTCAGGGTGGCACCCTTATCCATCAGCTCGAGCCATCAATCTTCTGTTTTTGCATCTACTTGAGGTGGTAGAGGTCCGAGGAGTCTGAGACGGTATCTTTGACCACCAAAAATTCTTGTTTTGTCTTTTGATATGTTTTCCTATCAGTCTGTCGTTGCATCGTTGAGTCTTCGCAATACGATACGTGAGAATTGATGATAGCCATGTCAGGTCACACCCCAAATCGTGTCACTGGAGAACCACTGTTGCATAAACAAGGAAACAAGAAGACGAGAACACCAGAGATAAAACAGTCAAGAGAGAACAGCAAGAAACAGATAATTGTCCAGCTTCTATACTAGCTGGCAGCTCTAATCGAGTAGAGAGAAAAGTATGAAAAGAAAGCCTATCCGCCCAACATGAGCTCTTTGCCTTAAAAAACGCCATTTGATCTCTAACTGTATTCCATCGTGCACAAACTAACTGCCCGTCTTGCGCTTTTTGCTCGGTGTTTCTTCATCGTCGCCTGCTGCCCTCGTTGCGTCGGGTGGACTCGTGCCTGCGGAACTAACGCTGCCGACGACTCTGCCTCCACGCTCATCAATGCCCAAGCTTCCATCGTTGACTCCTGTTGCCCCAACATCACCGAACAGGTCGTCTGTGTCAGTCATGCCGTTCGTCTGCGCGTAGTCCCAATTGAACCCCAAATCATCATTGATGCCCTGTGGCGGAGCAGATGTGATGGGATAAGTGGATTGCTGAGGCGCCGACGTTGCATCGGGATTTCCGAGATTGGCAAAGTATCCATCCTCGAGGTAGTTGTCAATGTCGAAATCGCCTGGATTGCCCAACTCTTCAAAGTTGTTGGCGTTGATGCCGGGGATGGCACCTGTTGGTGAGAGAGGCTGTAAGCGTCCTGCTAGATCTGCGACCTTGGAATCTTGCTCTTGTTGCATCTTGGACAGCATCTCGAGCTGCGCGTTGTTCTGTTTGAGAGCTTCGAGAGATGGCATCGCTGGAGGGTTGGGCATCATGAGAGCATTGTTGGCACCGGGTTGAGCGGCGGTGGCGCCTGGGCCTGTAGCCCCCGACGCTGCGATCATCGAGAGCATGTCTTCTCGTTGTTGTGGAGTCAGTGTGCTGTTGCTGTTGACGGCCTGCAAGTGATCCAGTGCGCTGTTGATGTCGTAGTCTCCGGCAACACCGCCGTTGTTGGGCGAGTTGCTGGCATTTACATTGTGGATGAGGTTCATTACGTCGTCATTTTCTGGGTATTGGTTTAACAAGTCGGGCGTGGGTGCGTCGTCCTTGATAACAGGAGTTACCGAGGCCCTTTGTGGTTGTTGCTGGTTGGGTCGCTGTTGGGCAGGGCGCGGCCCATATTGTGTTGGTCCTTGTTGTGCGGGACCAGGGCTGGTCGATGAGCGGACAGAAGGTGTGGCATTTGAGAAAGGCGAGGCAGAAAGATTTTGTGGACCCGGGGCGGGCAAGAGCAGAGGTCGTTTTTGAAAGCGCTGCAGCTGCTGATTGTTTGTAGTGCTGGCACTGCCCTCATTCATGTCGCCATCGCCCATGTCAAAGACACTACCCTGTTGCTGGGCTTGCTGCGGAACGGAAGCACTGCTGAGGAAGCTGGCCAGATTAGGGGGGCCAGAATGTCCATCCAAGCTGCGGTTGTAAAAGGTGGCCAGGAAGGTAAGAATTGCATTTATCGAGTTTTCATGCCGGTCATGGAGAGCCTGGAAAGCAGTTGCCTGGCGATAGAACTGCTCGTTTTGGTCTTTGAGCGACGTGATCATCTTGGATATAACACTCTGCTGACGTTGCAGTTTTTGCAACTCGGTCCTGAAAGTGCCCATGTCCTGCCGCGGCAGAGTTGTGATAAGACCTGCGGCTCCATCGCCAGCGTCGGGAGAGTTCTTGTGATCGTCGTCGCTATCGCCGGGTTCACGCTTTTCTTGGTCCCGTTTCCTCTTGGAGCTCGAAGATTTGGCCGCAGGTTTTTGGATCAGCCACAGCAGATCAGGTCGGCCTCGCTTGAAGTACTCGTGCCAGTATACACTCGGATCCTTGACTTTCTTCTCGGCAGCTTTCATCGAATTGGCGTTGAGACCGACCTTCTTGTGGAAGCCGTACATGTTGAGTTGACGCACAAATGAAGCGTAGTTGTTGTGCTTGAAGAGCTCAGGAATCAAGGTACGTGCAAATTCGTCCTCGTCGAGAACAATGAACGAGTTGCCATCGTCTGACCATCGAATAAGTTCAGTATTATTGGACGAATCGAGAAAACTGTATGCATGTTAGCAGGGGCTTTATTGAGGTAGAGGGCCAGGAGGTGTTTGACAAACGTACCTGCTGAGCTTTTGTACGAATGGGGGAATCTGTTTCCGTTTGGCCTGGGCGTCTTTTTTCGCGATGGCAGCCTTCTGGTCCAAGTCCTGCTCTTCTTCATGCTCCATGTCCTCCCATACGCGGTCATTCGGATTGGCGAAATTACTCCATTGGTTCCTTTGAGGTGTGCGAGCCACTTGCTGGTTGGTATTTCTGCGTACGAGCTGATTCGAAGGTGGAACGACAGGTTGACCGTAAGCGGGCGCCTGAGTCGTTGGGACTTGGGCAGGAAAAAAGTTGGCACTGGTATTCGCGTTGTTGATCGAGTTATCGTAGGGCGGAAAGTCGGGAAAGGTATTAGATACGTCGTTCGGAAGAGGGTTGCGGTATTGCGCTAGAGGGTCGTTGACGGCATAGGAAGCGTCTTGGAGCTGCTGCGAGTAGGGATATGTCGCGTCCTGGGCACTGCCGTCGGCCGCACGCTTGCGGGAGCGTGCTTGGGCCTGCATCCTGTCGTTTGTATGGCTGAGACGAGTCGTCGCTGGCAGCGGGTAGATGCTGGGTGGTTGCCCTTCGCAATGGCAGACGAGGGAAAGTGGTAGCGACGCGATCAATATAAGCGTGGGATGCGGAAGTCTTGTCAAGCACGAATGAAATGCCTATCGCCTGTCCAATCCAGTGGGCATTGTCGTGTGAAGCGTGATCTTGCGGTCAGGTCAGATCAGGCCTCAGACCAGGGCCGAGTGTTCAACGCGATGAGTCTTTTGTCTGGTCTAGCAAGTTCCGTGTGTCTCTGCGCGCGAAGAAAGCTGCGGATGTCTCTGCGCGCGATAGGGTATTGAGGTGGATGTAGAAGTCGCGAAGAAGGTGCGATTTACGACGATAATGTCAGGTGCAATGGGCGGAAATCTCTTTCTCGTCGTCGCTCTTTCCTTTGGCTCATGCTATGCGATTTTCAGACTGCGGGCAGGCACGCACGTCACAGGTGCCAGAGGGTCAAAGCTTTCTCGATTCTCAGGCACCCAAGGATGCTCTGCGGTTGAACGATGCCGCCGGACCTCACCTTTCTTCCGATCACCGAGCCATTTGTCGAGACCGCCTGATTCGAGTATTCGTTTCGACCTACTCTGCGTCTTGTGTGTACATGCATCGACGACGCTTCTTTCACTTGACGGCTGTTTTCCTAATGCTCCACCAGTGTCTTTCGATACGCTGCGTGTACTTCGACACTCGTCCTCCATCCTTTAGTCCTTAGCTTCAGATTCCAACATACACAATGTGCAAACATCGGCTTGATGGTAGACTCTGATTCCGCCTTCCATAGGTATCGTTCGACGTGTCAACGACGGATGAGCCTGTCAAGTCACAACCACGGAACTCGCGGCTCTTTGACCGACAGAAAGAATACCTGAGGGACCCTTGTAGTCTGCCATCTTTTGATGACCACGTCTCGTTCCTCGGTCTTGCTATATAGGCATCCGTTGTGTTTATCGAAATCTTGTAAGTCTTGTAGCATGCGATCATTACACTTGTCGACTCGATGTATACGTGTCCTTTGACTTCCCTGTAGCCTAGAGTGTATCGCGTGTCCTGGTCCGATCCTTTCTCCCTTCCCCTACAACACTAGCTGGTGGGAAGGTGATGATACCTCTCCAAACACAATTCCATGCTCCTATGACAAACCAAACTGCGAAAAGACGGTCGGTCGCTTGGATTGAACACTGACTGCCAAAAAAGATTGCACCCTGCCGAAGGTCTCCTCCCACAACTCAGCTATTCATACAATGTTTCTTTTTTTGGTGTTTTTTTTTCTGTGCTCTCCCTTCGGCCACCGGTGCAGAAAATCTGGGAACCTTTGGGTATATAAAGGTTGTGCTGGCTCCAAAAGACATGTCGAGAGTAGTAACATCCAAGTCTACCCACAATTTCCTCGATATCACTACGGCACGGTCAACCTCGTTTCATAAATATTGTCTCGTTGTGTAGGTACTGCCTCGGACTCTGACCACACTCGACCGATCTATCGTATGGTTGGAGATACATCGCTCCCGTTGGTTATCTGAAGCTATACTCTAGAATCTTCTACAAATCAGTTGTTCCCAATATACCGCCGACGATGTAGCCGAAGCATTGGTCCGTTCCCGTGTATTGGAGTCCGCCCCAACTGACCTGTCTTGTCGCGACATGTAGCCATGATAGAGGGTTACTTTGAGAACCGACTGTTCATTCATTGAGGAGATGATACACTGAGATCAGAGTATTTATGCTACCTCTTCTCACGAGATTATATCAGCCGCTATGGACACTCGAGAATGTGATGATCAGTAAGTACCAGTCGCTCCTTCTTATCAGCCTTTCCAACTGCTTTTCCAGCTGGTTTGACCAAACACCACATCACCCACAAGAACCCGAGCAACACAGCGACTCCGGTTCCCACTTCTACAAATCCAGTCTTGCTTTCGTCCAACACCGGTATCTCGAGCGTCTCCATCAACGTCTTCGTCTCAGCCGAAGCACCAATATGATGGAAAAGAGTCTTGGGCCCGAAGAGCCCATCATAACCAATGTTTGTGCGATCGAATGGATTCACGGCCATCTTTAGTCCGTCTTCGGCTTCGCAAGCCCAGAAAACTGCCGGCCAGGGGATGTGTGCAGCATGTGTGCCATCTGTAGACGGCAGCATATAGCGTGTGTGAAGTGGGATCGTTACGGTCCAAGTGTCGTTGTTTGTAGATGGTGATTCAGGATGTGCGAGCTCAAGTAGTGCCGCCGAGCCCCACTGTGGTGTCGTCCAGACAGGAGCTTCAAGGTCAGTGGCGCCGCTGAGACTACGCAGAGCGACCAGATTCTGCGATGCGAGGAACAGGGGATCCGAGAGTTGGTAGCGGTCTATAAAGACCGGAGATGGTAGTGTCAAGTAAGCGTGCAACGCACAAGACTCATCTGGCTGTACGAGTCCATTGCTAGGAAACTTGAGCTCCAGTGTGGGATGCAGTCCAGTCGGTTGACGGAAGCTTGTTTTGAAGGTCGGCTCTGAAGACTGCTTCGACGCAGCATGATGTCTTGATGGGAAGGAAAACATGGTCGCACTGGGCTTTGTGTCTTCGCCCACTACAGTCAGCAGTCCACTTAGTGCAATCTCTCCTTCTTCAGTCGGCTTCTCAACATTCAATATGCCAACTTCGAGAGCATCTGAAGAGGGCTGCAGACGCAAAGTCTCATCCCAAACACCCTGCGTGCCGTCAGCCGCAACAGCCCAGTCCCAGTATGCATTGACACGAAGCGCATGAGATATTGTGTCGTAATCGATATCCAAGGAGCTGGCTTGAGCAAGAGATGTGATCTGAGCATGGCAAACTGCGTCCGAAGGTTCGCAAAGAGCCGATGAAAGATAGCCGATGAATCTTGTTAGACGAGCCAGAGGCTTATAATACTGGTACTTTGCAGACATAGCAAAGCGTTCAGACAAGATCTGGGGAGTTGAGAACGACTTCTGAACAAGAAAAGAGTAATCAGTATGTGAAGCAATAGGGCTCGGCTTGGGACAGTATTACCTTCACGGATGAACACTCAACAGTCTCACCAAAGACTTTACCAAGCAGCGGGCATAGCGTGTCCCTGGACTATTCAGCATGACATCGAAACAAAAGCTAATCTCATCAGACGTACGTTGATACATTCTCTCCAGGGGTATAGAAAAGATGAAAGCCAGACGGAACTCTTGACGAAAAGGGTGTTACAGCATCGTAATTCCACTCTGCAGACCAGCGTATGTGTATTTCATGACTTTGTTCAAGTACATCAACAATCTTGAAATTTTGTTAGCTTGATTGCTCGATTTCGAAGAGGCTCGAGAGGCATCTCCATACTTCTTTTGGCAGTTCTCGCGTGCCCAGAGTAACTCTCCATTCTTTGGCGGCCTTGAGTCCTGGCAACTTTATCGAGTCATTACTGACGTCCAGTGTCGTAGGGTCGACACCGCCAGCCTCGTGCAGCAAATATGTAACTCTTTGCTTCATTGTTTATTGCAGACAAAGGCCAGTTCGCGACTTGTAGTCTGGCTGCAGGAAGCTGATTGGGCAGACAACGATAAGCGATCAGAAGCAGAGAGGCGTGCTGTTTTCTGTCAAGCGTGCTGCTCTTTACCCATGACAAGGCAACCACTTCAGCTTTTGTTTCATCAGCCACTATTGTTTGTCGCACTGCCACCGTGTCCTCGCCACTCTTCAAGAACAAAACAATTATTAGCGACTTCGAAGAAACAAGAAGCAATTGTTTGTCATTCGACTCTCGACACATCGCTACTAGCATCAACCACAAATTTCATCGCCACAATGCGGTTATCCGCCCTTCTACTGGCCTTACTCTCAGGCCTGAATCTATCCCAAGCTCTCCGCAAACCATCCGACAGCGTCCTCCTCTCCAAAATCTCTAGTCTCACCTTGCGAGCCGGCCAAAAAACCAGTGCTCGCCGCAGTTCCCCAATCCCACAGCTTCAATGTACAGGTGGCAACGCAAGAGGTCTCTACGATGTAGACGTGATGCGCTGCACCAATGCCGGCTCTGACTACGACGACGATAACGTACAGTGGACTTGCAAGGCTTCTCTGCCTCCAGAGTTCAAGCTGGGCAGCACGGACGTCTCGTGCGAGGGCTATGATTCGCCCGAGGATCCGTATGTGCTGAAGGGGAGCTGCGGTGTAAGCTACAGGCTTGTGCTCACTGAGGAGGGTGAGAGGAAGTACGGTCACCGAGCAGATAGCGATGAGAGAACTGGACCTGCTTCAACTGGCGAGAAACTCATCTTTTGGGCCTTTTTCACGTGTAAGTTTGCACCTATTCATTTCATGCTGCACTGATTGACAGATATCACAGTTGTTGCGGGCATGATTGTCTACGGAGTCTGGGACTCTTGCGTCAGAGGAAACAACAGACGTCCACCGCACGCAGGTCGCGGTTATGGAGGTGGCTGGGGTGGCGACGATGATAACAATGGTGAGACGAGCTTCACAAGTAAGATCATCTGCAGACGGCTGACATGAACAGATGATGCACCACCGCCGTACACGCCATATGGCAAGTCGAGTTCAGGTCGCAACTACGGCACACAGAACGGACAAGCTTGGAGACCCGGCTTCTGGACGGGCACCACTGCAGGAGCTGCGGCAGGTGCCGCTGCGGGATACATGGCCGGCAACAGAGCAAGCAGCTCACGCAATGCTGGTAGGTCTAATAGTGGTGGTTGGGGCGGCAGTACAGGCTCGAGCTCCCCTACGCCATCGTCGTCGAGGTATGAGAGCACTGGGTTTGGCTCATCGAGCCGTAGATAAATCACCCCTGAAGGGCTTCTTGTACATATATCCGCACTTGCAACTACTCCATGCATCCATCATTTAAACTGAATCACCGGGAAGTATCTCGGTCCTGCGAACCCAGTCGCCATGACGGTCTGTATATCAATGTTCTTGTTGACATATGGCGTTTGGAGCTTCAACAGAACATGCGTTCCGGATCTACCAACCAATTAGCGATGCACGTCAGAGCCGAATCAGAAGCACGTACACTGGAGGATCAAATTTGATCGCGATCCGATGTCTGTTGTCCTTGATCTTGAACCGCGCTCTCGCGACAGTATCGCTCTTGTATCGATCGAGCTCCGGACTGAGTTGCGCTGCCTCAGATCGCTCCATGGACATATGTGGTTGTCGTATACGCATGCGCGCATAATTGGTCCGATATCTTGATTCCCATATATCCTCATCATCGTACGAGTCGCGCAAGTTTCGCTCCCTACGCCTTCTATCCGCGAGCACGTCCGGTCTGGTGGGGTCCTCGGGCCAAGTGATCTCTTCGTCACTCAAAACGACTATGCGGCCATCCGGAGACTCTCTCAGATCTGCAGGATCATCACAATTTCGATTGTCAAGGTCGTTTCTGTTTGCAATCTGCCGACTTGGGTCCATAGGAGGCCACGATGGATCCCGAGTTGTAGGAATGGAGTTCCACATGTCATCAGCATCATCCTCTTCTTGAGACTGTTCATCTGCTGGAGAGTCGATAGGCGAAAAGAAGCCAGCACCCCTGCGCGTACCAATAGCACGAGCAACCTCGGGATCATGTATACTCTCCAGCAAACTGAGGCGCACGGGATCATGGGCTCGGCGCGGCGGCGGGCTCCTTGGCGGATTCAAGTAGTGAGTAGAGCTGTTGATATATGGCTGAAGGTCGTCTCGGCTCATGCCGACATAGACCAGACCCTCCTTTACCCTGCTATGTATTAGCAGGAGATACAGAGAGACATGGACATGACCATCTCACGGGGCGGTGAAACCATTTTCCGGCGCAATGATGTACAGCTTCTCCAGACAAAAGGTCGAGTCGTCGTGATGGCGCAAGACAATGTTACACTTTGAAGCGCGAGAGCAATAGACGCTTTTGTCGTGCTTGAGGATGTTCTCGGGACCAAAGTCGATGCCGCTGCGCTCTTCATTGTGGACTTCGCCATCGCAGCTCTCAAGTTCAAGCTTCAATCTGCCAGGCTCGACCTGGCCGTAGCGACCGTACTTGTAGTTCGACTCGTGAGTCAGCTTCCGTCTCTTGACGTTCCATTGCCCGGGCTCGTCAACATCGGACGAGGGCTGATCGATAATCGAACGGGTGAAGCGTGGAGGAGACTGTTCAGTGGGATCCCTGTAGCGTCGACGTCTTAGGCGCGAAGGCGGAGGAGCCCATCTGGCGCTGCGCTCAGCCTCTTCAGACTCCCGCCTCAGCTCGTTGCTTCTCTGGACGACGCGACGAAGCCTGTCCAGCCGCGTGGGAGCGGCGGCGGTAGCAGCATCGTCGGGGTGGTTGGTAGTGGCGGAGGGGTAGTCGTGGTCATGGGGCTGCGCACCCAGTCAGCCATACGATATCGCCACCGAAGAGGCCATGCGATCATACAGCAAACGATGCCCAGGACCTTCGCTCTGACATGGTCGCGCTTGTTCGTGTGCCCGTCGGTCTGATTGCGGGGTCTTGATCGTCTCTGGCGGCCAGCGGTGTCGTCTGTGTGGGTGGACTTGTTGGCGCGACTCGGGCCTCGGGCGTGTCCTCGGGCTATTGTACTGTAGGCACAAGACTCGAGTCAGTGATGGCAACAGTCGTCGTCGTGTCTCGAAGCAGGTTCAGGGTAGGATACTCGGTCAAGTGTGTGGGCTTGCGGCGGGTGGACGTGCGACAAGCCCTATCAAGCCCCAAGCCCTATCGGGTCGACCCGGTGCCGATAGCCTTTCGGCAGTCACCGCCGTTTTCGTCTGTGCATCGACTCCTCTTCCTGTCGAAGCCTTCCCATATCGCTTTAGCACTCAAATTCGTGTTGCCCGCGACTCATGGTTTACTTGCTAGTCCCCGGTCCGACAACAGAGCCTACGCTATTGCCTTTATGTATACGGCCGAATGAACCCTACGTCTTGCTGTCTCTCAGAAGGCGGAGGTTCTTAAGCAGCAATTCACATCCTATTCTCCTGACCATGGTACATTTCCGAGCACATCCTGCATACTCATGCTGCTCCGCCAATGAATAGTCTCTTTACTCAGCGCGATTTAACAGCACCGCAACGATGGTTCATCGCAGTTGTATCGTTCTAGGTCTTGAAGGGGTCGAGTTGTGGTCGTTTTTTACGAGCTGGTCCGTCAAGCGGTTTCGGCGTGGGCCTTCGGTACCCGCTCCATAATCATACTCAGTTCTTCCCCAGATCTCTGCTTCTACCATTGATCTTGCAGTTCACTGAACAAAGATCTGTTCTGGAAGCCAATTTTTTGGCCCAGCTGTGTGAGCAGTATCATATTTCTGTATCATCAAATTTTCCCTGAAGCCTACTGTGGTCTGGATGCTTACCCTGCTCGCAGCATGTTCTGGTTGGCAAAGTATAAAAAGCCACCTTTGAATCGGCTTGACCGTTGTCAGAACCCATGCTACGCAACTTCAGATCACCCATTGAACGGTCGTTCGGGAGCCGTTCATGTTATTGCATTTCTTCGCACTTTCCGTGGTAGAGTCACCGGTATCTGTAGAACTATCGTTTGAAACAATCGATTGTTGTCTTAGCTTCTTAGCCATGCCCTCATCACTTTGGACTCGACCTATGAACCATGGATATCCGCTTGAAGTGGACGAATTTTGCAACTCATACTCGTTCGCTGTCATTCACACAACTCTGCCACGATGGAGGCACATACTCATGAGATCGCGGAAGTACCAGAAGCGGCCAGAGTCATCACCATGGCGCTTTCTATGATAACGATCAGCGTGCTCGCCATCTGTCTCAGTAAGACTGCTCACAAATCTCGGACTCAAGCCATGTCTAATCAGTCAGCTCGTCGGATACAGGTTCTTCAGAGTTGGAAAAACATGTCGATGACGAATGCCCGTAAGACCCACACTGTCGTGTCTGACGCCGAGGAACTTCTCTAACATTCTGCCAAGTAATCATTGCGATATACGTTGATTCGTTCCTCTTTATCTTCTGCACAGCTGTGCTGTCCAAAGCATATTCATTGAACCAATCTGCTAGTATTTGCGATGCGGCAATTCTACTGTGTCTTATTTGCTATATGACGACGAAAATCGTAAGCCATCAAGCACACTTACTCTCGACGTTGCTGACTTGATTACAGCTGATCTACTACTTCTTGGTCGAGAAAGTTCACATCATTCGAACTACAAACTCTTCGAGACTGAAGAGCAAGCTGTGGTTGTTCAACTTTTTTGGTGTCATCTGTAAGCCCGCTGAATGCCATGAGAACAAATACGGATCCTAACATATTGGACAGGCCCCTATGTCATCTTGGTTGTCCTTAACTTCGTCTTGTGAGTCTCCCCGTGGCCCGGAAAAGACCAGTAAGCTGATGCTACCACAGCCGTATCGCATACATCAACGAGAAAGGTGTCTGCGTTATTGGTATGAAGAGGCGTGCTCTTGTACCACTTATAACATTTGACGTCTTCCTTAACGTTTACTTGACATCACTTTTCTTGGATCCTCTGCGAAGTGAGTATGAGAGGACTATCGACCCTCAATTGACTTTTGCTTATGCGAAACGACAGAATGTTACTCGTTCAAGCAAGGAACGGGCTCTCTCATGCGAACATTGGTCATTCGAACCTTTGTGGGGTCTTGTGCTACTCTCGTAATGAGCGTCGTCAACTTGTCGGTCCTCACGATTCTGGATGGAGAGCCTGGATATATCTGTCTGTGCTTGTGCAATCTCGACAGTAGGTCTACCAAAGCAAGATAGAACACGCAACTGCTAATCGTTCCACAGTTCTTTTCACCGTTTGCGTGTTACATTGGGCAACAGCGATTGATAAGGAACGAACCACAACTTCTAGATCATCAAAGTCCAAGCAGGTCTCTGGATCCATGGGCAGATTGAACAGCACGAATGGCGGCAACACAGAGGACTTTATGGAGTTGGACGAGAGATATGTCGCGAAGCTGACCCCCGTCATTGAGGTCAACAGAGAAAGTCCTGATCTGGACATGCTGAATTCACGTGCGATCGGAATAAAGACCCAGTATGTGCGTGAGGAAGAGATGGAGGCTTACGATATCGACTGCGAGAGCGGCAATTGGAGAGAGAGCCAGGACAGGATAGTCAAGCCTGAGATCATCTAGACTACCGGTCACGGAAGGGCGATTTGTCTGTCACACAGAACCATTTACCACAAGATGTCAGCACAGCCCCGTCATCGCAAGGCACAACATTGCTCTCTACCAACTGTTCCTTTAGAGCTGAAGGATCAGACGGAGACCAGTCCGAGTTTGAGTGACCCCTGACCATGGCTCTGTGGTACTATTTGGCTGCTGGCTCTATGAACGAGACGTGGCCGTAATCTCACCGCCTGTTTACATGGCAGATGATGCGTACATACACAGACTTTCGACGACAACAACAAGTCCAAGGCTTGGTTGTCTTGGGCGGGATGCCTGGCAACGCCAGATGCACGCTGCACGAGCTTGCCGAGATTGCAGCTGCCCGGATTCCAAAGTCGGCCACAAGCACGAATCTTCAGCATCTGAAGAAAACGTGAGCCCAAAGAGGTGGACGTGTGAGAACAAAGCACGAGTAACACAGGCCGAATCTAGATAAATGGTTATTCGAGTCAAGGACGTGTGGTTTGACCAAACTTGGGGACTTTTGATTTTGGGGAAGGGACGACCAGACTAGCGGGCCGCTAATTAGTGTTCGTCGGTGCGAAGACGATTGGACGCGCCCGAACCCGTGAAGAAGGCACGCCGTACGACACACGGCAGGATGCAGCAGTGCAGTGATTTGAGGAGAGTCGATCAAGGCGAAGACCATGACGAGGATGAGATTTGGCTGATGAAAGTCATGTCTCGTCAACAGGAATGGCATACAAACGAGAAAAAAGAAAGAACAGGGCCCTAGACGAGTGACACATGTGCGAGGTGATTGGCTGCAGGCGAATGGCTGGGGTCGCGTCTCGTTCTCTCTCAACTTTGCGCTCTGGTCTGTGCCTCGAAAAAGCCGTCAGTCGCTGTCGTCCTTGAACCACGCACCGTCCTCGACTCTTCCTTCTTACCTACCATCCTCGAGGCCTTGTGACTCTTCGTCATCTCCACCTCTCCCTGTTTCGGTTCTGCTTGGATTAGCACAACTGCCCTTTGGATCCGCCAATCGACCGCTTGCGCGCCCTTGAATCGCTGTCGATTCCACTTCACCTATTGACCCGAGGCTGGTGATCGTCCAACAAACGACCTTCAGCCGCTTCGTCTCGCGTATCACACATACCCCTCAGGACCCTCCGCTGCGGCGCTTCCATTCTGGCTACCACCAAGTTGGCGGGCTCTCGCCTTTTCCTCTCCCTCAGCCTCCCTTCTCAGGGCCCGAAGATTTGGGTCTGTGGAGGCGACAAGAAGCCGCCTTAACTGGTCCACGCCATACCTACCACCCCATCTGCTAATACCACAACCAACTGATTCCGTTCCTGCCCTCTGTCTAGACGGGGTAGAGACTGGACCACGAATCACCATCCACGGCTTAGTGTAGGGCTGACCCCTGCGCGAGGCCGCTGTCCAAGTTGAACATCTCTCAACGGTGAGCGCGCGCGCGCCGCTCACTCGATCGCCTACAAGCGCATAGACTGGAAGGCACAGCATACAAGAACATACTTAGAGAAAACCCATTGGATATCCGGAAATTAATCAAAATGGCCGAGACTCCCAGATCCGAAAGGTCGCAGACCAGATTCAGCACTCCCGTGTCCGATCTTGACGACCACCGCCACCAACAGGAATCACTCCCACGCGCACACGAACAACAAGGTTCGCGAAGAGGCACTCTGGCCAGTCTCGCTGAGAGCCCGCATCTCGCAGCCATGATTGCTGCCCAACAACTCGAGCTCGGACAAGGAATGATTGCTCGCGACTTTGAAAATGCTATCATCGACGATCAAGACGACGACAGCATTCGATCCGTACATGAGACTCCCACATGGCGACGCAACTCTATCCGCCAGAACGTAGGTAGACGCAACACTATCCGTCTCCCACCGCCTGCCTTGGATGCAAAGCCCAGGAGCCGTGAGTCCTCCAGCTCAAGATCGACCTCTCCGCCAAACTCAGTCGATGCCTTCGCCAACCCACAGAGACGTCGCCGAGGCGACACCATCAGTAGTGATGCTCCTCCTTTCGTCAACCCCAACCTCACCAGGACCATCTCTGGCGCCTCGAAGCATCGTCGATCGACCTATGACGATACCAAGTCAACCCATACTGTACAATCACGCCACAGCTCCGTGCAAGACGATGTCTGCTTTCCTGCCGAGCGCGATCAAAGCAAGACTTACTTGATTGACTTTGAGGAACTTGAGGAGTTCGTCGCAGAGTCACACGATAAGACTCCTGTCTCTCACCCGTTTCAACCACCTTTCAACAAGCAGAAAACTCATAACGAGCCCAAGGTGTTCCATGATCTCCGCGCTTCCAAGACCAATGCAAGCGACAGTGATGTTGTGGATGAGAAGCAGGCTATGGAGCACACCAAGAAGACAGACCTTTCACCCGAGCTTGAGCTCGAGCGCGTTGTATCGCACACTCAGTACCTCAACCGGTTCACCTTCTTTTCTTCTGAGATTGATGAGACTATTCACGCACCCGAGTTGGGTGGTCTTCTCATGCCTGGCGAGTCATTCAGAGACTTGTTCGAACTCGGTCCAGATGGTGGTGTCTGGTGGCTCGACATGCTCAACCCTTCCGAAGAAGAAGTCACCGCTATCTGCAAAGCATTCGGAGTCCATCCTTTGACTCGAGAAGATATTGCTACGCAAGAGACGCGTGAGAAGGTTGAGCTGTTCAAATCCTACTACTTTGTCTGTTTCCGATCCTTCTACCAGGAGGACAAGGAGAGCGAAGACTTCATGGAACCCATCAACGTGTACACTGTCGTCTTCCGTGAGGGCCTACTGACATTCACCTTCTGCAACAACCCTCATGCTGCTAACGTCCGCAAGCGTATCGGTCGCCTTCGTGACTACGTCAACCTCAGTGCCGACTGGATTTGCTACGCCTTGATCGACGACATTGTCGATGCTTTCGGACCCGTCTTGCGTGACGTCGAGCACGAGGCTGATGCCATTGAGGACAGCGTCTTCACTGCGCGCTTCGAAGATTCGCGACTTATCTTGCGACAGATTGGCACTTGCCGAAAGAAGGTCATGTCTCTGCTTCGCTTGCTTGGCGGCAAGGCAGATGTCATCAAAGGCTTCGCTAAACGTTGCAACGAGCAGTACAGCATGGCACCTCGTGGTGACGTCGGCCTGTATCTCTCTGACGTTCAAGACCACGTCGTCACTATGATGAGCAACTTGTCACATTTCGAGAAGATTCTCTCGCGCAGTCACTCCAACTATCTCGCCCAGATTTCGGTTGACAACATTGCTCAGGGTAACAAGGCCAACTCCTTACTTTCCAGAGTTACCGTTCTGGCTACCATTCTGGTTCCTCTCAATTTGGTTACTGGCCTCTTTGGTATGAACGTCCGCGTGCCGGGTATGGACGGCCACAACCTTGCCTGGTGGTTTGGCATTGTCGGGTTCATGTTCATTTTCATCGCAGCATGCCTTCTCACTGCATGGAAGATTGGTCTGCTGGAGGATGTTGTTCCCGAGCGAGAGGAAGAGTTGTAAATCTGCCGCCCAGTCATCGCCCAGTACAAATCGTCCTCCGCAAATACATTGCTGCCCTTTCTGGTTATGCGATAGTTTTGTTCTTGGATTTCGCTTCTTGTCTTCGCGTCGCAGGTCACGCATCAGCGATTGGTTATCACGTCAATCGAGATAGTTAGACTTACAGGGGTAGCTTGGGATCTTTTTTCTTGGGTTTCGCGTCTTTTCTTTCTCTGCCTTGGGTTCCTCTTATGTGTTCATTAATCTGCTTTGTTGTACGTAGCTGCTTTGGCTTAATCACAATTCCTTGTTCTGATCCAATTGAAGGAAAAATGTGTCTGCACTCCAATAACGAATGTGTTTATAACCGATGCCAATAATCTCGTGGATACAGAGTGCCATCAAAGGGACGGGCTCGATTCTGAGCTTGACTGCCAGGTCTGCAGCAGATGTCAATCTCATGAGCAGTACCATGCAACAACTCAGTCAACTGCTTTTTCTTGGGATGCTGCTGATGAGTGGCTGTATGATTGAGCGTCACCTACAGACCCATGAGCGATCTTCGACGCCACCGGTATGCCTTTCTCGCATGAGTGTCAGTAGAAACTTTCGTTTATGGGAGACTAGATGATATACTTGAAGAGAAGCAGTAATGACTCACCAGCTTCGATACGATCTGATGTTGTTCTCGCCAAATCAGGGGGCACAGGACGAATTCTTTCAGGAGGCAGTGGTCGAGTCAAATGAAACGAAACTTTTCTTCGGTGATTGATAACTTCCTTATGCCTGCTGGACTTGACCCCCTGACTTTTCAATTTGTTCCTCCTTGAGACTCCCTTTTGACCTTGCTTTTGCTGATGCATCATGCTCCGTTGAACTGTATCGTCTCTCTCTTCGTTCCTTCAGTCTCGCTTCTACTGTGTATCGCCTTGTTGATGAGTTGGGGAATTTGGCTCCCTCTGCAGCACTCCTCAGCCTCCAATTTCCCTCTGCCTTAGCCGTTTTTTCCTCGCCATGTCGACAAGAACCCCCTTTCCCTCAGGAAAGGACCAACTTTTGAGTTTCGTCTTCAATCTGTTGATGTAGGGGACAGCGCAACGGGTTCTCCTTACGAACGCACTGTTCGTGTGCGGCGTTGAAGCCCATCGGACCGTCCTTCCACTGGCCATGGGCATAGTAGGCAGCCTTTATGGCTTGTTCTGTAACAGCAAGTTAGTAGGAAAACACTGTGCAAGGATTCAGGTATACTGACTGGCTTGATGACAGGTGTTCAGGGGCTTGTGACACCATTTAGTATAGTGCCAATGGCACTGTTGGTTGCTGTCGGGGCATGCCTGCCCGGCCTTGTGGAAATCTCGCTGGGGCTTCTTTGGGCCGTAAGGATTGGAGGTCGATGGCATTGTGGTTGAGGTTCCTTGCGAGAGGGACTGATTGGTGGATGGACTCCACACAGCCATTGCGGTAGACGGAGTTGTGAGGGGGGCAGGCATAAAGCCGTAAATGTTAGAGACATCGTTGGTGTTGTAGTGGACGGGGAGAGTCTGGTTGGCGTAGTCGCAAGCATGCTGAGCTGCTTGATAGTAATCTTGATGGGAATCATGGTATGAGACGGCAGAGACGAAGGGTTGAGTGAGAGCCTGGCTGGGAGCCTGTTGGTGGCCCTGGGTGAGAAGGACCTGGCTCTTAGGGGTAAAAGCTGGAACTAGAGGATTAAGGGAGTTGCGGTCCTTGGTTTCGCTTGCGTGAGAGCTGGTAGAAGAGGTCAGTCACTAGCATGTGACCACAGGGGCGGCAGAGCATCTTACCCAGCGGCGTTCTTCTTGACCCGCGGCATGATACTGATATTGGTGTGTATCTCTTCGGGGTGTTCACAGGCAGGGCAAGGGTGAGGTGGGACCCCATCAACGATCACGTTGACAGGGTCTCTAACCTCCACCCAGGTCATTGGTTGACCTGCGTCGTTTGTGTGCTCGATGTGCGGGCATTCCGCCCAGCGGTAACGGGTAATGATCATGTTGAGGAACAACTTTCGTCAAAAGGATGTGAGTTGCGAAAAAGGTGGTGGTTGATAGAGAGAGGAAGGAGAGAAAGAAGCGGAAGGAGGAAAGAGTTTTATGTATGCCCTGAATGAAAGCGCAGCGAGAGTGAGCGCTTCCCACGACGACGAACGACACTAGTCTACGAAAGGTTGGATCATCACTTCACATTCGGCACTCGACCGTTTACGGTAAGAGAATGAGCCTACCGCCCATACTGTCGAACACTGAAAAGGATATTGCTTGTCTTCCTGCCATTGCACCGCAGAAACAAGAGTGGAATTGGATATCTCAATGCCTCGATAAGGCGCAAGATGGTACCTACCACATCTATATGCTTGGAAAGGATCCTGCTTGTTTCGACGAATAACAAGAAGTTGGGTACTAGCAATCCTGTCGAGCGCGCAGATGATCGTGTGAATGCTCAATCACTGCTTCCGACATACTCGAGCAGCAAGGTAGGCTTTGAGAGCGACAACAGCTCGCGCTCACATATGAAACACCACCAAGGCGGTTCTGAAGTGCGTGTAGGTGGCGTAGATTACGGGCACTCCAAGCAACGGACCCAAGGCGAGCCTTTCGACAGCCTGGAATCGGCCTGGACACCATCGACCACTACTGTGCTAGGTAGGCCTGCAAGAACATCAAGTGGTCGACAGAAGATTGCACTGCTCATTGCCCAGAAGGCCCTTGAGTTGCAAATCGAACTCGAGCTGAGAGATACATCCGGAACGACGACCAATTTCCTTGAATTGTGAGACGCATATATTGCAGGAATCCATGGACACATGCAATGTGTTCGGATGGTTGAGACATACAGAGAGCATGTGAGACTCACGGTGTTGGCGTCAGCATACTGCAACACGAAGGTATGAGACACTTTTATCCAACGCCAAACCAGATAAATTCTCGTCTTCGGGCGCCGAATTTCTTCTTTCTTCTGACTGCACCGCATCTATCACAACATGTTCTCCGAAGAGGATTTGGAGCTCATTGTGTCCGGCCCGACTATCCTGGACTTGAATGTGGCTCGCACAAAGACCGGCCTCAGCTTCGCCAAAGACTGGAGCGCCGACGCATTGGCTCGTCTTTGTAAGGTGTATGGCATTAATACCGGTTCGATCAATGACGGAGAGATGCTTCTGGCCATGTTGCAGAAATCTCTCACTCAACCTGTTGTGTATGATGGATTCGACCTCCAAGATCTGACCAACTTCATCAACGCCAGGGGCTTGTGCATCCGTCAAACTTCTACTGATGACAACACGGCAACACCAAGCTCGCTGAAAACCTCTCCTCTGCAGCCATCAAGACGGCAAGAGAAGGCCACGATTGGCGACGTTAGCTTTCCATCCTCGAAGCGCACCATGAAGGGCACTGTACTGACAGAGGAGCCTTTGTACGAGACGATTCCTGTCAACTCAACGTGTACATTCGACACGCTCGACACTGGATCAAGAAACTTCAACAGTGTGTCTATTGTCAAGGATGAGCTTCCCGTGTTGGCTCCCAGTCTTCCCTCCGAATTGCATCAGCCCAAGAGCGCCCTCGTCGAGTTGCTCGAGAGAGCTGATCGCGACTGTGGTTTCAAGTTCCTCGACCTTCCCGCAGAAATCCGACAAAAAGTCTACAGATTCACCTGTCTTGCGTCTTTGACCATTCTCCATCCTTAGCAACAACCTGCCATCGCAAATGCCTGTCATTTGACACGCGCTGAAGCATTGCCACTATACTATGGGCAAAATCGATTCGCCGTAGTGATTGGCGGGAATTATGAGCACAACGCCTGGTTGAGATGCATTCAGTCGACGAACCTCTCCTGGATCCGGTCGTTCGCGTTCGTGGCTTTTCGGCATTATAAGGTCGTCGAGCTCGATATCAGACCACATGGAAGAATCCAATACCACTTCAAGATGCGAAAGATGATCCGTTGTGGTGGCGTCATCAACCCTCGTCGATGGGCTACGGAGGAGTTCGACAATGACGGGTTTGCTCTGGTGCTAGGCATGCCAGATCTTCATACAGACGACTACATCGATGCCGGATCTCAGCTAGCCGATCGTGTCCAAACGATCGTCGATAGGGAACTTGCTACTGCAGATGAGCTGAAAGCAGCATACGACGATGCCGAAGACAGCAGGTCACTAGGTCACAATTTGTTCTTCCCGGATTGGCTTTCGATCCAGAACTGGGTGCTGCTTCAGAGAGAATGGCAATTGGCTCAGGGCTTCTCTGTCACCGGCCTCAGAGCTCTGATCTATGCTATCCTTTCCCGGTCCTTCTGGGTCGGTGATGAGAGTGAGGCTTAGAAGTGGGCATCATCACAGGCTGAATACGGCGAGGTTTGGGTGCCATGGCAAAACAAATTGCACATGGTCCAGTTCAAAACACAGGAGGGGACGTCTTGGTTCGGTCACTAGGTGGTACCGACGGAGAAAGGTGCAGTCCATCCATAGCATAGCTTAGCTTAGGTAACCAGCAGATTCGTTGTTGATGCAACATCTACTTCAGAAACTTGCGATGTGTTATCCAATCAATCGGTTCATCATGGCTGAGCGTTGCAGAATCATGCGCAAAGACATTGTAACGTTCGAATGTCGCTCTGCCTCGACACCAAAGCCAGCACTTCCATAGTCTCAACAAGCGAGGACACATGCGAGGTCTGATGGGCCAGTAAAGTCACCACTGTGGCTAGTCCAAGTTGACAAAGATCGAGGTAGCAGAAAACAGAGAACGCAATAGCCTGGTCCTTGGATCCTACGAAATGGCCAGCCACTCAACAAGTACCCAAGTGATGACAGATATGCTCGTACATTCCATGAAGCGAGTTGAAAGATGCAGCCGAATATCATGCATATGAGACGTGTAGCAATGGAGCTCAACGATTATCGTCTTTCTGTTTTGACGGTACCCTTCACAGCAATACCACCTTCTGGAGTTTCGGCCCAAACCTCGTACTTCTGGTCATCAGACTTTCTTCCGCATATCTTCAGAGGATCATAGGCGTATAGTGGTGCAAGATTTCTGTACTCGACCGATTTTATCTGCTCATGGCCTCCCTCTTTGGCCAGCTGCTGTTGCAGAACTGTCAACATCAGAGTGAAAGAAAGAGGACCATGAACCAGCAAGTGTCTGTGGCCTTCCACGTTTTGACAATATTGTGTATCCAGGTGGATGGAGTGTGCATTGAAGGTCAATGCACTGTATCGAAACAGCAACTGGGCATCTGGACGGAGTGTGTGGTAGAAGTCAGGATCATGTTGGGGCTTCAACATCTTTCCCGGCTTTCTGGAAGCAGCAACGGCCTGTTTTGCTTCTTCTGGGGTTCTCTCGCGCATGAAGACAATATTGCGGCGTTCAATGATGTTTGCAGGACCGAATTCGACATCAGATGGCATCCACAATCTCTGCCTGATCTTGTCTTCTAGGGCAAGTATTTTGTCTTGGTGACCATTGGCATCTGCCATGGCCGTCTCTTCGTCTTTGTTCAAGGGGGCAATGCGACGTTCAATGCCGACAAAGACTTTCTCGTCTCCAGGCTTGCCTTTGACGGCGACATCTCGGATTCCTTCAAGGCACACTGCTCGGCTATTGTCCATAAGCAAAGGCTTCTTGGAGTCGAACATGACGCTGCCACCAGCCCACATCCGTCGAACAAAGGGATCACCAGGTGAGTGATCTGGATTGGTGCCATCGGGAAGTAAGTCCGAGGGAGGTTTCGTGGGCTCAAAGTATAGTAGATGGTGGGGAACTGGCATGGGTAGCGGCTTATTCGGTGCTGGGGGTGTGAGCGGAGCGCTGCAGCATCTTGTTAGCAAAGTCTGGGCAGGAGGCAGCGAAGTCGACTTGCCGTGTATTGGGCAGGAAGTCGGCAAGTGATACATTGAGTCTGAACGAGTTCTGAGACGTCAAGTCGTCGAAGACTGGCCGGATCTTCCTCGCCGTCATGTCTGCCTCGAGGTGCGAATATGAGGACTGCCATCTCCGTTGACCACCGCCGAGTCGCAATGAATTGAGCCGTGAAACTCTTGTGCAAGCCATCGTGATTACAATTCTCAGGTTATCGGTTGCTTGCCATGAGACAGCTATTGACTCGACTGTTATACGTCGTCGTCGGCATCTCGCGTGCCAGGCCGAGTCGGCATCGAGGAAGCTTTCCCCACCCCCGCTCACCCTCGGGCGCGTCATCTTCTCGCGTCGACACCCACTGACATCCACTCATGGTGATAAGATACGGCATCGTCAACTGTCCAGGATGGAACACACGCAGATAGGCTATGCAGACGTCTTCTTACTCGAGATCGTCATGTCATGATGTGGATACGAGCCAAGAGCAGTAGTTTAGTGCCAAGGTGGTTAAATTCACCAACTCTTGTTGAACCAACATGACCATTCTAACTTGTTTGTTCTAGTCTTGCGGCAAGATATAGGTATCTGGAACCGTCGCTTCATCTGATCTCAACCCGGCACGACCAACTATGAAATCAGAAACATCTGTCCGTCATACTGAAATCGAGCATTCGCTCGGCTTCTGGCAAGCAGCCAGATTATACTATCCGGCAGCATTATGGGTCCTATATATGAACCTTGCAGTTGTACTGAAGGGTATGGATGGAGGTATCACTGGAAGTCTGATTGGTCTTGACCCGTTTAAGAAAACGTACGGGCATCCTTATCACGATACGACCTATGTCGTTCCAGCTGCCTGGGTTAGTGCCTTTGGTTATGCAAACAGCATCGGAGGCGTATGTGGTGCTCTGTTTTCTGGTGTCGTCTATGAAAGATGGGGTCCTCGAAAGATGATTGCGACATGCTCTCTCGGGTCGATTGGGATTGTATTCCTCCAATTCTTCAGTACCACGCCTGCACAACTGTTTGCGGGCCAACTACTCAATGGCGCGATTATCAGCTTCTTCCCCATATGCGCATTGGCGTACACTGGCGAGGTGTGTCCGTTGGCTCTGAGAGGCGTGATGGCGTCTTTGACCAACCTTGGGTTCAGTAAGTGTGGCCGATGTAGGAGAATCAAATTCTTGTACTGATATCGTGCAGTCTGTGGCAAACTCATTTCCTCAGGAATCATGAAAGGCACAAACTCTATCGAGTCTTCGATGGCTTACAGAATACCTATCGCTACACAATGGGCTCTTCCCATGTTCATGCTATCCCTGGTGTACTTCTGCCCAGATCCTCCTTATTGGCTTTGCCGTAAGGGAAGACATGAAGATGCCGCACAATCGCTCAAGCGCTTCGCTACCCAGGAGGTCGATACTACGCTCACTCTGGCCAATGTTCGGGAAACCCTGCGGTTGGAAGAGTCTTCGCAGCAAGACCGTCCCAACTATCTGGACTGCTTCCGTGGCACAAATCTCAGGCGTTTGGTCATTTGTGTAATGGCGTATGACATGCTAGCTTTTACAGGCAATTCCTTGTTCATCAGCTACGCGGTCTACTTCTTCGAGATGGCTGGCTTAGACTCTGCAAATGCATTTTCTATGAATCTTGGTTTGACTGCTCTGGGATTTCTCGGCACTTGTTCTGCTTGGCCTCTTTTATCCTACGTTGGACGTCGCCCTGCGTACTTGTTTGGAACGATTGGGCTTGCTACAGTCATGTTCCTCATCGGAGTCATTGACTTTGCTCCCCGTTCGACCTCAGCGCCTACCTGGGCACAATGCTCGTTACTGCTCCTGGCAAACTTGATCTACGATACGACTATTGGACCTTTCTGCTACGTCACGTTAGCCGGAGTGCCATCAACAAGACTTCGTGGTCTCACAATTGCCCTGGCTACAGTCTCTGTTCAAGTCGTGTCCATCGCATTCGCTGTAGCCATATCTTACGCCATGAACAAGGACCAGGGCAATTGGAGGGGCAAAATTGGTTTCTTGTTCTCTGGACTCGGGCTCCTGTGCGCAATTTACTGCTTCTTCTTCATGCCAGAAACACGAAACAGGACCTTCGAAGAACTCGATATATTGTTTGACAAAAAGGTTCCGAGCAGACAGTTCGCGACATACAAGATCGTTGCAGAGACGGAAAGCTCGGAGACAGTCCTTGCGGAAGAACCAAAAGCGTAGGGAGGTCGACGGCTTGTTGAGGTGTCATGCGAGATTGTCTCAAGTCCAATCCTAGAAAACAAGTCAGTCGGTCTTGTCCCCTGTAAGACCGAGGTTCAAGTTGAACTTGTTCTTATGCGAATTTTCGTGAACTGTTTTTAGCTTGATGCGTGTCGATCGGGGAAGGTGCAGTTGTGCTTCATTTGACTTCTGAAGGTGAATCGTGCCTTCCCCTCTTGATGCGGCTGGGAGGTTGCTTCGTCGAAGAGAAGGTGCCGCCTTGACCAACTTCATCCCATCTCCGAGCATCGATTCAATCTTGTCTCTCGCTAAGACACAACGCCTTTAACATCATCGTCCGTCACCACTTCTCGATAAACATTTGATCACCAGCCTTCACTGCTGTCTTCCATCATCACCTCTCCATCAATGGCAGTCACGATCACCAGCCTCTCGAACGAAGTGCTTCTGGAGATCTTCCAGTACCTCGACTACTATGGGCTCAAGAAGTGCATGCGCGTCAGCAAGGCTTTCAACGCCATCATCAAGCACACTGCTTTCGACAAAATGCTGTTCCGCTCAGCAGCAGTCATCGGCAAGGATGGCATCATCAAGAACTCGACCTTCGCTCTTCATCCCGCCATAAAATGCATCGCGTATATTGAGGGCAAGCGAGTTGATCAAATCGAGCTCTGCGGACCTTACTCGTATTGGGACAACTACGATTCTTATGATCCGCCTAAGTACTTGCTGCAGGACAAAGTAGCCGGTGAACAAGCGACTTCACCCCCTGTCACTTGTCTACGTATCACACTCCGTGACGCCCTGACCACGGTCGAGGTCGAAAACCCGCAGGGAGTTACAATTCGCCAGCTCTTCGAGGCAATGTTCAGCATCTACGAAGACCCTGCTACAATGACTCGACTTGGCAGAGATCCTGACGGCAACCAATACATAACCATGGATCACCGGGATTATTACTCTGGAGGAAAAAAGGAGTTCTCTCCATATGATCTTCTGCTGAAAGGATATTTTATTGAAAGGTTTCGTAGCATCTCACCTGCCTCTGTGTGGCCTGCGTGAGTTTCACTGGAATGTGGTGACGAGGTGTCTTGCTGGCAGATTACAATCGCCATACCAGCAGGAACCATCCGTAGAGGAGGACAACTGGTGATCTGGTCGCAGAGGGTGTAGAGTTTGATTTTGCTCGAACATCCCTTTTGCTCTTCGTCTCGGGATGCTTGATGGCTCTCTCTTTTCCTGTCAATTGCTTTTGCTCTATGTATGATTCTGAACACGCAGCAGAATACGCAATCATATTTACTCAACTGCACCCAGAATAGACTTACATCACCACACTTAGCTATCAACCAGTTGTCTTTCACAGAGTGGTCGTGACTCTCAAGTCAGCCCATCTCGTATTTGAAAGAGGTACTCTGAAGCATGGAAGAAATAGTGGTCATAAAAAGTATTGATTCTTTTCTCGTTCTGTTCTGCTCTGCTTTTCTTTTTTCAACATACTTAGCCATGACCACACAAGTAACAAACAAACAAAATTTCAAGAAGAAATGCGCCATAGTAATATCAATTTTGTTTCCCGAGACCAGTCATGTTTTTCACCCGAGTCTGTCGGACACTTGCATCAATGTTGAACTCAACTGTTGACGAGCAATTTTTTCCAAGGTCCTTTTGCCTTCAAGCTGGACGAGAGGTGGGTCGTCGCTGCTCAGTTGTTTTGCAACTGTGCCCTCAGTGGGCTCGGCGCAGCGGGCTTTCTCGTCAGGCTCTGGCGAACCTTGAAGATGGACTTTTGTGCGACGAATGACCGAGGAGTGGATGACTGTGTGAGGCGTTAGTGAATTGTGTTTGTGCGAGAGATTTGTTATTCAATACACACCTGTACCTCTTGTTGTACGCTTGCTGGCGAGTGACCAGGATGAAGCTCGTAATGGTTCGAGACAACTCCAACGTCTTTCTTTTCCGCCAGACTCGGGGCAGCGCTGTCAAAGCGCTGCACGCGAGGAGCCGTCAATCCGGAGACTGGAGCGGCGTCCTCGCCCTTTGCGAGGGCTTCAAATTGTCAATCATCGTAGAACTCATCATCAGACTCGTCAACCTCTGCAAGTTGCTCAAAGTTGAGCTTGTAGCGCATCATGGCACCGATACCACCGAAACCCTTGACGAACTGGTTACCCTCGGAGGAACGGTCCGAGACGAATTCAAGGTTGGCACCAAAGTCGCGGTACTTCTCAGCCAGCCACTCGAGAAGAGAAATCTGCTCGATGATTTCCATCTCTTGGCCAGTCTCCTTGTCCATGAATTGGCTGCGGTCGGCCTCCTGCTCCTTGTTGGTGTGCAGGATAATTTCGCCTCCAGTAGAAGACTTGAGAGTCCAGCGAGTGACTTCCAAGTTCTCAAAGACGATCAAAGTCTCGGCAGCGCCGGCGTCCAAAGCACGAAGGGTGTCCTCAACACCGTAGCAAACCTTGCCAGAGTCCAGAGAAATCTCGTCGAAGTAGGCGTTGATGAGCTTCTTCTCCTGGATGAACTTGACGTTACCGAGGGTCTCGGAGGAGAGTTCGATGGCCTGGTTGAAACCGTTCTCACCACCGTAAGAGACATCGACGACCTTGACGACCTTGGCGGACAGGCGACCGTCGAAGAGATCGGACTGGTTGAGGTCGTTCTTGAAATCGGCGGAACCAGCAAGAATCAGACCAGCAACGTTGACCTTGTTGTCGGTGATGAAGTTCTGGACGGCGTGCTCTGCGACCTTGCGGACGTAGTTGTGACGCTTTTCCTCACGCAGACGAGCGAAACGCAGGGCAGACTGACCACCACGACCGTGCTTCTTGGGAAGATCGACCGAGAACTTTTGGCGAATCTCACGGGTGTTTCCAGAAAGAGTACCAAATAGGGCACCGTTACCGTCCATGATGATGAAACCAAAGGCCTGGTCAGACTCGAGCAGCTCGCTCAGAGCTTCAGTGTGGAACTTGTTGTCGCAAAGGTAGAGGGAGGTGTTGATGGGCTTGAAGGGCTCGAAATCAATGTTGATCTTTCTCTCCTTGCCCTCGGCAGTGATAATTTCACCACAGTAGACGACGAGACCGTTCGGGGGGACCTTGTTGTAGAGCTTGAGACGCTGCTGGGTCGAGGTGATGGCCGACAGGACGGAGAGACGGTTGACACGAGACTTGATGTTACTGGCAGTTCCGTACTCTTCAGCCAACATCTTTGCGACTCGGGAGATTTGATCCTTGGGGGCTGTGGAAGCGTGTCAGCGGAGTCGGACTGGTGGTGGTGGCGGCTGCCATGTCGATGTCGACGTACGGATGATGAGCGAAATCATGGAGGTGCCGTTACCACGGGCCTGTTCCAGGCGCTTGATGAGCTTCTTGACCTTCCATATCTCGATGTTCTTCTCGGCCTCGTTGGCCTGCTGCTGTTCACTCATGTTGGCGGGGCTGGGATGTCAGGCTGCGGGGCGTCAGTTCAAAATGTTCAAGACACTTTTTCCAAGGCTGCGGAGGGGCCCGAGGGACGGTCGCACCAGCGCCAGCGGATGCAGGAAGAGCGGGAGCGATGCAAGACTGGTGAGGGGAGGACAGTCCGCGCAAGAAGTACTTACAAGCTCTGCGCCGAGAGTGAGTGGGTGGGAGGAAAGAGGAAATGACGGTGTCGGTGTCGCGGTCACACGTCGAGTTTGCGGTGTGAAAGGAAGGTGTTGGGCGGGCTGCGTCTCTATGCTCAGAACTTCGCGGCTGTGACCTCACACTCAGAATCCACTCTGGCGCGCTGCTCTGCTCGCTCGCTTATTTGTGCATTTTGGCCACCCTCTGCACAAGTCCTCGCACCTACAACTTACAAGACTCGAGTTACGAAACACTTCTTGTCACATTTTAAGAATCTGTCTATCTAGCTCTCTACAGACAAGACCAGGTCGATATTAGAAAGCTCATCAGACTGCATTCATATCTCGATTCATGACTCCTATTAACTGGTCAAAAGTCCTTTCCCGATGCCATCCTTCTCCACAAGCGCTCCCCTACAACAACAGGGAAACTCAAAACCAGTTACGTAAATTTGACCAAAACACAATCATTGCTACAAGAGGTACAAGCAGTAAACAAAGCAGACCCCCTTTCTTCGAATGCTCAGTACCTGCCATAACTACCGCTAGAGCGCATTTGCTTGCGCCTGTCTACTAGTAACACAACGCTGCAAATTCTCTCGATCGTCTCGATCTGAAGAGCCACCATCTAGCCCGCCGCACGGCACATTCTGTACAAAACCCTCAGATCCGGCTTGCGCCCACTCTCAAGCACATACTTGACCACAGATAAGACTGTCTTCCATGTTTCCCCTATCTCTATACAAGTAGCCCTCTCGTCTGCTCTCGTCAAATTTTGCCTCTTCTGCTCGTTGGTCTTCCGTGCCTCGACACTAACCCGCCTCCACCCGCGCAAGTGACCGCCTTTCTCCCTTTGCGACTCTGCGCACGCGATCTCTTTCCTGATCTCTGCCTGACAACACGACTTGCAAACTCAGTATGCCCGCCGAGAGAGCACCCATCCCGTCCAACTGGACCGAGTACGAAAGAGGTGGACGTCGTGGCTCGTCAGAGACTCTGGAGAGCCATGTTCAATGGGGTGCAGATGTCCATGATGCCCCTGAGCATGCTGCCGGGTCGCCAGATGCTCACCACACCCAAGGATTGCGGCATAGAAGGTGCGCAGTCTTGGTTCCATGCGCTGTTCTCTTGCTGACTCGGATCTCGCAGGTCGTCAATGTCCATGAAGATCAATACCCTACGCCAAGCTGGCGGCGTCAACAGTATCGACAACTTTGCAAGATCATGGCAGCGTGCAGCTGGCTTCTATGAAATCGCACCCGTCAGACCGTCATTCCGTGTATCCGAGACCGACGAGGAGAGTGTAAGAGATCCGGAAGATTACGAGAGACAGGACATTGCATCGTCATTTGGAGAGCAGAGAGGTCTTTTGAGACAAGCGCTGGCAGACGGGCGCAAGCTGTCTGACCATGCTGTGTCGGACGCTGGAGAACCCTCCGAGGCAGGCACCATTCGCGCTCGTGTCCAGCAGGGCGACGACAGTATCTTCCAAATCGAGCCTCAGTTGACCACTCCCTTCAGCGGCAGCTATGGAACAAACTACGGCAGTCTTTCTTCGCGAGTCAACGAGTCGTCGATGCGTCATGCTGGACGTCTCTTTCAGAAGCAGCAAATGTCGGGCGTCAATGACCCGGACAAGGAGCGCGAGCCTCTGCTCGTCAAGCAAGTTGAAGAAGACGACGGCAAGATCGTCAACGTTGTGGTAGGCCAGTCTACGCTGCCCCAGACCATCTTCAACTCGGTCAACGTTCTGATCGGTGTCGGTCTTCTCGCTTTGCCGCTGGCTATGAAGTACTCTGGTTGGGTTTTCGGCCTGGCTTTCTTCGCTTTCGCTGCCGCCTCTACTCGCTACACCGCAAAACTCCTGGCCAAGTGCTTGGACGTCGACAACTCTCTGATCACTTTCGCCGATCTCGCGTACGTCTCTTTTGGATCCAAGGCCCGTCTTGCGACCAGTCTTTTGTTCAGTCTGGAATTAGTTGCAACCTGTGTTGCCCTTGTGGTCCTCTTCGCCGACAGTCTCAATGCTCTGATTCCTGGTTGGGGTCTTCTGGAGTGGAAGATCGTCTGCGGCTTTATTCTGATCCCTCTCTCCTTCCTACCCTTGAGGCTGCTGAGTTTCACCAGTATTCTTGGTATCGTCTCCTGCTTTGGCATTGTCCTCTGCGTTGTCATCGACGGACTGATCAAGCCCCACACTCCTGGTTCTCTTCGCGAGCCTGCAAAGACCTACCTGTTCCCTGAGAACTGGGCAACACTTCCCCTGAGTTTGGGTCTTCTCATGTCGCCCTGGGGAGGACACAGTGTGTTCCCCAACATCTACCGTGATATGAGACATCCTTACAAGTACAACCGCGGTCTGAACATTACCTACGCCTTCACTGCCACCCTTGATCTATTCATGGCTGTTGTGGGTCTTCTCATGTTTGGTGACGCCGTCAAGGACGAAATCTCCAGCAATATTCTTGCCGATGATGGTTACCCCCAGTGGTTGTCAGTCATTATCGTCGTCTGTGTGGCCATGATTCCTCTAGCTAAGATCCCCTTGAACGCACGCCCTATTGTCAGCACATTGGAGATTCTCCTTGGACTGGATGCCCGTGCAGTCAGCAACTCTACTTCCCTCCACGGAATGTCTGGCCTCAACCGCGGCATCCTCAAGGCCACGATCCGCATTCTCTGCACAGTTGTCTTCGTAATCTTGGGTATCCTCGTCCCTGAATTCGATCGCATCATGAGTTTGCTGGGTTCCATTGCTTGCTTCACCATCTGCATCATTCTCCCTCTTGCATTCCATCTCAAGATCTTCGGTGATTCCATCCCTCGGGCTGAGAGAATCATGAACTGGGTGTTGATTGTTATCTCAACAATTCTTGCCCTCGTTGGCACAGCGTTCAACTTCATCCCCAGGTCGGTGCTGGGAATCGATGAATAGAGATTGGTTACGGCACCTCCACTTTTGGATGCATGAAGTTATGATCCTTTTGTGCCTCGATCCTTCCTAATGTACATCTTGTCTCGGAAGGACTTTTGTTTAAAACTCGCTGCTTCATAGCATTGGCGTTGTCTTGGTTTCTTGTAATATCCTGGGTCGGTTCTGCAGCTTTACAACGTTTTGTACATCACCTTCTTGTTTCTACAACCTTGCAGATACCATTCTTCCGTCGTTTACATACTCTGTATCTTTCTGCGGAGTCTTGGGAAGCTGCTCTATACTAAATGACAAGGTTGCCATATTCGAGAATCTTGTCGTCAGCTCATCAACGTTATCGCTGTAGAGTTCCAAACGAGACGACTTGGGCCCGGCCAGACCCAAGAGTGGGAGCATGCAGAGACATGTACATAATCACAGCTGAGCTGGCAGCAACCGACTCTACCCTCTGTGAACTGGACCTTTAATTCTGCTTCTCAAGACATCTCGCAGTTGAACAAATCCTCACAGAGTCGGCTTTTGGCCTACCGGTTGTTGGTAAATACACGAATGATGTATGTACCCTGCTCCGTCGGCCTACAGTAGTCTCGATGGACAACTCAAATCTCAAAGCCACGTCTGGAATGCTGTCGAAAAGAAGGTTTACGGACGATGCTTTGCCGGTGGTAACATGAGCTTTCATCAACTCCAAGGAATAAACACGCTGTAAGAGTCTGTCATGCCACAGGCCGATTGCCGCCTAGGTACCAGTATCTACTCATCCTTATCTTGTTCTCACTCTGTCTCACATACAGTGCGCTGGACGCAGCCTGCTTCCGAAAATGTTCCTGGCCAACTGCTTCCTCACTCCCAATACTAACAAAGCCTCTGGTGACATCCCATCTCCGCGCTTTTCTCCTGTGGCGCAAGCAGATCAAAGCCAGAACCTGATTGACTTCTAATGTTGGACGGTTAAATACCAAACGCGCGCAGGATGCGTGGACCGCACGCGAGTTATCGCCGATCCCGCGTCAGAAAAGATACTTTCGACGTCCACTATGCCGATCACCTGTATACCGCTCTTCTCCCCGGACAGTTTTCGGATGCGACCTTCATCCCTCTCCTTGGTCTATGGGCAAGAAAGGGGACTCGAAGAAAACGCAGAAGATGCTAACGAGGTTTCTACTTTGTCCCAGCAACTCATTGATTACCTTGAACCTATACATCACCTCATCAACGATACAATACCAAGCTCTGGCAAGCATTCGGACAAGGCGACGCCGAGAACGTCTCCACCCACTCAGCCGTTTCGGATCTGGGGCAGACGTGCGGGGTAATATGGGGATACACTTTCAGGCGTCTGTATTGGGAAGTGGTACCGTGGGGGCATGGATCTGGTGGCAACGGCCGGTTCAGTAGGGATGCTGTCGTACGTTAAAATGTTCTTGACTTCCACGTTCCCCCACCGAAGTTATTTGTCTCTCTTCATCGCATTGTCTCATCGCCCTTGTTTTCTTGTGCGTCGTTCAGATTCAATCGCCCAACATGGCCACTATCGAGAAGAACGACATTGGCGACAGCCAGCTAGAATACGTTGAGGACCTCGAGAAGACCAACACCACCTGGGACGATAGACCAACTCTCGATCCTGAGCTGGACAGACGCATCACACGAAAATTCGATAAACATGGTAAGCACATACTCCACTCTTCATTTTCTACATATGCAGACACTGAACCTTTCTTCGCAGTGGTCCCTTGGTTGTTCGGCTTGTGGCTTCTCGCCTTCATCGATCGCAGTAACATCGGCAACGCCAAAATTGACGGTCTTGTCACGGATTTGAAGCTGACAGGTAAACATCGTCCAATGCAATAACCACAACTCATTCTGACTATATACTACCAGGCAACACATTCAATGTCGCTCTAGCTGTTTTCTACGTGCCCTACATCCTAGTTGACGTCCCATCGAATCTCGTTTTGAAATATTTCCAGGCTGGTTACTACCTACCTGCACTCATCATCGGATGGGGACTGGTCGGAATGTGTATGGGATTCGTCAAGAGCTACACTGGACTGATCATTACACGCTTCTTCCTTGGATTGATGGAAGGTGGTCTATTGGTATGCATTTCAGGAAACACCCTACCTTCGACCGTGCTGACTTCTCTACCATAGGGCGGCATGATCATCTACCTAGCTATGTTTTACAGGCGTCATCAGCTCATGTTTAGAATTGGGCTTTTCTACTGCGCTGCCCCGCTCTCAGGTACGGCTGACGATACTGCTACTGGTAGTCATAACTAACTGCCGACAGGTGCATTTGGCGGTCTTCTGGCCACTGGTCTTGCGAAGATCCACACGGGTGGTTACAAAGGATGGCCATTTATTTTCTTCGTCGAGGGTGCTATCACAGTTTTGTTCGGCATCCTCACCATATTCTTCCTGCCGCATACCCCGGCCGAGTCGAAGTTCTTGACTGAAGAAGAGAAGGAGGGTGCTGCTCTACGTATGCACCTGGACTCACACGGGTCCGACGCCGCCGACAACGTGAAGAATGAGACATTCAGTAAGTGTCGTCACCGATATACAGATATCCCGAACGGTGAGCTGACTTACAGTAGGCTGGCACTGGGTTCGCATGGCCTTCTTGAACTGGAACACTGTCCTACTCTCCTTGAACTTCTTCGCCATCATCACGCCCATCTATTCATACTCGTTGTTCTTGCCAACGATCATCAAGAGCTTGGGATATAAGGCTGTGCATGCACAACTTCTCACTGTGCCTCCAAACATCGGCGCGTTCTTGAGTGTACTTCTGGTCACCTATCTTTCTGACAAGTACCGCATGCGCGGACCATTCATGTTAGTCGGATGCACTGTAGCCGTTGGAGGATACATCATGCTCATCTCCAGCAACCATCACACGATTCAGTATGGTGGAACTTTCTTGGTCGCTGCTGGTATCTTCCCTTGCAGTCCCCTGGTCATGGGATGGCTGGCCAACAACCTAGCCCCGCATTATGTTCGTGCAACGGGAACGGGTGCTCAAATTATGATTGCCAACTGTGCTGCCTTCATTGCCACATTCACCTATCTTTCCAAGGATGCGTAAGTACCCTTATCCTTTCTTCCACAGTTCAAGACTGACCCGCCCCAAAAGACCTCGATTCATAACTGGTCACGCCTTGAATATCGGCATGCTATGCTTGTCCTTGATCATCACCTCATCGTTGCTGGTTTACTGCAGCTGGGAGAACAAGAAGAGAGCGACCGGAAAACGTGATTATAGGCTGGCCGAGGGTGATGAGTCGATGCTTGGCTACAAGCATCCATCGTTCAGATATACTCTGTAGATGCTTATGATTTTATGAGCTTAACATCGATACAACCTTCCTGTCTCACAACCTCACGATTGACACTTCACAAAGACATGAATTGATGTTTCCAGGACAGAAGCGTGGCCATAGAAATGTCTTGAACAATGCCTGCTATTTCATTTTGGTCCTCTTTGGAAAGTGTTATGTATTTCTCTGGTTATGATTGTAGGTAATGCGATGGTCTCTAACACAAGCATTTACGTCCATGTCTTGTTCAGCTGTATGACCCTGGCATGATTTTGAAGCCCATCTATTCAGACCTCGAGAGCTCATGGATCATTCTCTATGTCAGTATAGTATGCAACTCTCCATTCCACGGCCCGCCCCCAAATTTTCTGTTGTTGGCGAAGGTCGTTCTTGCGAGCAAGTTCAGCCTCACATAAAACGCACTTGTTGTCGTCGTTCAGGCAGGCAGCTGTGTTGATCTGTAATTTGTGACACGCTCACTTGAGAGATCAATAAGAGGTCGCTGGTTCTAAGCCTAAGCAGCTGATATTGTGCGACTCAACTGTCAACTAAAGAAAGTATCCAGGTCGCATGCATCTCCTTTGAGTCTTTGTGGTCGAGCCTTCCCCAGATCGAGTGTCGATGTTTGCCGCGGAGAAGCTTAATTCAGCCAAGCATGAGGCTCAAGGTGCATCTGTTATCAATTGAGAGAGCAGTCTTATCTTCAGACGACATCCACTCTTGAAATATAAGTCCTATCGCTCTCAAAAATCTTCTACGTTCCTTCTTGAACCTCCTCAAATGTCCCTAGACATTTTTGGTACAACCAAAGTCGCTGTCGACAGGACAGGCTCTCGCCGAATCCTTGAGCCTCTGCTGCCGCGGCGCAGCGGCTGTTACGTACAGGAAATCGACTTGCGACTGACTTTGACAAAAACGGCCAAGTCGCCATTTACCACATGACGAGATGACGTCCGCTCAGAGTCCTACATCTCCGGAGGACGCGAAGAACAAGGACATTGTTAGAGCGAATGCACAGCATCACGACGAGATTTGGACAACCAGAAGGCCTTGTTTCGAACTGAGAATCACGGCTACATTATGACGGTAGGTTTGCCTAGGATTCATCAAGCAGTAAGAGCGCTGCAACCGCCTGCCAAACAAACAGTTTCGGACATTCGTCATGTCTTCAATTTCCAAATGGTGACATGAGACCCCGCAAGCCCTTTTTCCTCTCCTTGTCATAACCCGAGGGAATTCCGTTAGGCCTAAGAAGTACTTGATCAACTCCAGCTGCTCTTGCGAGCGGCGACCCTCCGGCATCATTTACGTCGTTTCTGCTTCTGACCATGCATCCACGAATATTGACCGCTCTCGATTATGACATCGATACGCATCTGAATATCCTTGTTCCCCATAATCGCATAGCGAGGCTCCCGAAACCCATATCGAGGTTTTTGGGTTATCGGTCGGAGGAGTACAAAGAACCCCCACGCCTGGTTGTCGTTTTCTGGTCTTTCTTAGGATCCCTGCTCGGCCTTCTGATCATAGGCGCTCTCTACAAATATGCTCCAGGGATTCGAAAATGGCACCCTCCGATCATGATCGCGAGTCTGGTATGCTGAGATGCTCTGCCTTTCCGGCTACAAGAACTGACATACAACGTAGGGCGCTTCCGCCATCCTCGACTACAACTCTATTCGGACACCCCTTGCTCAGCCGAGAAATGCATTACTAGGACAGACCTTCTCGGCCTTGACAGGAGTCATCATCCACAAATTGTTCCACCTCAACTCAGATTGGGAGAACCTCCAATGGGTCGCAGGAGCAGTCGCTTGTGCTGTGGCCTCTGCCATCATGGCTACGACAAATACTGTGCATCCTCCAGGAGGAGCCACTGCAGTCTTGGCTACAACCAACGCTGAGATTATCGCCATGGGCTGGATTTATATTCCTTTCGTTCTCATGAGCTCAGCCATCATGTTGACCCTCGCCTGTATACTCAACAATATCCAACGAGCATATCCCGTATACTGGTGGACACCGGCCGACCTCAGAACGGAACAGAAGGTTCAAGACCTCGAGAAGGTATCGTCCAACACCAGCGAAAAAACGCTCGCCGAGGAGATTCTCTCAGGCCAGTCAGATTCCAGGTCTTCGAACCTGGATCCGGATTCTGTTGTTATATCACCACATCATCTCTACATACCTGACAGCTTCGATTTAGATGGTGATGAGCTGGCTGTATTGTCGCGACTACAAGCCCGTCTCCGGTGGGACGTCGCTATGGATGAAAGGCCTCGAGCAAACTCGAATGGCAGCAGCTGAGCGCAACTAGAGTTCTTCATACAGCAGAAGATAGCCACACATTTGTCTCTACGCACCGCCTGTTGAGGATCACAATCAGTACGACAAGGCTTGTCATCATGGACTCTACCGACGTTGATGTCCGCTCGCTATTTGCTGCTGAAGCTTGTGCGCAAGAGAACCACTGCGCTAAGAGCGCTTCAGCCTCCTCAGAACTACCACCTCTGCGCTGGATCCAATACGTCGAGCACTATCGCACTATCGATAACATGCTTAATGCCGAGCTCAAGGAACAGGCGATGCTGCCGCTGCTCGCTGGTTGTAATGCGGCCCTTACTATTTAACCCATTGGCCCTTGGACACGACGTCCTTCACAGTTGGTCAAATATTTGGCAGACGATGACGAGATATCAACGGCCCCCATATAGTCCGCCTTCGATGTCGGCTGCCACCTCTAGACAGCGCGACCACGCTGGGGTCATGAAGGCGTTCGCACCATGTCTTGTCGGAAGAACACAGTTCATTCGCCCAACCAGAGGCTTCAATACAATAAGGCACCGTATGTGCCCTGACTTGAATGAAGCATGGTACCAGCAGTCGGCGCTCTGGAATTACGGAGAAACAGGTTCAGAACATACTACATTTATTCTACACAATGGTGTTCATAGTTTATCTTAATATCTAATCCTTTCATGTTTTCGACACGGATTCATTTGCTTCAGCACTCACCCACTGGCCTGCTTGAACATCTGTGTTTCGTCGATGCCGATGGATCGATGGACGGAGATCTGCTATGTTGGGTAAGAGTGCAGCTTTGGAAGTTTTGCGTGTTCTCTTTGAAGTTGAAAAGTGAGTGACCTTTGCACACCGCAGTCGATTGGTCATGACGAATGAATGTGGCAACGAAGATACACATGCTGTGGTCACTGGCTATTTCCAGTAGCAACCCACCCATCCCTGGCAATGTCATGTAAATGCGCGAAGAAAGCATTGCCAACTAATTCATAACAAAAAGGGCAACCTATATCCCTAACTCCTAACCTATCTATCCCCGCACAACCAACCAACATCTCCACCTCTCCAATCACCCAACAGTAACATTCCCCTTGCCACCACCACTAACATCACACCCAACAATACTCTTTCTCAAATCCGTCAACCAGACCGCAGAATTAAACTCGCCGTAAAAAGTCTTGATCTGCCATTTTGTGCTTCCCTCCCCAACACCAGTCCCATTTTTCTTTGCCTGTTGCACTTCCGCAACAGCAATGCCCTGGACATCCAGACCTGGCGGCGAAAGCACGTAGCGAAAAGTCACGGCATTACACGAAGACCAAGTGTTGAGGAGTTTGAATGGGACGCCCGGTTGTGCTTGTTCGCCAGCCAAAAAGCTTTCCTTGCTCCCGAAAGTGGTTTTGCCCAACTGTGGATTGGTTAGGAGGGATGAGGAGGCAAAGGGGCAGAGGAATACTTACATCAGAGGCGAGGAGGTTGGGCGAGTGCATTAGTGTTGCCACGCTGTCGGATTGATCGACGTAGCCGTCTGCGATCAGGGTGTCGCCCCAGGAGGTGCTGAAGTTGGAGAGGATGCGGCCGAAGCCGTTGGCGATGAGGACGGCGTCGGTGGAGGAGATGCATGGTGTGTCGTTTGAGGTGGTGTTTGCGAGTTTGGAGGAGGTGGTATTGAAAGGTTGGGCGGCGCAGTGAGCCAGAAGAGGGCAGAGAGCTGTAGCGATGGAGGCACGCATTGTTGCTGTATTCTACTGTGCGATGAATCTTATCAATTCAGAGATGCTGATTTGGTTTGAGAGCAAGGAAGAGGAAGGAAACATGAATGACTTATAACCAAAGGAGCGATTGAGGCTGTAAGAGTGTCGTGGCTCTTACTGTGCCTGAACGAGAATGCTGTCGCGGCATCGCGGCTGCATGAGGTTACAACCTTCATCGTGCTCTTTACTTAGATTTTCCCCTGGCTGTTACTTACACAAGTAGACCTCGCTGTATACATGTGATGGTCCGACTTGGCTGTTGCTTCTGAAGTCATCGTCGACGGAAAGCGTCTTGGTTTATAGCTTCCAGGTCTGACAAGGCGGAGTGGAACAGACAATTATAGAATGACTGGGTATAAAAGCTTTCCGAGTGTACTCGTACAGTCTTGTTGGATTTCCCGAGTGTTGATCGTCGGTCGTCGCGTTCTATTCTCGTCTGCTTACACAGCTTACAGGACACGGCATGTAGGCTCATTCTGCCACACGCCATCAAACGATCTTTCCCTCGGTCGAGGGCCAAAGCTCTGAGAGTGGTAGGGATGGCTGAAAGTACTCATACGCGACTCAGATGATGTCAAAGCTGAATTAGATAATAAATCCATGGACAGACAGAGGTCGGGCGCTTCCACGTCGCCCCGCCATACAACCGATTTGTAAAAGAGACGAGAGCAGGAGACTCTGCCTCTGTAGATCTAGGGACCTCTTGATGTCGAAGCAAATGCAAAAAGAGAAACTTGGTTGAGGTCGTACTGGGGCTCGAACCCAGGACTCGAGAAAGTTTGATTACTCATCAAAATCTCACGTGCTAACCGCTACACTATACAACCGTGTTGATGAAGAATGCAGCGCAAATCAAATATATATCTGCACAAGTACATGCTACAGTCAAACGAACCAACTCATTGTCAACCTACAGACCAATGAGTAGAATGCAACCACGATAGAATCAGGCAGTCCATGGTCATGTTGAACACCGAGAATTGCGCCATTGAGGAGATACTTGCTTCTATCATAACTGGGTATATTCTATATATTCCTCCAAAACATGAGTCGTGACCCCTGAGCATCCAGTCGGCAAGAGCAGACTTTACTTTCAACATTTCTGATGTGGTTCCTCGAAGTCGCTCCTAACCTCATTCGCTCTCTCCACCCAGGCCATCGCTTCGAGCTATTGTGATGTCTGTCTTTGGCAACCCCAAGCTCTTTGGTCCTTGTATGCTGATGCTTTTGACCTTCTCATCCAAAATGTGGTTTCCACACGCAGTGACAATATCCTCGATCAGTCGGCTGTAAAGACGACGCTTGCCATATCCAAGTATGTAGATGCTTTCTGGGCCAGAAGGTGTCAAGTATGGTTTCTCTTCGTCTGCAAACCAGACTTTGAGGCTTAATGTCTCGAAGGTGATGGAATGGCGTAATGTCTCCGAAATGGCAATGTTGGGGCCGTGACGAGCGACCTGGCTTAGCAACTCCAATAGTGTTTTGAAGATGTTGCCTGGTTTGTCTTTGCTGTCGTTATCCCAATGGCCGAATCTTGATAGCGTGAGGTTGATCTTGAAGTCGACAGAGAGGTGCCGTACACAGGACGAGGGGCAAGGCAATGATGTCCATGTAAGCGTGTACTCGTCGTTGTTGAGTGTGAGTTGCGCAGACCATGTTTGATCCGCGGTGGACTTGTGGTAGGATGACATGTGATAAAGTTGTCGCATCTCATCTGCGACCAGACCATTGGTTCGCATGAGGTCGAGCCAGTCGAAGGATATGGTGCTGAAGCGGACGATGGTAAACAATTCGGCGTCGCAACACAACTTATGTTGTCGGACAATTGACTGGTCTGTCGAATGGGCGAAGGAGAAGACATTTGTATAGATCATGTCTCGAAGCTCGCGTGGGAGGCCTAGAAGAGAACATGGTTGAGGCATGGTGTGCGACAGTGTACATGCCATAGGAGTTGTGCGTGTAGTGTGTCGGCCGGTCGTCTGACAATGAATGTATAAAATTGTTTTTGTACAGCAGAAAACGGAAAGAGTATTGGGACTAGGACGCTTGGGTGCAGATATAAGGATACAAAACATTGCGACACTGCCACCTACCTAGAACATGGAATGCTTCATGCCTCATGCTGATGAGGTGACCTTTACGATGATAGCAAACAAGGAGTTGTTCGTGATGAGAGAATTTTCTAAGGTGTCACCAAATAGGAGGAGGCCGGAAGACTCAGCAACCCAAATAGGCATTCGTGCATACTGGAAGGGCCGAAGATTCATGCTGGGCGTCAACAGTGCGGGCCGAAGCAGAAGATTGGCGACGATTGGAGTAGACAGAGCAGCGACGGAAGAAGAGAAGCGGTTGGGACAGCATGGCGAGAAGTGTTCGGCTTGCAGAGGCCAGAAGATCTGGTGATGGCTGGTGTGATGGATTCGCCTCGGCTTGATCTCGGATCTCCTGATGTTTTTGTTTGCATCCCACTCCAAGCCGACAAGTTTGTCAGGACAGAGACACAACCTTCAGGCTCGCAGCTACCTTGTATCAAGACAAGACGTCTCGTACAGTATCCAAGGAGGTATGCAGAGAAGACATGTTGACCGAGCAGGATCAGGTGGTTGTGCAAGATGCCTCGGCTCCCCCGCAAAACGACAGTCCGATCTCCGCAATGTTTAGCGGCCACCTCGGCGAGGTCATGGACTTGATCGAGTTACAAGACAGGCGGCCGCTGTCCGCTACTGTTCCTGCTTTGTACCGCATACCAAAATGTCCAAGCAACAGAAGAACGACTTTTCCGAGAAGCTGATGATCAGCGCCGATGGTCAGCTCAAGGCATCCCAGAAGATCCCCCAGATTGCTAGACCCTTTGTCAGTGAGAAGGCATTGAAGTATCTCGACATTGTAAGTCTGGTGCATTCTGCTTTGAAGCATTGAATACTAACAGACGTGTCCACCAGGTCGAGAAATTTGTCGAAGAAGAATGCATCCCCGCCGATGCCGTATTCCAGCAGCAGATTGGCGACTCGACAGCTGAACGCTTCAGCGGCCACCCAGCCATCATCGAAGACCTCAAGAAGCGTGCAAGAGAGCTCGGCTTGTGGAACATGTTCCTCCCAAAGAACCACTTCAAGGAGGGAGCCGGCTTCAGCAACCTCGAGTATGGACTCATGGCCGAGTACCTGGGCAAGAGTCGCACCGCCTCCGAGGCCACCAACTGCGCCGCCCCCGACACTGGAAACATGGAGGTGCTGGCCAAGTACGGTACACAGGCCCAGAAGGACAAGTGGCTCAAGCCCTTGTTGGAAGGCAAGATCCGCTCTGCCTTCCTAATGACCGAGCCTGATGTCGCTTCGAGTGACGCCACGAACATCACTCTTGACATTAAGCGTGAGGGCAACGAATACGTCCTCAACGGCTCCGTAAGTTGTATCAACTCTCTTGAACAGGCCCCTGCTAACAGTCCTTCTGCAGAAATGGTGGTCATCAGGTGCTGGCGACCCTCGCTGCAAGATCTACATCACCATGGGCAAGACGGACAAGAACAACCCAAGCCCCTACAAGCAACAGAGCGTCGTCCTCGTCCCAGCAGATACCCCTGGAGTCACAATTCACCGCATGCTCGGCGTCTTTGGTTACGATGACGCCCCTCACGGCCACGGTCACATTTTCTTCAAGAACGTCCGCGTGCCGCTAGATCACATCGTCCTAGGCGAGGGCCGCGGTTTCGAGATTATCCAGGGCCGTCTGGGCCCTGGCCGCATCCATCACGCCATGCGAAGCATTGGTGCTGTACGTAATGTCCTTTCTTCTCTCTCCGACTGCCGCTGACATGATATTTCCCACAGGCCGAGAAGGCTCTCGAGCTCTTTGTAGCTCGTGTCAACGACCCCCGCAAGAAGGCCTTCGGCAAGCTTCTGAACGAACACGGAGTCATGGTCGAGCGCATCGCCAAGTCGCGTGTCGAGATCGACTCTGCCCGCCTCTCGGTTCTGAACGCCGCAATCACAATCGACACCAAGGACGCCAAATTCGCCCTCAAGGAGATTGCTGAGGCCAAGATCCTAGTCCCCACCATGGCCTTGACCGTCATCGACCGCGCCATTCAAGCTTACGGCGGTGCTGGTGTATCGCAAGACACACCGTTAGCAAACATGTATGCCCAGGGCAGAACCATGAGGATCGTAGATGGTCCTGATGAGGTGCATTTGTTGCAGCTGGGCAGAAACGAAAACAAGAGGGGTCAATTCTTGTTGGACAGATTAGCGTGGCAGAAGAAGAAGAGTGAGGAGATGGCGGCAAAGCATGGTATGCAGCTCAGAGACGTGCTGCAGCTGGACCGTGTCATGTCTGAAAAGGCCAAGCTTTAGGAGTTTCTACATGTTTATATAATGATTGTCTGAAAACGTTCAGGGCTTTATCCCTGGGCTTGTTACATATACGAAGCAATTTCATCTGTGTCTGCTGTCGATCAGAAAAGTATACTTGGATCTCCTTGTCTTGCGACCAGAGATGTTTAGCGTGCGTCTATGAGAACAAAAGAAAGGTTACAGAACACCGCCTAAACCAAATTACCTGCCCGATGCTATTCAAAACAAATCAAAACCAATGTCTGAGAATGTCTGGATCGGCTTCCTATGCCTTCATAGACTCAGAGGCCTTCTTCTCCTGGACTGGCTTGGGTTGACCGGTGCTGACGCCCACAAGGCGCTGGAGCTGTTCCATGAAGACAAACATCAACACGGTGTTGGGACTGTTGAGCGGTAAAGTCAGCCTCAGTCCTTGCAACAGAAGACTAAAGTACTTACGCAAGTCTAAGCCATGCGGGCGACCATCCTCTCATGAGGAAGCTGATGCCCTCCTTTTTGTATGACTCGGCAAAGATTTTGCTGAGGCTGGGCTTTACACCGTTTACGGTGGCGGCACTTTGGACACGGCTCTTGAGTACGTCGGCAGGTGCGCATGCAGTAGTTGCGACGGTTCCGGCAAGTAATGAGGCGAGGAAGTGAAGGAAAATGCCGTCCTTGAGACCAAGACTGGGGTTTGAGAGAAGGTAGTCCTTTGCGGTGGAGTAGCTGATATTGGTTAGCTTTTGAGATGACCTATCAGCATACCTGAGACTTACGTAGCGATTTGAGAAATGTCTTTTTGGTGTTAGCAATCTGTCTGAATGTGATGCAAAAGACCGGGACTCACTCATGATGACACTGCGAACAATGTTGGGCGTCAAGCCTCTGCTGAAAGTCGATAGACCCTCCTCTTTCGCGATTCTGAACAGCGCACGGATGGAGTTGCCATAGTTGTATCTTTCCGCAGCAGTTTTGGCACCATCTGCACACATTCTGACGAGCACGACCTCGGTGGGGTTGCCGATGAGACCTGCTGCTCCACCGGCCACACCAGAACACACGACTTCCCAGCCAGCGGTCAATTTCGTGGTCCCTGTCCTTTGCTTGACTTCCTTGGCAAAGTAGTTGTAGAGTCCGAAACGTGCGGTCGAGTAGGAACATTGTCTGAGCCAGGATCCAGTCAAACCTGTCCAGAGAGAAGGAATACCATCGCGACCAGCAAAGAATACTAATGTCCTGAGAATGTTTTTCGGTTGGTGCATGACTTGCATGCGGCTATCATCATCAGTATTGACCCAGATATACGAACGACAACAACTCCTCACTATTTTGTTTGATCCAAGGGATGTGCTGCAACATTGATCAACACAAGATCATCTGGCACAATCCACATCTGACTTACTGCATGTTGCTGCCATGGAAGCAGCTGCTCCACTGCTTCTGTCTCAGCACTCATATCGTCATTACACATCATGGAGAATTTTCTTACCCAAGCCAGAAAGGCTGTTGCTTCTTCTTCTCACCAGCCATATCCAAGAAAATTCACCAATGTCTTTTGCGGATGTCGTCGGCTATCAGACTATCTGTTTGTCCAAATGATCGGGGACCCGTCGGCGGGGAAAAAAGTTCTTTGCCGGTTGGATGATTGATTGAATTCTGCAAAGCCCTGAGTTTGCTTTCGAGACGCACGCGATGGCCAACCAAAAGGTAATCGACCTTCAAATGAGGTTGTCTATAATTTCTGCTCCACGAAGGAGAAAAATTCCAAGCCCAATTTCATAGACCAAAGAAGACCTTGCGTCTTTCTTCTCCTTTTGCTCTCGGCCAATCAGCGCTCGGCGGTCTATATATTTCCGGGCTACTCGGGCCGACCTCGTCTTGCGCTTTCCTTTCACAACGGACTTACTCGTGAACATCGTTCAGCATCTTCAACACCTGACATCTGGACTGGTTTTCTAGTTGAACCACGTCTCTGGCAAGAGCTTCACATCGAGACCTTCGAAGCGGTTCCTGTCCTAATGTACAGCTTCGCCAACAGAGCGCGTCCGGCACGCGTTACTCTAGGTAGGTATAGAGAGAACCAACCACATTACATACTGAAAACAGCTGCTGTCAATCCACAATCTAATGATGCGGAAATACCGCAATTCACTGGACGCAAGCACGGTAGCAGGTCCTCCTACTCAAGTCACCCCAGAATAGAAAATAGAGGCTGCAAACACACTTACAGCTACTCTTTCAAGGTCGGTCAAAGCAAAATAACATCAAAGAGGGAGATACTCGACCATCCCACAAATTTGATCGCTTTCAAAGATCTTACTTTGGTAGGCAGACGACAGCTGTGTTGTATGACCTTCCTTTACAAACCAGTGCAGGACCTGCATACCGTCACCGAGACTGGCCTCGGTTATGTGATCAGAATGCAAAGAAGACACGCTGATACCCGGTCTGCTTCCTCGGGACGTTGATGTATGGCTCTCAGCAAACACATTGCTTTTGCTATCGGTAGAGGCATCTCTCGAAGTCGGCAGATGCACAACTTTTCGTGCACATAACTTTAGCTGTTAGAGGTAGTGCAACCCTCTACGTTGTAAGCTTCAGTTTTGGTCGTTGTTGTGCGCTGGGATGTTTGGCCAGTCTTACAACCAAATAGGTGATGTGTCGTTGGCCCTAGACTATTGTTCGACACGGCATTGCCATTCCAAGGGCTCACAACAGTGTGTCGCAACATTCTATCTTCCTCATGATCGCTCCCCTGGTGCACATGCCGGAGGGCCAGGCTCCTGTCTGCAGATCACCACATCGCGCTTCTCTATGATCGCGTTCGGACATCAGAATGACTGATACGACCTTCTCGGATGAGGGCTATCGTTTACAAAACAATGTTTGGATCTTGTCTAAAAGCGGATTGGCGACCCTTCACGTGCTTGGAGAAAGACTCATCGTACCCTTGAAGGCTTGCGACGACTGACCTGTATAGAAGTCCGGCAATAGATATCGGCTGTTGGTTGCAAGAAGCTCATCGATTGAATGTCTACTGTGACCAACCGCCAAGTCTAGCTGTAATGCTCATACTGGTCGCTCGGCTGCCAAATTCTGATGGCCACTTCTCAAGCACTCTACACACTCACGCTGCAGATAACGACAGCGAAAGACCACTAGGAATTGAGCTGCACGATATTCTCGAATCGATCCACATTCAGCCGCTCACGATGCAAGTCCGATGCTACTGAACGAGCCCTCAACGGCAATTCTTCCTTCAAGCCACCCAAGACATCTCATGCTTGGGTGTGTCTGCTCCTTGTGCGGCCAAGAAAGACTAGCGACGAATTTCAGCTGTTCCGCGAGGTCGAGCCAGCAAAAACATGCAGCCAAGCGCCTTGCCAAGCGCTCTACAGCTCCATCCGGTCGGACTCCAAAGTCAAACGACAACAGGTAGAAACGTGCAATCGAATCCCCACACGCATTCCCCGCCTCGTTCTCCGCCGCAATTCCTACGCTGCTTTTTTGTTTGCTCTCTTTCTTCATCTTTATCAACTGCCGATGGATAGGTAGTTTGGTGTGGGCGTGAAAGAGATATAAGAGGCATTCCCCCATACCCCAGACCGTACCCCCACACTGTTTACCCCAGATCGTTTGTTGTCAACAGTCCCAAACTTTCTGCACTATCGTCCTAACTCAATATGAGAACTTCACACGAGCTCGAAAAAGAAGGGCACTCTGCTATGCACAAGGAGCTTGCCCACGAGACGGTCCATGAGGCTGCCGAACGTGGACATCAGGCGACTGATCAGTATGGCGATCACCCTTTACTCAGACATTATGCTAACAATAGTATAGATATGGCAATTCTTTGATTCAGTTTGATGCCAAAGCTGAGGCCAAGCTACGCAGAAAGATTGACTTCATGATCATCCCTACCGTCATGTTGTTGTATCTGTTCTGCTTCATTGACCGAGCCAATATCGGTCAGTCGACATTCTTGACATCCTACAATGACTATCGGCTCATCACAATGACAGGAAACGCGAAAATTGCCGGCTTAGAAAAATCACTCGTAAGTCTTGCCTTGGGGATTTTGAAGACACCATACTAATCTTTGTTCAGAAACTCAGTGTTCGTGGCTTGGGTTTTCCGAAAACCCTAACAACGAGATGCTGACCGTATTTCAGGGTTACGATTACAATGCGATCCTGTCAGTCTTCTACATCTCGTATATTATCTGCGAGATTCCTGCGAACATGTGCTGCAAGTGGCTCGGACCCGGATGGTTTATCCCTGGTATCTCTCTGGCTTTTGGTCTCTGCTCCATTGCCACCGCTTTCGTCCATGACTTTAGCCAAATGTGCGGTGTCCGATTTGTGCTTGGTATCTTTGAAGCCGGTATGCTTCCTGGAATTGCCTACTACCTCTCTCGTTGGTATAGGAGAGCAGAGCTGGCATGGAGACTTGGTCTTTACGTCGTTGCGGCCCCTCTTGCCGGCGCTTTTGGTGGACTCCTAGCTTCTGCCATCTTGAGACTGGACAGCTTCGCCGGTCTCAAAGCTTGGAGAATGATCTTCGCCATCGAGGGAATCATTACTGTCGGTCTTGCAGTCATCTCCTTCTTCACATTGACCGACAGACCTGCAACTGCCAAATGGCTGTCTCAGGAGGAGAAGGACTTGGCTATCTCACGTGTCAAGTCTGAGAGAGTAGGAGCTACCGAGGTTCTGGACAAATTTGACCGCAAGAAGATCTTCAAGGGTATCTTCTCTCCTGTTACTCTGGGCACGGCTACGATCTTCCTGCTCAACAACGTCACTGTTCAGGGTCTTGCTTTCTTCGCGCCTACCATCGTCCGCACGATCTACCCTCACAATACGGTTGTCAGCCAGCAGCTTCACACTGTTCCTCCTTACATTGTCGGTGGCTTCTTCTGTTTGATGTTCCCCTTCATCAGCACAAAGACGGACTGCCGTCTCCCCATTTTGATTTGCTCGGCCCCTCTGATCATCATCGGATAGTGAGTTACATCGTGATATTCTGTTCCTCTGTTGAACCTGGACTAACTCATTAACAGTATCATGTTCTTGGCCACTGAGACTGCCGCCGTAAGTCAAGCTGAAGCTACGAACACCACGACTAGAGCTTACCCTTCACCTTATTCTGTACGAAATGCTCAAACGGGTCGTGTTTAGATGAAGCGCGATCCGGGATGACATCTCGCAGGATTGTTCAGTGAACGGGCGAAGTCGTGGTATTCTTACATCGATCTAGTGAAATCATGCTAACTGTACCTTTGCCTGCAGGTCCGTTATGGTGCAACCTTTATCATCGCCAGCGGTGCCTTCGCATTTGGCTCGCTCTGCAATGCCCAAGTCAGCGCAAACGTAGTCTCAGACACTGCCCGCAGTTCCGCCATCGGGACCAACGTCATGTTTGGCAACATTGGCGGCCTGATCGCCACTTGGTCGTTCCTTCCCTTCGACGGCCCCAACTACCACATTGGCAATGGACTCAACTTGGCCGTCGCCAGCACTGGATTGTGCCTGTGTATCTTGCTGTTCTTCTGGATGAAGAGGGATAACAAGAAGAGAGATGGTAGAGATGTCGATCAGGAGTTGGCTGGTACCACGCTTCTTGAGCAGCAGGATATGGATTGGAAGCACCCCAGTTGGAGATGGAGACCTTGAGCATGGGAAGGCTGTGTTTTGACTGCACGATGATGGACGCTGTGTACGAAGTTCGGTATATGTGCTATGAATATTATGTTTGTTTTCACGTGTTATCCACAATAGCGCTCGCAAAGAGCCGGATTATCTTGAAGCACAGAAACAAGAATGAACAAATGTCAAACGTGATAATAACTGTATTTCGATGCTATATGCTGATGTTATCGTTTTCGTGTAGGAAATGGATCGCCCCTGCTCTTCTGAGATCATGGTCTCTTTCGATATGAACAATGTTTCAGAGCTGAGCCTTGGAAGTCTTGTGTCGTCTGTACCAATAAAAGGGAAAAAAAATGAAATCATGATTATCAGCTCGACGATTTGCGATCTGTCATCCTTGCGTCCCAAAGACTAATAAGTTGCAAGAGTTGCTGTTGATCTTTTAGAGATCAAGCTCGATGACCTCCATCGTCGACCCGTTCTCCACAACATCCGAATCTTGAGTCAGATCGACCACCTCAACAATTTCGCTGCTGTTGATGTCGACAAACTCGTCAGTCATGTCAGAGTCCCCTGTCAGGTCAATGAAAGGCCTTGTATGTCCAACTGCAGTCGTGACTTCTGCTCCAGACTCGACCTTGAACTTGGGTTTGGGTTGGCTGGGGAATCGAGGTGTGATAGTTTGATCAATATCAGTGTCGGGTTCATCTTCGAGTGGATTCATGTCCATATCGAGATCGTTCTGGTGGGTTCGAGTGTGAGTAACAGCTTTGACTTGGATTTCGGGTGAAGTCTCTCTGGAGTGAGGGACAAAGGAGCGATTGGGTGAGTGATTGTTATGGTAATTGAATCGAAGCTCGTCGGCGGTAGCCATTTTATCACCCATATCCAAGTCTTGATCATCATCCATGGGCTCGTCTTCGTCGTTTTCGATTCTGCGATTGTGTATCATAGATCTACGCAAGCGAGCGCGTTCGTTAAGCCCATAGAAGTCTTCGTCGTCTTCGTCATTTTCGTCATCTTCATCGTCTTCATCGTCGCGATAGTGGGGGTAGTTCGGGCCAGGGTTGTCGTCTTGATCGTCGTCATGATCATTGGGCTCGCCATTGATCATCTCTGGTCTGTGTTGGTTGTTGTTGTCAGGTAACAGATATTGATGTCTGTTGATAACATTCTGAAGTTCGTCAGTCGGCTATCAGATCCTCCCAGATGATACAACATGCCTGTATCGCTCGCCAATCCTGGTCCCTGAACGGTCTAGAGTCGTCAAGTAACGTGAGAAGCTCTTTACAGTACCATCTGCGACTCCTCTCAAAGGCAGCACAGCTTGCACTTGGGTTCCTGTATTTCGTCAACCCACGGAGCTGTAGAGCTGAACACCAGGCAACATTCTTGAATCCGCCTCTGGTGTCCCAAACGCTTCTCATGTGAACAGTTATCAGCTTGGGTCTTTGTCCTTGTGAGTACAGCCCATCTGACATGTACATGGCGGCAATGCAACCTGCTTCGTGCAGATCTTCCCCTGCGACTAGATAGTTCCGGACGGAGGCCATTTGGCCTGACCTAAGTCTTCTTGGTTCCGCATCGATCTCGAAGAACATGAGTCCAGATAATATCTTGTGGTTCCTGATTTTGACACCAGGAAGTGTACGGTCCATCATTATCCCTGTATCTCTGATGTCCTGGGGTTCAAGCGCCTTCTCGTTATCACCATACTCCTTCTGAGTCTGGCCGGTAGACATAGTTGTGAAGCTTCGGGTATTGAGATTGGGATTTTCCACGAATTGAAAGCAAGAGGCCGCTGGTCTACTTCGTGGATACTCTACGAAGCATTGGTGGTTGATGTTCGGTGAAGAAGATCGCAGAGAGTGTCGTCAGTGTCCAAGACTCAACGTGTGAAATTGTCTAGTCCAGAATTGATCGATAGCAGACAGCCTCAGGTGTCGTATTAACTTCCGTAAGTGAAGCGGTAGTATCTGGTGAAGCGGTAGTATCTGGTGAAGCGATAGTATCTGGTGAAGCACAACAATCCCAGAAGTCGTTGGCAATGGCTCTCGAGTCAGTGTGAACAAGCCATACGAACCTCGTTAATTGGAGACGAGGTAAGAGAGAGTATGGTAGCTGAGTGAACCAGCGAGCTAAGGAACAGTTTGAGTAGGCGGAGGAAGATTCGCAATGATCTCGGAGAGAGTTCCAGTCGCCGAAATGTAGAACAACTTGAGCAGACGAGCTGAATTGTGCAGACGGCTCGAAGGAATGGAAGAAAAAGAAAGACAGACCGCACGAGATGAGTTGCTAAGTCTAGTCGTGAAGCGTCGTCAGAAAAGTCCTAGGATATGGTTCAGAGCGCCTTCAATCCGAGGCTCCGGACCGTTCTTTCCTTCTTCTAGGCTAGATCGCCTTCTCATTCGTAGAAACGAAGCAGATCACCGCACATCAAGAACTGCCTACTCTCTCGAACTTATGGTTGTCGACGAATTGGTTATCCACGCCATGATCACCATTATTTCCGGCCCTGTATCTATACAGGCAGTACCGAGACCCCGAGAACATTACCGATATACTGGAGCAGGTATCCTGTCCACTCTGTGTCACACATGACACCAGTATGGCAGTTGAGTCTTCCTCCCTCGATATATCTCCAGAGTTTCAAAATCGAGCTCGCACATGGAACAGCTTGGAGCTCGTTGAGCGCTGTAGACTGCTCCAGCGTGATTTTGGATTCGAGACAGAATCGTTTTCTTCCATGATCGGTAGACCTTGTTGAGCCGGCAATGGCACTGCTTTCCACACGGGTATCCTGGCAAACGAGCATATACGGGGATCGTACTTTGCTATGAGAATGTTCGGCCGTCCTGTTGTACACATCGCATATTCAGGAGGCCCGCAAAGTACGGTTTCCGTCTAGGGGAAGATGTAATCGGGATCGCCAATGGTGGACGCGTCTTGCAACGAGCGAGAGTTTGAGAGAAAGATGTTGGCCGGCTCGCAGCTGGCGCTGTGCTTATGTAAGCTCAAGGTCTGCGTGCGACCCTGACTGTCTTTGACCCCATACTTTTGTTCGGCATCCTGATTCTGTCCATTCCATTCTGTTAACAATGCCTCTAGGTAACACATATCAGCGTACCTATACTTGATTCTGTGCCTCTTCGGCAAAGATGCTTGCCCTTTCCTTGGCCGCAGCTTGTCCTTAGGCGACATGCACATCTTAACCACGATAGGGCAATCATAAGGCTTAGCGCATCCTTCGAATGTCTTATTGAGTTACCTATCTATGATCGCTGGTGGCAGTCAACAATACTACCAGACTACGAACCATAATGCGATAAGGACTATAGCCATTGCCGCGGGGCCAACAATGTAACCCTTTCGGCAGATGTGTCGAAGGGGTATAAGTGATCGTAGCACCCATGACATAGATAATCACCCACTCCCATCGTTGCTGCGCTCCTGAGCAGATATGATGAACAGGATCAGACGACCTTTCCCGGTCTCTCGCCGGGATACAGATTCTGTGCAACTGAACACTCTAGAACCTCAAAAACCTGCAGATGATCTCGACAGAAAGGGTGCCGAGGCTGGCATTGAGGCCGACGTGACTGACATTGAACACGGTCACCTTCAAGAAATTGAGGTAGATGTTGACAAAGTTTTGCACGATGGAGAGATCAAAGACGTGGACGCCGATACTTCACCATACCCTGAAGGTACTATTGAGCCTCTAGTTTGCTCTTAAGAATCTGTTGCTGACTCTGTGTTAGTTCGTGCGGTAGTCCCAGAGACAGATGATCCAAGCATGCCATTGAACACTCTCCGGATGTGGATTGTAGGCATAATCTGGACCATGCTCGGATCTGGTGTCAACCAATTCTTCTCCTTGCGTTACCCTGCGGTACACATCGTCTCGCTCGTTGCTGAGCTTCTCGCATTCCCCATGGGAGTGGCTCTAGCGCATATCCTTCCTATATATACTTTGAATCTCGGTCCTCTCGGAAAGTGGAACATCAACCCGGATCGTCATTTTGTGAGTCTCTATATAATCAAGGTTTCACATGAGCATGACTGATTGTCCCGCAGAACATCAAGGAGCATGCTCTCATTACCATCATGTCAAACGTGACGATAGGCTTCGCTTCTGGTTCTGACGCTTCCAACATGATACAAGCTGCCAAAAAGTTTTACGACTTTGATTTGTCTGCTGGACTGGCTGTGCTCATGGTCATGTGTACACAACTCCTTGGATTCGGTGTTGCTGGTCTTGGATCTCGGTGGGTCGTGGAACCCGCTTCGATCATCTGGCCCGGTATCTTGGGCAATTGCGCCTTACTCTCTACTCTGCACTCGAAATCGAACGCTATCGCCAATGGTTGGAAGATTTCTCGCCTTCGGTTCTTCTTCCTTGCCCTTCTTGTCGCATTCGTCTGGTATTGGTTTCCAGGTCTCATCATGCCTGCTCTGAGCTACTTCACTTGGGTCTGCTGGATTGCGCCAAACAACGCTGTGGTCAACCAAATCTTTGGGATGCAAACAGGACTAGGAATGTTTCCTGTCACGTTCGATTGGTCTCAGATCGCATATAATACCAACCCCCTACTGAGTCCTCTTAGTGCGGCACTCAATGTCCTAGCCGGCTTTGTATTTTTCTTCTTGATCATAACGCCAGGACTTTACTACACTAATAAATGGTACACTGGCTATCTGCCAATGATGACTGCGGACGTGTACGATAGAACTGGCGCAAACTACAATGTCACCAGAATCATCAATCCTCTGACTAAAAGCCTTGATCCTGAAGCCTATCGCGCATATTCGCCGCCATTCCTTAGCGCGACGTTCGCTTTTGTATATGGACTATCATTCGCTTCCATCACTGCGGTGTTGACACACACATACCTCTGGCATGGAACCGAGATCTGGACAGCCCTTCGCGGAACCAGGAAGCTTGATGTTCATGGACGCCTGATGAAAGCCTACAAGCCGACTCCATGGTACTGGTACCTCATCGTTCTAGTGGTTTTCACTCCTTTATCGTGTGTCATGGTCGAGGTCTATCACACCGATCTTCCCATCTATGGTGTTGCCCTCGCTCTTGTTATTCCTGCCATCTACTTTATCCCTTGTGCACTGATCCAGGGTATCTCTAATGTCGACGCCAATCAAATCAACGTCTTGTCCGAGTTCATCGGCGGCTACATGTTTGCAGGCAAGCCTCTGGCCAACATGATCTTCAAGATCCTGTCCACTGCTGTCGTCAATCAAGGAATTTTCTTTGTTCAGGATATGAAGCTTGGCCATTATTTAAAACTAGCACCTCGGACTGTGTTCTTCGCCCAAGGCTTCGCCGCCATTTTGGGTGCTCTGACCCAAACAGGTGTAACCCTCTGGATGCTCGGCAACATCCCCGACATCTGCTCTTCGTCGCAGAGCTCTTCCTTCACCTGCCCCAACGGAAGAACAGTGTTTTCTTCATCAGTGATCTGGGGCTTGATCGGACCGGATCGTCTGTACAGTGTAGGCAAGCGATACTCTGCCCTCCTGCACTTCTTCTGGATCGGCGCCCTGACGCCCGTGATTACTTGGTATGCGTACAAGAAGACGGGCAAGAAGATCTTCAAGGATGTGAATTGGCCTTTGTTCTTTGTTGGTACTTATAATGTACCCCCTGCTACAGGTACGTGGATTTTTCCCTTGCAAAGGTTCATGGTTGCAAATACTGATTTTAGTGACTCGACAGGTATCAATTACACTTCGTGGGCATTGGTAAATTGGATCTTCAACGGTTACATCAGAAACAACTTTTTCGCCTGGTGGACAAAGTACAATGTGAGTCTTATCCCATCTCTGTGTGTCTAATTCTCGTCATCTCGGTAGCTGATAGAAAACAGTACGTCCTCGCAGCTGCTGTTGACACAGGTACAGCCGTGGCCGGTATTGTCATATTCTTCGCAGTCAGCTACCCAGGTTACTCGATGCCGGATTGGTGGGGCACGACAGTATTTGCCAATACACTTGATGCGGTGGGAGTCTCAAACCTCGCGTTGCCTGCAAGTGGATATTTTGGTCCATCTAATGGGACTTGGACTTGAGACATCAATGTTGGAGGAAGGGATGAAGGGATGTGGTTGGAGTATCTTAAGGATCTATGAAGCTGCGAGTGTAAATAAAACAACTTGATCATACCGCCTTTGTCATCCACAAGATAGTGCCTAAAGCAGCAAAAGAGGCAGACTGGGTTGGCGACCTCAAGGAAGATCTCGATAGAAATTCGACCAACAAAGGCATCGCCAACAAGCGTTATGGTCACGCTACGCTTTTGTTGAATAAAGCCGAGCATTCTACAGCGCACTAGGCAGTCGATTATCAGACCAACACGCAACTGCGCTTCTCTGCCTCACACTGAATGAGATTCACCGTATCATGTTCGGAATGCGCTCGGAAGTAAGAAAGAAGGATTTAGTTACTATCAACGTCGGTCTGGCAGAAAATTATGGCGTCTTTGTATGCAGAGCCGGCAAGCATTCTCTCTACTAGCTCTATCGCCAGGGCCCCTAGGCTGCTCCCATCCATATCGCGATCGTCTGTAACATCATGGCAATCAACCAGTCTGCTGGTCCATATTATGACCTTTTGGCCAAGACCCCGATCAAAAAGCATTATGCAGTAGTATTTTTATTCGCCTTACGAACTTTGGAGCAGGAAAATAACGTACAGCAGTGTTAAAAGAAGCCAGGTTTGGGCAACTTCAACGTGACAAGAGGATCGATGCCAGGGAACGTAAGGTTGTCAGACGCGTGTGAATTTGACTGGCGAATAGGCTGTTGCATGTTGTTGTTTGCCCAATCCATAATGCTGCGATCCAAAACAATCGGATCCGCATCGTCGTCGTCGTCGTCAGGATAGCCGAAACCTGGAAGTGAATCGTCCCCAATGCTAGGTAAAGGCAGTGTATACGCGGGACCGGTACGTGAACTTGTCCTCTCCAACCTGTCATTGGGTAACTTCGTCTGACCGTCTTTCGAGGAGGCAGCAGTAGGCGTGAGTGTCTCAGTCGGCTCAGCAAGCTTCTCTGACTCTTCTCGTGTGGCTCGAGTTCGTTTGGCGGGTTTGGGGACCGCTGGCCGAGATGCCAGACCGGCTTGTGCATACTTCTCTGGAAATCTTGTCCTCAATCGATCGCGCAAATCCGTTGGAGTTCTGCCGTGCTCTTTGAACGCTTCGTCTTTGCAGATGGAGACCCACGACGGGCCTTGTTCTCGGAACCCTTTAAGCAGAGCTTGATCTTCTTCCTCTGTGAAGTTACGTCTCGGTCGGCGTTGTGCTTTCCACAAAGTCTGGTCTGTGGTGCCGGCTGGCTTGGATTGTTGATCAGCTGCTTCCTTCGGGGCCGCTGCTGGCGTTGACTCTGCTGTCTTTGCTTTCTTGAGTGTTTCGCCGGTGGCAGTTTCCTCCTGTGAGACTCTCTTGGCTTTTCGGGTTTTTCTCGCACCGCCGTAAGCATCAGGACGGCAAACTCTGAACCTGTGAACACATAAGTCCAGCACGAAGGATCAACGACATCGGTCATACCTGTCTTTGAGGTCTACGGCCGTCCGTTTGTGGAAATGATAGTCTGAGCAGAGCAATATCTTCTTCCAGTTACCGATGCCGAATCTGGACACCCCGGCTAAGAGATCGTTGGTCTCTTCATCGGTCCACAAATTGCGTCGAGAACGCTTATCCGAAGTCCCCTGGATAGTTTCAATGGGAACCACAGGTTCTTGCGTGGTTACAGTAGGAGTCGCCTCGTCAGTGGAAGTGATAGTAGCTGCAGGCTTGCTGCTTCTCGAAGTGGAGAGAAAGACTTGAGCCTCCTCTGTACTGATAGAAGGTAGGAGACCAGCGTCCGGCGGAGGCTGATGGAGACCTTGCAAAACGGGAGGTACACGGTGACGTCTCGCATGTCGTTTTGCTGGCAACTTTGGCAAAGTGAAGACTGCTTGGTCAACATCTCTTCGATGAGAAGCATATTCCCCTGACCTGAGAGGCGAGTCTTCATCGTTGAGTACGGCAGAAAGCGACGAGATAGACGACTGGTGAGGTGAGCGTCTTGCAAGTCGTATGGCGTCTGCTCCAAAATCATTACGTTGGCGCAATCGATTGCCTAGCAGAAATGGGTGTAGCTGCTCGTTAGCCGTCCGGTCAAGCTCGCGAGTACTTCCATCGAAGATGCCATGGCTCAGATCACTGGGCTCAACGGGATTTGGTCTGTTTATGTACTCCAGCGATCCTGGCTGAGGAAGCAGCCTGGACGCGTTTCCTTGAGATTGTGGCTCGAAAGACATGGTTGCTAGTACAACATGGTATGTCGTTTCTCACGAAGCTATTGCAGCGACTTGGGAGGCATCTACGTGAGTGCTGTGATCCGTATGATGAACTCTTAAAGTTCAATCATGAGAGCGACGGAGGTGAAAAGGCAGGTCGTTGCGATGACCACCTAGCCAAGGAATGAGCCGCGTTAGCGCTTTGGCCGATGCTTCTGCTATAACCCTGCTCACAACCATTATCGCCAGCCATCTCATCTCGAGGGCGGCGGCATGGCATTGCTACCTTGCTTGAATGCATATGAAGCGAGCTATGCAAAGTCACGACATAGTGACAAGATTGTGCTGCTCTCACAGATATTGCCATCGTGTCGCTCAAATGTAGGTTCGCAACACATGATCACTGTCGAAACTCACGAAGGCTGTTGAAAATGACGCAGCAGATCGAGTGGTACAAATTACCCTCATATGATGCCAATGGCGGCCAAATGAAGGCAATTGAACTATGTACATATCTACCATTGACCCGACTGGCGCACTCTGCGAGCTGCACGAGATGCAGGCTTCTTTACAACCATCCAGAGCATGACAGATGTGGCAGCAGCCAAAGAGTACCTGGTAGTCGTTAGCATCCGCATGGACATGACAGCAATAGGAGAGATAACAAACTGACCATGTAAAAATGTACTGTGTATGGTTGTTTCGAAGGTTTACCTCTGCCGGTCTTCCAATAGGAATACCCTTTGCTTCTCTATCGTAGGACTCAACAAGGTCCGGCTTCATGGTCTCTTCGATCCATACAGGCTGACTGCCTGTCAGGTCGGCCATTTGTTGAACATCAGGGAAGTAGAAAGCACCCTGTTCGGGCTTATTTTCAGGTGTGAACATGTTCTTCTTCCACGGCTCTCTCAGCAGACCCTGGACAGTAACTTCGCCTTGTGGTAGGCCTTCGGGTCTAGCACGTTGACTCGCCTTGTCTTTCGGAATCCAGCCTCGGCAGATGAGGATCTTGGTATTGCCAGCATAGCCTTCAAACTGGCGTTCGAGAGGTGTGACGACCATGTAGCCATCGTTGCCGTCATTAAGTCTGGGTCCGATGAGCATCTCCTGGTCGTGGCGGAACTTGCCAGTGGCATAGACTCTTCTATAGTCAAAGTCCTTGATGGCCGCCGGATCGATACTGGGTGGCAGAGGCAAAGGGTCGCGCACGAGGCGGTCTTCGAAGCGGGCGATGAGTTCAGTCTTCCATCCTAGTCTCGCGACTTGCCATGATCCAAGGGCGAAAGCAGTGATGGGGATGATGGCTAGAACCAACAGGCCCCAGCCATGTTTTCTGCCACCAACGCGAACGAGTTGAGGCTGGACATCGACAATTGAAGTGAAAGACGGGTCGTCAGCCGGCTGACTGGCGTAGCGTCTTCGTTGCAGGATTGGACGGGAATTTTGGCATTGTCGACAAATCCACGGGGTAGTTTGTGATTGTATGCGAGGACGAGAGGATAGTGAGGCCAATTGGCGCAAGATAGGCGACGGTCGGAGCGACATTTTGGGGTCGTTGCAGGGCTCGAATGTGCATGGATGGCTATTTCCTCTTTCGCCCGCTACTTGGAGCTCCACGCTGGTGACACGCGCCAAGCCGACTGCTCGATAGACTTGAATCGCACCTTCTCGACCAACAACAACATCTTCACTTTCCTTGTCGTGTTGCTCTTTCCGTCTGTGAAGATCTAGGCAGCAGCAGATCCGGAAGTAACCAAGCCATCTCTTGAGCGCCGCACTCTTCCATTTACTGCACAAGTTCAATTCTTTTGCGAAACACGACACCGCGACACACGCGTAAAGCACCCCGTCGCAACTTCGACTTGCGCTTCGCCGCTACCAAACACGCTCCACTTCGACATCTGACATTGCCTTGTCCGCCATCACATCTCGCCTCACCTGTATCTCCGCCAGCCCAGCCCATCCGTCGTGACAGCGCGTTGCCAAAATGGCCGACGAGGTGACGATCGACAAGGCTACCTTCCACAACCGCCTCTCGGCCTTCATCTCGCAATGGAGACAGGACAAGCGCAATGGCGACTCCCTGTTCGCAGGCGCCTCATCCATCGCCATCGTCATGGGCAAGTCGGATGAGTCCCAGGGCTTCTCGAAGACTAGTGCTCTTCAGTTTTGGCTGCTGGGCTACGAGTTCCCCTCGACCGTCTTCGTCATTACCCAGGACTCCATGCACATTGTCACCACGAAAAAGAAGGGTACTTATCTCTGCACTAACTTTTGCCCTCTGTCAAACGCTGACTTCTGCAGCTACCTACCTCGAACCACTCAAGGACGGCAAGACACCTGTCGAGATTCTTGTCAGAGGCAAGGATGCCGCCGAGAACGCAAAGCAGTTCGAAACCTGCCTAGACATTATCAAGAATGCCGGCGTACGTTCTGCATCTCACCCATAGAGCTACTTATGTTGACACATATTACAGAAGAAAGTCGGTGTCATCTCCAAAGACCCCTCGAGCGGCCCCTTCATCAAGGAGTGGAAGGATAGTTTCGCAACCATCTCCAAGGATGTCGAAGAGGTAGACATCACCTCCGCGATTTCAGCCGCCCTCAGCATCAAGGACGAGAAGGAGTTGCGCGCAATTCGCGATGCTTCGCGCGCATCTAGTGGCATCATGGCCAACTACTTTGTTGATCAAATGTCGGGCATTCTGGACGAGGAGAAAAAGATGAGCCACAAGGCTCTGTCACAAAAGATCACCGACAAGATCGAGGACGACAAGTTCTTCCAGAAGCTGAAGGTCTCGAGCGGTTTCGATCCCACCCAGCTGGACTGGTCCATCTCACCCGTCGTACAAAGTGGCGGTAAATACGACTTGAAGCTCTCGGCCGAGGCCGACGAAAGCAATCTGCATGCCGGCGTTATTCTATCCACCCTCGGATTGCGCTACCTCAGTTACTGCTCCATCATCTCCAGAACCTACTTGGTCGACCCGAACAAGTCCCAGGAGAGCGCTTACAAGTTGTTGCTTGCCGTCCACGATAGCATCCTCAAGAACATGAAGGATGGCATGGTCGCAAAGGACGTATACGCAAAGGCAATTGCTCTTATCAAGTCAAAGAAGCCTGAGCTCGAAAAGAACTTTGTCAAATCGGTTGGCTACGGAATTGGTATCGAAACCCGCGACAGCTCGTTCCCCATGAACGGAAAGAACACTCAGACCCTGCGCGATGGAATGACTTTCAGCATTACCACCGGCTTCCACGACATCGAGAACCCCAACCCTCAGGACAACAAGAGCAAGACATACTCCCTGCTCCTTACCGACACCGTGCGAGTAGGCAGTAGCGAGGGTTTGGTCTTCACCAAGGATGCTCCATCTGATCTCGAGTCGACGTCCTTCTTCTTCAAGGACGATGAGGACGAGCCAGAAAAGGCAAAGCCCAAGCCGAAGAAGGACTCGCGCGTTGGTGCCGTCGCAAAGGGAAATATCACGAGTACCAGACTACGCAGCGAGCGCAGTACACAGCCTAACGAGGAGAAGGAGGCCCAACGCAAGGACCACCAGAGAGAACTTCACTCCAAGAAGCAGCAACAAGGTCTGGACAAGTACGGTGAAGGCACTGGCAACTTGAACGGTACCGAGGTGAAGAAGTTCAAGCGTTTCGAGTCGTACAAGAGAGACAATCAGTTCCCTTCGCGCGTGAAGGACCTCATTGTCTTGGTCGACGTCAAGAATGCTAGCATCATTCTACCTATCATGGGACGTGCTGTTCCATTCCACATCAACACAATCAAGAACGTCAGTCAGACGGAGGAGAACGCCTTCTCTTTTCTGCGCATCAACTTCTTGTCCCCTGGCCAGGGTGTTGGAAGAAAGGATGATCAACCTTTCGAGGACCCCCTGGCTCACTTCCTCCGAAGCTTGACCTTCCGTTCCAAGGACACTGACAGAATGAACACCATCGTCGCACAAATCACCGACATGAAGAAGGACGCAGTACGCAAGGAACAGGAGAAGAAGGATCTCGAGGATGTTGTTGAGCAAGACAAGCTCGTCGAAATAAGAAATCGCCGACCTCAACGTCTCGACAACATCTTCATGCGTCCTTCATTGGAGAGCAAGCGCATTGGTGGCTCGGTTGAGATCCACCAGAACGGTCTGCGTTATGCTCATATGGGTGGTATCAAGGTTGATGTTCTCTTCAGCAACATCAAGCACCTCTTCTTCCAACCCTCGCAGCATGAACTGATCGTCATCATCCACTGCCACTTGCACAACCCCATCATGATTGGCAAGAGGAAGACCAAGGACATTCAGTTCTACCGTGAAGCCACAGAGATGCAATTCGACGAGACGGGTAACCGTAAGCGCAAGCATCGCTATGGTGACGAGGAGGAGTTCGAGGCAGAACAGGAAGAGCGCAGACGTCGTGTCCAGCTCGACAAGGAGTTCAGATCGTTCGCTGAGAAGATTGCCGATGCCGGCAAGGGCGACAACCTGCAAGTCGACATGCCTTACCGCGATCTTGGTTTCAACGGTGTTCCTGCTCGTTCAAGCGTTTACATTCAGCCTACCACCGAGTGTCTCATCCAGATCACCGAGCCTCCGTTTACGGTTATCACCCTCAATGACATCGAGATCGTCCATCTGGAACGTGTACAATTCGGCCTGAAGAACTTTGATATGGTCATTGTCTTCCAGGACTTCCAGCGTCCTCCGGTGCATATCAACACCATCCCTGTTGAGTCGCTTGACAGTGTCAAGGATTGGCTGGACAGCATCGACACACCCTACTCCGAAGGTCCTCTCAACCTGAACTGGGGTACCATCATGAAGACCGTTACTGCCGATCCTCATGAGTTCTTTGCTGGTGGTGGTTGGTCGTTCCTCGCTGCCGAGTCGGACGACGAGGAGCAGAGCGAGGAAGAGGAGAGTGCCTTTGAGGTCAGCGATGAGGATCTCGCTAGCGACGAGAGCAGCGAAGATGAGTCAGACTTTGACGACGACGCAAGCGCCGATGCCAGTGAGGAGGAGATGAGTGAAGACGAGAGTGGCGAGGATTGGGACGAGATGGAAGAGAAGGCCAAGAAGCGCGATCGCGAAAGCGGCCTCGACGACGAGGACAGACGCCCTGCTCCCAAGGGTGGCAAGTCCAAGAAGCGATAGACGATACAGTCCACCCTCGATGCTTGGGAAAGATGTCTGACAACCGAGCCTAACAGAAGGGTGGTTTCTTGCTTGCTTTTTCGAGGAGTTTCGGGCGTGCAAAGGGCGATGGGGGAGGATTCATGGTTGACACTGACAAGCACTTGGGGATTGAACATATTCAGGCAGCGGAAACAAAACCCTTGTATCGTTTTAATAAACTCTTGAGCCCTTTGAGCATATGTGTGTTTCGTGAGAAGATGTTGTATAGATATCAAACAACTATAGAAAAAGAGAAACAACAGACCCCTGATTATAACAGCCTCCCAACCGGGGTATATGATATCCTTGACCATGCAGAAACCCCCAAACACCGTCATCTATCATGCGCGGACATGATATATTGTATGTATAAAACGAAAAAAGGACATGATCCTCCTAGATCTCCATGACCAAACATTAAATCTCTCAGAGATCTCCGAACGTGAAGAACTCAAAAGATCTCAGAACTTTTCCATCAAGTTTTTTCTCACCGTCCACATCCTCGCTCGTTTCCCATAGATGTACATGGGAATGGTAAACAGCAGACATGCCAACTGAATACCCCCGAGAGCAAGAAAAACCTTCTTGGACCCATCACTCTCCAGCCACCGATTAAAAAACAGCGAAAACACCAAGCCATGAAAGATGTTTTTCGAAAAGTTGAGGGTGACGAGGGCTTCGCCTGCGTATTGGCGATAACTGTCGACGGCAAAGGTGATGGCGGTGGTGGAGCCTACACAGCAGCCGAAACTGATGATGCCGAAAAAGACCGTAGGGACGATCCAGGCGTCGTGTTCGGCGACGCTCCAGCCGTAGCCCATGAGGCCGATGACGGTGCTGATGGTGACGGGGATGGCCATGATGAGGCGGAATTCAGGTTCGTAGACGCCGTCGTTTTTTCTGCTCATCCAGCGGACGATGACGTCTGAGAAGCGGCCGGCGACGGCGGTGCCGAGGATGCCGCCGATGAAGGGGGAGATGTAGACGAGGCCGACTTGCAGTGGGGTGAAGTGGTAGGTCGAGCGGTTCTCGTAGATGACCGAGACGGATTCCGAAAGCACGATCAACCAGCCGACCGAGAGGGCGTATATCAACGATGACCACAGGATGGCTGGGTATGCGAACAAGATGAATGGGCGAAGAGCTACCTTGCCCCAATGGTCTTGGGATAGACGGCCTGCGTATGGCTTCAAGGTTTCGACAAATGACTTTGGCGGCGCGGCACGGTAGAACGACGTATATACCAAGCCGGGGTTGTTCGCGTCCACCGAGTGGCCGGGTGAAGGGGGCACACTGTCGAATTGGGCGCTGTTGGATCTCGTGTGGTTGTGCTCGGATGTGGATCTATAAGACACAAAGGGATCATCTCCTGGCGACAAATGTTGTGCTCCAGGAGAGAAGTGCGCCGATCCTGGCGACAGCGCGCTTGCTTGAGGAGACAGTTGCGATCCAGGAGATGCAGGCTGCACGCCTGGGGAAGGAGGTTGCAACGAAGCATCACCCTGCAGTTTCTGTGGTGTTTGAGGCTCGTGAGTCTCGGCTGTTTCGAGGGCTGGTAGATTTAGGGCGGGCACGCTCAACTTTCTACCGCTCTCGGGAGCAATCTCATCGTCATCAGGCTCACTGAAATGAGCATGTCTTGACAATCGCTTTTCTCCCTTTGTCTTGGTAGGACTCTCGGTGTGTGAGAGATCGAGCTTCTCTCCTTTTTCCAATTCAGGCGCGGCCTCGTGCGCATGGGTATCGGTATGGCTTCGGTGAAAGATGGAGGCCAAGGATATGTTGCTCATCAGTCTCGGTCTGTGGTGTTTGTGTGAGTGTCGAGAAGGCCTCGGTGTGCGATCCCAGAAGGTTTCAGGGACGAAGAAGAATAGCAAGACGGCACCAAACGATACCACGATAGCGACGATCCAGAAGACCCACCGCCAACCCAGCGATTCTATGATGGCGGCGCTCACCAGCGGGATGAGGTTCTTACCACCGAGAAGGAGTAGAGTATAGATACCTAGTCGGTAGGCACGTTCGTGCAAGAAGAAGATTTCGGCAATGGTTGCCGAAGGAAGACATTCAACAGGACTGACAGCAAAACCCATGAAAATACGTGCAAGGACCAGGGAAGCATAGTTGGGCGACAATGCACACCAGACAGCAGACAGCACAAAGATGACTGATGCGACGAGGTATACAGGTCTCTTGCCATACAGAATAGCGGTGGGCGAAGCAACAACGCTACCGAGACCAAGACCCAACATGTACAGACCGGTGGTCAGAGCGACCTGAGGTACAGAGACGTTGTAGGTTTCAGAAACATTGACAAAGCCTGCAGCAAGAACAGGAGTCATACCACCACCGAGCATGCAGAAGAAACCCAGAGACAGCAGAGCGCAGTCTCTACGCCATTTCGGCCAGTTCAGCGGATCGTTCAGGGACTCATCGGGTTGTGGTTCGAGCACGATGCCGTCTCCAGTCTGTTTCTTGTCAGGAGTGGGGGGCACAATCGAGCCCGTACGAGAGCGAGGCGCGAGAGATCCGTTGCGAGAGTGTGACGAGTAAGGAAATGGAGAGGGCAAGGATGAGGTCGAGGTTCTGGCTGGCGTGTTACGGAGTCCGAGCGGTTCGTTGCGATTCGACACTTTGGACAGTAGCAAGACAGAGCCTAGTGTGATGTTAGTAACCTTACGCGGACAGTGAAGTATGGCAGGAGAAAGACTAACCAGGAACCTCGTCCGTCTCTGTGTCGTTCAGGATTCCCAAGCTCCATTTGGCCGGTCGCTTCTTGAGCGAGTCTTCCGAGTCGGTCTGCGAGTTGCGGTTTTGCTTATTCCGGAGCCAGGAACGGCCTGCCTGGCCTCTGTGTTCCTTCTCTGCGACCATGGCAGAGGGCTATGGGTGCAATAGGGATATGACGAGCACCTGGCGGGGTGGTGCAAGGCGGGGATATATACAGTGCTACCGGGGCGGTGTAGCTTGAGCCCCGTGAAGGATGATCAGGAGGCCGCCAGATAGTGATAGTAGGTACTAGGTAGGGTCGTTGCGGGTAGGGGTAGGCTATGGCGCGGGCGGTCTGTCTCGAGACTCGACTGTTATCAAACTAGGCACTAGGAACTGTCAGGTGGACGCTTCTGACACCCTGATAACAACCCGGGGCTAATGCGAGCCATGGAGCGTGACTCTGCGCAGGGAGGCCGACACGTTGGGCATGCGGCGATGGATGCTGTTTTGAAACGCCTACGCTCTCTGGGCTCTGGCTGGGCGCAACCATTTCCACCACGCTTGATACTGGCTTGCTCTGCCTCGTCATGACCTTGACCCTTCGAATCCGCCTTCTAGCGCCGCTTGGCCCATCCCAGTCCCGCCAATCATCGTCTGCTGCACCACAATACCCCTAACTTTAAATCCACAAACACGCTCGCTCGACAGCTCCGCAATCAGTCCAACAATAGAGATACCTGTATACGAACACGTTTTTCTCCCCTCGGGAACAAGCAAGCCGTCCTCTCTACTTCTGAAACGTATCTGACGTGTACGAGGTACTTCAACGACTGGTGCTCGTCTACATGGTCCACATCAAGCACATCTTATAGACTTTGTCCAAGACTTGGTATTCGAACTAAAATTTGCGGCCCTATCTTGTTCCCGGACTCTGTCGGATTTTATAGCAAACGCATGCAACATCTTATGCAGCAAATGCCATCTCCAAAATTTTCATCTGCCCATCGAATCCTTGAAGATCGGTCTGGCTACATCGAGAGCCCTATGACATGACTCGATGGACAAGATTTCATGAGCGCTAGAGACGCTTTCCTTTAGTCGTCTTTGGCATCCTGGCCATCCTTGTTCTTCCGCGGCTCGAAGTTTAGCTGTCTTCCGTCAATCACCGCTGTCTTCACGCTCGGCTGCTCAGAAGTACTCACCTGGTTGCCATTGTATAGTTCAGTATTCTCTTCCTTCTCTCGTCTCTGGTCACCAAGTGTGCGGATGTTGATGCCGGCTGACCTGTTGGCCATTCTGTCTCCCTCGGCGTTGGAAGTCTCACTGTCATCTGCTGTTCCGGCTACGTAAGGGCCCTGTCTGTCGGTTGTGCCTGATGCATAGCCCATAACACCCCCCACGGCGCTTCCCAACATGCTTGCCGCGCCTGACAAGAGTCCAAATCCGGCATTAAACCCTTTGGATACCAGGCCGCCACTGCCGCTGGCGTAAGCATCTGTGTAGCCTTTGATGGGCACCAAGACTAGAGTTGCGCTAGGCGTCAATCCAAGCGACTTGAGTGACTCGCCCTCTTCGCCAACCGAGATGTTACGGCTGGGGTTGGGCAAAAGTATCTGTCGGAACTCGTACGGGACATCTGTTCGAGAGTTCTGCGAGATGTACGTCCTGACTGAAGTCGCAAGAGTCGCAGAAGGATCAAACTTTGTTCGCAACGAAGTACCGTCGAACAGTCTGATCTGAAGGGCGCAAACGCTGGAGTTTCTTCCAGGGGCGGTATCAGTATGTACCGGTAGCTGTGCAGCTGCTGTAGATGGCTCGCCCTGAACGGCGAGTTTTCTTTGTCGTTCCTTCTCTTTCCTCGCAGCCTTGTCAGACTCGATTGACTTGAGGATTCTCTCCCTCTCGAGACGTGCCTCTTTGTTGCGGTTTCGTTGCTGGTCGGCCCAATCTTGCTTGTTCTGAGGTAGTGATGATGATTCAGCAGCTTGCTTGTCTGCCTCGTCCTTGCGCGCCTTTGCTGTAGCCTTGCGTGCCTCCTTTGCTGCCTCCTCTTGCTTCTTGCGGTCTGCCTCTAGACGAGCTCCGCGCTCGGTCAGGAACTGCTGCATGTTGACATTATTGCCTTGACTGGTGGGTGCCGGTATGGGGACATTTGTCTCTGCATTCTCCGGGGGAACTGTGTTTGACTCCTGCAGCGTTGTTCGTCTTTCGCCAATAAGAGGAACGTTTGACAAAACTTGGCTGACATCTGCGGTGGCCGAGTCAGCATTTTGGGGGATCGGGTTGGTTGATTGTGGTAGCTGCTGTTGCGTCGAGGGTTGCAGTAGAGCATTTATGCGCTTCTTGAATTCTTCTTCGGTAACGCTTGCGTCGATGTTCTCGACGACGGATCCTGCCCTTATGACCAAAAGCTTCGGTAGAGAGTCGAGAGAACAAAAGGCTCCGAGAAATCCAGCTTCGACGGATCCTGCATTGATTCGAAGCAAGACTGCCTTCTCGCCCAGTTGCTCTCCCAGTGACCGCTGTCCGTCTACGGGTGTGGATACGTCGAGGGGGGCAGGCAACCACTCGCTCTCCCACTTCTGGCTTGCCTCGTCGTCATCTGACAGTTCGTTAGACTGCGTGGGATGAATATAGTGTCAGCGGACATACCCTGTCTGACAAAGCAGGCGACCAGCTTGTGCTCCTGGATCGCCTGCGAGATGCCGCTCTGCAAGTCACCTTGGAAAAACATGGCGAAAAGGTTGTGGTGAAAGTGAGATGAGAGAAGGTGGTGCGCTCGTACTCTACAACTGTCTCTACCCCAGGCGGATCACATGCAAGAGCGTCACTGACACGGTCCCTGCACCGCCAAGCATATCAGTGTTTAGATCAGACTCCAACATCGACTTGCATCTCCTTGTCAAGGCCATGCATACACGATAGTCTTCGGTATCTTTATTTTAGGAAATGAGCGCGCCGCCTCTCGGGTACAGGCCTTTGTCCGAGGCCTTTAAGCGGCCCGATACAGAAGACAGTCCGGGAGACAAACGCCAAAACAATGCAACAACAGGTAGGATATTCGTGATATAGAAAGAGATATGGTTTCATGGAGGCTTAGTCTGAACAGGAGCATCTGCCGCGGGTATGCGAGCCTTGACTGCGCGTATGTTCGCTTTCTACTTTCGAGTACCTGTAAAAGCATTTTTTCGAACGAGAATCGAGTAAGCGAGAACTTTGATCTAACACGATATTTCGAATCTGCGCTGACTGACGGCTAGCTATCTCGTACGTATTTTCTATGCAATTTATACTCACGCATCGTCAGACTGACTTAGCCAAGGCTTTCCCGAGGGCTATCAACCCTCTGCTACAACAGGCCAGTGGGAAATGGTCCTGGAAAATGACCACTCCTGGAATATTGGCCTACGCTGTACAAACTCATGGATGGTCTTTCATACCCAACCAGGTCTTGCCGCCGATGCTGGCAAATGTCACTGTTGGAGCAGTCCTGTACACGTCCTATCTTGGAGCACTGGGTCTCTACTATGAACCGGCTTCCCACTCTTCAAAGAGGATCTATCCACCAGCGCCCTTTGCTTCGACGTTCGTCGCTGGCTTCTCGGCAGGTGCTTTCCAAAGCATAGTTGCGGCACCCTTGGATGCACTCACAATTCGGTTCAAGACAACCGATCTTACCCAGGGTGCATACAAGAACATGTGGGACTACGCTTCGAAAAAACTTCAGACCATCGGCGTTCGTGGCGCATTCGCAGGATGGGGGCTTTCTTTCGTCAAAGATTCCTTTGGATATGGCTTATTCTTTGGAGCATTCGAGTTCATCAAGTCTCAGTGTTTCTATGAGTACGTGAGCCATTGGTACTCTCGATATGGTCTTTTATCGATGTTCCATAAGCATCAAATTGAGCTGCAAAGAGTCAGCGATCAACAAGAGCGGCCAGTGATCAAGCCGCATTATCTAATGGAACCCTCGTTCATACTCCTTGCCGGTGCAACAGCAAGTGTGCTGCAACAAGCCGTTGCTCACCCTCTCACGCGGATACAGGAACTCCATTTCCAGCGATTAGCAACACTGGATGAACTGCTACAAGCTAGACCGGGACGACTCGACACTATGCAGCTATACGCGCGAGCGTATCAGAAGACATGGATTCAGGCCGGCAAGCGCGCAACAAAATCAGGAGGCTGGCTAAGGTGGCTGTATCAGGACTTCTGGATGACAACATTACGTCAGGTGCCATCAACCAGTGCTGGCCTGATTGTGTTCGAGATCTTCCGTCGAAAGTACGGAATTGGAGAGGACGCTGTCAAGATCTCGAAGGACGAATACGATATCTTGTTGCCCTGATGTCGGACTGCTGGCTTAGTCATGTCGCAGCGTGTGTCACTTCAGAAAGTCCTCAAGCGCAGTCTGGATTTGCTCCCATCTGGCTTGCAGGAGTTTGAGTTTGTTGGCGAGGTCGCCAGTCTTCTCTTCCGACAGGGTCTTCAAAGACGCAACGGCTTCTTTGGCCTCTTCAGCATAAGACTCAAGCGGAGCTTTCAGCCAATCCAGCACTTCATTTTCTTTGTCGTCTGCAAGGTCCTCTCCAGACCCCATGAAGTGCTCCCACTCGTTGGCTGTCAGGAGTACGGAGCGCACGGCAACCTGCGTCTTGAAGCACAATTCACCCGAGCTTGGTAGGAGAGCATAGCCACCAAGGAAACCCACATCTTGCAGGGCGCTTTGCTGGCTTTCCGTCAAGCGAGGCAGGATCACGTGGTCTAGACGGATCTCGTCGTCGTCTAGACTGCTGGAGAGGATAAAACCATCTATGCCGTGAGTTAATTAGATATATACACACACAAAACACAGTGTCCTTACAGTGTACAAGGAGCTTATCGTTTGAATGAGCACCGTATGTAGCCAATATCTCCTCACCAGGTTCTATCCAAGGTCGTACTGTTAGCTACGCCATCACAGATCACACGAAACACGTACCGTAACCTCGGTTTGCTTTCAGTTCATAGCCTTGTGGTGACATCGTAACTTCGCACTGCTATCTTTAGTAAGAAATGAGACGGACGACTCTTGAAGACTTACACCCTGGCCATTCGGACAGTGGTTCATGTAGTCCAATGCAGGATTCATAATCATGGCACCCTGGCTGACACCTTGAGGCTTCCAATGGAAACTACGAGTATTGACAAGCATCCAATGGTAAAGGAACTCACGCTCAAACGCTTCATCGTCGGGAGCGTGCATGTGTTTTACGGATTCAATGTCTCGCTTCAAGTCTGACAGCATGCGGTCCAGTGGCTTCTGTACACTCGGTGGGGCCCATTTGCGTAGCACGCCTTCTAGTTCGTCCTTTGGAGACCAGGCAAGCATGCAAGAAGCAAAGTCCTCAGGTGTCGGCCAAGCGGATCTCGAAGCAACGTAAGTAGGAGATTGGCTCTTCCACTCCAAGGTCAGGTATGCGGCGAGTTGAGCCTGTGAGGACAACTTGGTCAACTTGTGCTTGCGAAGCGCTGCCAAATCTGGTTTGATCATGGCCTTCTCCGGCACAAAGAACAGTACGGCATCCTTTTTTATTTTCTCTTTTGCAAGCAGACCGACACCTCTACCAGGAAGCACAGCCGGTGTGACTCCATGTATTTTGATTCCTCGCGCAATTGCCCATTCGACGTAGGCGGCGTGGACTTCTGGTATGTCAAAGTCCAGACTGGTATTGGACGTCTTCCGCTTCTTTGCTGGAGGGTCCGAAGGCATGATGGTTGTGCATGCGTGTCGTGAGGGATTAAAAGCACGCACCCTCAAGGGCAGAAGCAAATTATGTCAAGAAACCGCGAGGCTGGCGGGATTACAGCAGAAACGACAGCGCCACATTTACACGGCAGCCGCGTGAGTCCTCAGCTACTTGATGCCCGTGTCTCAGATTCTATATTCTAGGTTTCATTCTATCTACTTTACGGGCCGTAAGGCAGACTTTTGAAAATATGAGGCTTTGAACTATGCGTTCAAAAATAGACGTCGTCAACTGTCCGGACAGCAAGTAGACCAGATATGCATCCCGAGCCAGATAGATACAATAAGAAAAATGTCAAGGTTGTGATGGGATAAGCTAAGTAATGCTCAAGCAAGGAGGAGTTTCTGATGAGATGCCTCGCATCTTCCGACACGGTAAAATGGCAGAAGCAGTCCAGACGTGCAAACATTGTCGAGGCAGCGTGTTCAGCAGAGAGCGTGCTTCCTGAGCAGCTGAACTGTCAATCACGCCTTGACTCGAGACAACAGCTCAGGTGCGAGCGAGCCTCAGCGCGAGAGCGGAGTGGCCGTCGAGCACAAGGGCCAGACTCTAGAGAATCGTGATAGTTTCTGCCTGGCGGTGTCGCGGGCTTGGCGGGCGAGCCGTTGGGCTTGGGCTGTGGGCGCGACTCTCTGAAGACCTTGCTTTCACACCTCCTTCAAGTCCCCCTCTCCAGCAGCGACTCCTCCTCAGGGCTATCCAGGTCGACCGCCAACTTCTTTTTGGCCCCGTCGTCCTTCTGCCACGCCCTGTCGTTGACATTTGTCGCTTCACCCGCTGCCAGCAAAGTCCAGGTGCGTGACCCACCAACCCCCGTCCAGTCAGCTGCCTGCCACGCATATCACAACCCGCATCTCTCCACTTCTTTCATCTCCTTGTTGTCGGACGCCGTGGCTGCCTATTGTTCCTTCACTCTGCTTTCCTGTCTTCTCTCGTCGACTTTGCTGTCTGCTCCTCATCCTTCCTTCCGCTCTGATTCGCTGGCTTGGACTCGTCTCCGCTTACCCCCTTCGCCTTGCTGACGTCGCCGTTGTCTCTACAGATTCCTCCATCTCCATCACAACCTTACTCTTCCGCCTCAGCGACGGCTCACCCCTCACAACAACTAAAGCATGACGACAATGGTACGACCTGGATCTCTTTGCTGCTTCTCGACTTCACCGCTGACTCACAATAGGACCTCCGCGTCGGTAATAAATACCGCATCGGTCGTAAGATTGGTAGTGGCAGTTTCGGTGACATCTACCTCGGTATGCATGCTTGCTGCTCCTCGTTCACGACCTCGTTCTGACACGTTCCAACAGGCACCAACATCATCTCTGGTGAGGAGATTGCCATCAAGCTTGAAAGCGTCAAGGCCAAGCATCCCCAGCTCGAATATGAGGCTCGTGTCTACAAGTCTCTTGCTGGCGGTGTTGGTATCCCCTTCGTCCGCTGGTTCGGCACCGAATGTGACTACAACGCCATGGTCCTCGATCTCCTTGGTCCTTCGCTCGAGGATCTCTTCAACTTCTGCAACCGCAAGTTCTCCCTGAAGACCGTCCTCCTCCTGGCCGACCAGCTCATCTCCCGCATCGAGTACATCCACGCCAAGTCCTTCATCCACCGCGATATCAAGCCAGACAACTTCCTCATGGGTATCGGCAAGCGTGGAAACCAGGTCAACGTTATCGACTTCGGTCTGGCCAAGAAGTACCGTGACCCCAAAACTCACTTCCACATCCCTTACCGTGAGAACAAGAACTTGACTGGTACTGCCCGTTATGCCAGTATTAACACCCACTTGGGTGTCGAGCAGTCCCGTCGTGACGACATGGAGTCTCTGGGTTACGTGATGCTTTACTTCTGCCGTGGCTCTCTTCCCTGGCAGGGTCTGAAAGCTGCCACCAAGAAGCAGAAGTACGACCGTATCATGGAGAAGAAGATGACCACTCCCACCGAGGTCCTCTGCCGTGGCTTCCCCAACGAGTTCGCCATCTACCTCAACTACACCCGCTCTCTTCGCTTCGACGACAAGCCCGACTACTCGTACCTCCGCAAGATCTTCCGCGACCTTTTCGTCCGTGAGGGCTTCCAGTACGACTACGTTTTCGACTGGACCGTCTACAAGTACCAGAAGAACGCTCAGGCCGTTGCCCAGGCAGCAGCCAACCAGCCCCAGGCCGAGGAAGCTGAAGAGAAGGCCGGCCGCACCCGCACTGCTGCCGCCACCGCCGGTCAGACTGCCGGTGCCGTCACCGATAAGCGCCGTGGCCCTGTGGCACCCCGTGCAGAGGGATCGGGAATGTGAGTTCAATCTCGTCATCCTGTAAGACTCCCCTGCGTTTGAGTGCTCTTGCGTGAGGCTTGCCGCGGGGGATATTTGGTACGCGTGCTGACGTGCTGGCTCCTCTCAGGCAACTCCGCTCCTCAAAGCGTGGCGTCGAACAGCAGGGATACAACAACTACTGATCGCTTGTCTTCTGTTGCGAATCTGAGTCTGGATTGTTCTTCTGGGCATACCGGCTCTGATCAGCGACATGGTTTCTTAACTCAACTCGTGTGGAACAAATGCAGTTTTGCCGTCCTGGATTTTTTTAAGGATGGCGAAAGATGCAACCACACATTCTTATGTTGTCTGCAATTTCCGCTATAGGGAGGGTCACGCCGACTGTTTCTCGGCGGCATTATCCTACCCAGACAAGTATGCTCAACTCGAAGTGGCTACTAGCAATCAACCCTCATCTCGGGTTGCATATGCTTCGAGCAGGGCATAGCGGATTCGGATTTCATACCTGGCAGTGTCACTCGGCAGGCTTCTCGCTTCACGGCTGGTCGACCTGCAGTTTTTCCTGGCCACTCTCGGTACATCAGATTGCATCCTTTGGCACCCCTAATCATCCACCATCCATTCTCTCTTTTCTTCTTTCTGCTTTGCTTTGTTGCTTGGGACTTGGAGGGCGGCTTGTGGGGAGGTTCAAGCACCAGGGGACGAGATACACAGGAGAGGAAGAAATCGAACAATCCAGATTGAAACCACAACCGACATCATCGACTAGCGGAGGATTGAGCTAGAGACACCATAGACGTCATGTCTATCGAAGAATGGCGGTCTCTGCGCAAGAAAATTCAACGCTCGGTTGTCCTTTGTTCGAGGAAGGGAAACGGATGCTTCTGGGACAGTCTTACTCTAGTTTATTATGTAGCCGCAATTATACTCTTGCTCTTGCTCTCAGTCTCGGTTTCTAGCACTCTCATCCAATGCAATCCTCTCTACGTGACTCGTTTGTCTGTATGTAGGGATAGAGTTCGCCTCGAGAGATGCGGTCGCGAAACAGCTACTCACCGCCCGGCAGGCTTTGCTGACCATTAATTATTTGCCGCCGCATTGTTTGCACATGCAGACTGCATATCTTGAAATCATCTCACTAGGCCAACACCAAGTTATTGTGCGTAGTCACATAGCTCTGACCGATGACGCTCGCTCCGATCCATCATTCGATATGCACCACCTGCCGACTACGTTCGTTAGTGTCAGCGAAGCAGTATGCCAGAGCTCGAATACCGACCTCACGAGACTGGACACGATCAAGACAAACAACATTCGCACGATACCTGCACATTTCTAGGACCAATCTGCAGCAACAACAAAAGCCTACGAGACACGAAGAAGACTCTGTGTCTAGTTCTGCCATCAAGAAATCTACCGAATCCAACCAAGCAGTGGACAAGAGGTTCCAAGCGGAACAGATAGCGCGGCACGCAGAAGAAGACTTTGAGCTGGAGGACATAGAGACAGTTGCCACCGAAGATGCAGAACCTATACATGCGTCTGCAGCTTCAAATGCCTCGCCCGAGGAAGTCGCTCGAGCAGCTCGTCAGCGATTTGGTGATGCGCTGCCCGAGAATCTTTTGAGCGATGAGCAATATGCGGCCTATGAGCGTCTATACGGACCCCCGATTGGCAACACTAGAGACGAGATGGTCGACTTTGAGGAGAATGAGCTGGAAGGAGAGTTGGACGAAACAGACAACGTTGGCACGGGTATCCTGAAAGAGAATGAAGATGGTGTCCTTGAGGAGGTCGAATACATTGAAGAGGAGGAAGAGTTCGAGGATGAGGAAGGACAAGAGTTGGTCGAGGAAGACGGTGATGACGCGGACTTGGATACGGACATGGCTGCTGCAGGTCTCGATGCTCAGACTATCAACGACTTGGCTGCCCTGCGATTGAATCCAGAGCAAGAGCTACTTGAGGACTCGGAGGAACAACCTGCTGCTCCCTACGATCACACGCGAGCACATCCCTTGACTGTGGTCAACCGATTTGGCACGCCTTCGTCTACTGTACAGCTATCGGCATCTTCGTTCGTCGACCCCGTCACTCGTCTGGTGTCGGGTGTTCCCAACAAACATATCTCTGAAGTGGCCCACCGTATCTTTGGTGGTGTGGGTCTACCCTACTCGACATCGACTCCACAGCGCGCGGCGAACATGACGCAGAAGCCTATACCATTGAATCCCGGTCAAAGCAGAATGAGCGACATGGATGCCGACATCTTCACAACCACACTTATGCCCGGTATATACGCGAGTGTATTCAGTGTTCTGGTGGAAACACGCAAACGTTTGGGCAGCTCATGGCTGGAGGGACTGCTGACCAAGGAGGGTGGACCTCGGATCTTGGACGCTGGTGGTGCAGGCGTGGGTGTCATGGCTGCAAGAGACGTCCTCCAAGCAGAATGGGAACGCATGCACGACACAAGCGAAGACGAGGATCCTTTCATGGCCATCGCAGAGGCCGGCGGCAAGACTGGTGGCGAGGCCATTCCTGCACCCGTGGGGAAGGCCACTGTTTTGACCAGCAACGAGGCCTTGCGTTTCCGCTCCAGCAAGCTTTTGGACAACACCACTTTCCTTCCTCGTCTGCCTGATTACATGCATGCTAGTGACGAGTCTGCCCGAGAGCGCGGCAAGTACGACATCATCATTGCACCACACACCTTGTGGCCGCTAAAGGAAGACCACATTCGCAAACAGCACGTCAAGAACTTGTGGAGTTTGCTCAGCACGGATGGCGGTGTTCTGGTCCTGCTGGAAAAAGGTGTTCCTCGCGGCTTCGAGATGGTCGCCGCAGCACGCGAGTTACTCCTCAACTCTCGCATCTCTTCGCCTGGCAACGAGGCCGTGTCCGAGGACGTCGAAGACCCAGGCGAAGGAACAATATGGGGAAAGCAGCCAAAGGACAAGGGCATGATTGTGGCTCCCTGTACCAATCATCTCGGCTGTCCCATGTACGTCAACCGCGGTATCAGCAAGGGCCGCAAGGACTTTTGTCACTTCAAGCAGCGCTACATTCGACCTCCGTTCTTGCAAAAGATCCTCGGGGCAAAGCACAGAAACCACGAGGATGTAGAGTTTTCGTACCTTAGTGTCATGAGAGGCCGTGACCTCCGTGATCCGGACGAGGAAAACATCATCCAAGGTGAGGTAGCAACGGATCGGGCATTCATTGGCTTTGAAACCCCTCAATCCGCGACCGAGCAGGTCGAAGACGAGTTCGATCCTACAGCACCTGCAGTGCCTGATTTCGAGGACGCGCCTGTAAGTGAGGATCCTCACTCGTTGAGTCTACCGCGTGTGGTGCTGCCTCCCTTGAAGCGTCAAGGCCACGTCATCATCGACATGTGCACACCAGCCGGCACGCTCGAGCGATGGACAGTACCCCGAAGCTTCTCCAAGCAAGCCTACCGCGACGCGCGCAAGAGCTCTTGGGGCGACATCTGGGCTCTGGGGGCCAAGACCAGAACGCCTCGCAACGTGCGGATCGGCAGGGGCAAGGAGGAACTCGGCGGCGTGGAAAAGAAGAAGAGGAGCAAGGCCAAGAATACAATCGAGGTGGGCTATGACTCGGCGGGTAACATCAAGGAAGAAGACATCAAGGTCAAGACGGGTGGACGCATGAGACAGGGCAAGATCAAGGGCATCAGGGACAAGCGTGACAAAAAGGCCGATGGCAGAGGCAGGAGAAAGAACCTGGACAAGGAGTAATCGGCGAGCCAAGTGTACGATGGATGTACGAGTTGGAACATCTCAGCTCTTTGTTAACGACCAATAACGAACACTGTAACCATATCCAAGTCGAGCTACGAGCATGAAGTTGGCGATTTATAAGCTTTTGAGCACTTGAGAGATTCTGTGACCCGGAGAATAAATGTAGTATTTTGTTACAAGGCTTGGTGCGGATCTATGGAGCCACTCTCAACCCATTCTCGCATTCTGTTCTTCCTTGAAACCGCACATCTAGTGGGCGGGCTTGAGGTTCTTGTTGGGGTTGCGGGGGTCGTTTCTGTACTCGTCGGCTGTCGGTTGGTATAGCTTGTCAGCCGTCTTGATCTTTCATTTTTGCGCGAGTGGACATATTCGATGTGCCCATTGTCGAAGAAGGCGAACAATGCAGGGTCGGAGGGAGATGGGTAGAACTGACTGTTGGCGAGAGTAGTGGCGAGCGAGTTGATGCCGTAGAAGATGATGGCGCCTGTAAGAAACCAAAAGTATCAATATCCAGGTGTTTGTCGAGCAGGCGCATGCGTCTATGATGGGAACGAACCGGCAATGTAGAAAGGTGCCATGGGGCGGGCTACAGCAAAAGAGTCAGCAACCGGGCTTGTCTCGAGAGTCGAAGTGAAGGGCTCCAGAGCGCATTGAACATACCGACAGGGGTGGGGAACTTCTTTCCGAGGAGACCGGCCATTTTGAGCGATGTGATGTGGTTTGACGGAGGTGGGAATTGACTGGGTAGACGTTGCTGTCGACTGCTGCTGCGCGCGCCAACCTTTCGCAATCCTCAATGCTCGACCCGACCGCCGGTCCCCGACTCGCATTTCTTGGCATCACGGGACAGAGTCGCCCGCATTTCACATGCGACTTGACTGCTTTCAATCGTCAACAATAAACATTGAATCTACGTTACATCCGACACCATGAGTACAGCCAACACTCTGGAAAGCTGCGTTTCGTCGCTGCGCTCGAGCATGCAGCTGCTCGACTCATCCATCAGCATCCTCGATTCCGGAACCAGCGACTTTCCGCGTCTGGCTAGGGTCCTGCAGGCCACTAGGGTAGCATCATCCTTGTCCTTGTCTACCATACATCCAAGTCTGACACTGACATTGCCCAGCACTTTGAACTCGTCTCCGAGCCCGAACTGCAAAACGCACAGTCTGCTCTCCTTTCTGAAATCCAGCCAGAAGTCGAATCCATGCTCGATCGTGTTGCCGCCCACCTCGACAAGCTTCAGCGTCGCGAGGAGTCTCTGATTGCAAAGTGCGAACTGCAAGAGGGCCGCTTATCCTCGCGTCATCCTCAGCAACAATACCACCCTAGAACATCTGCTCCTTCGTCATCGCATACCGCCGCCAACCCGCTTGAAGAGCTCAAGATGCAGCAGCTCAGACAGAAGAAAGATCGCTTGAGCTATGCTGTCGGTCGCCTGGAACTGCAGGCAAATCAAAGAGAGAGACAGTTGAGAAAGAGCATGGCTGGCTTTTGATTCGTTCCTCTGCATTCTTCACGACCTCCTCGCGAGGGCACAACTCTTCCGATTCTCCTAATGCTACTTGGCCTTCTCCGGACTATCCTCGATCTGCAGTGTCACCTTCTGGATGCCGAATCCATGCAGACATCGACCGAGACGCGCAAGTCGCCCGTTATGCGTCTCTCTCGCTTGTTCACGCCGGGCCACCTCCTCTACCTCCAAGCTGCTTCTCGACAGCACTTCCTGGCTAGCCATGGGTGACATGACGATATGCGCCGACCCTATCGATTTCTCTTGGCTTAGTTGCCAGACATAGAGGTCATGCACCGAAACGACTCCTGGTATCTTGCTCAGCTCCCGGATGATCGCTTCGTTCTGGGCGGCGGGTGGTGTACTTCCAAGCAGAATGTGTCCACTACGGAAAGCTTCATTCGTCAGCCACTGGCTTCTCATATGGACGTGGTTACTTTACTGAGAGGAAGAGCGCTGCTTGCAATCATAATTGCTATGCCCATGCTGACAGCAGGATCGGCATAGAATCTGTGCGGTGATTTTACCAGCATCATGACAAGAGCAGCGGCAATGACCCCGAGGTTGTTCAGCACATCTCCAAGGATATGAATGACGACAGCGTTGACTCCCAAGTCGCCATGTGTGTATTGCTCTAATGGGTTCCCCTGCTTTGGTCAATCCTCTGTCATATGTTTGCAAGTTTATAGGTGTCTCACAAGATCCGACACCTCGAGGACTGGAGTGCCCGCCTTGGACTTCTTGCCTTGACCATGATGATGGTGGCCGTGATCTGGTTCTTGTCAGCGTTCTGTCGTTTTCAACACGAAGCAAGCTCATACCATGAACCACCAAGACGCATACGACGTTGAGCAGAAGCCCCATACATCCCATGATGAGAACATTGCGCGGCTGGTCAACAACTGGTTCAGGTCAGCATCCTGCAACACAACATGGATGGAGGCATGTACTTTCAATATTGATGAATCTCTCAATGGCTTGAAGAAAGATGCTCAGACCAAGAGCGATGAGGAAGGATCCATTGAAGAAAGCACCGAGGACTTTGGCTCTCTCCCAACCAAAAGCCAGGCTTGCAGGTGCATCTCTACGATCAGATAGCTAAGGAATGCATCAGTATGTGTTTGTGTATCCTTGGAATCAAGTCTATTCACTTTTGCAGCAACCAGAGCAACACAGAAAGCGATCAAGTCATTCAGCTTTCAGCCAGTCAGCAATGTCATTGGCCACAAGATTGACATGATGTACATAATGGAAAGCATCAGCGATCAAAGCAAGCGATTTGGTGCGGAACCCGACTGCGAACACGGTCAGAAAGACGATATTCTGGAGCTCCATGACCAAATCTGTCTCACCAACAAGCTCTGCAACGAAGAAGGCAGATGACAGGACAATGGCAACAATCAATCGTGTGGAAGTGGATGAGTTGGTACGAGCCATATCGTAGGTTGCATAGGTAGAGTTCATAGAGGAATATCACTAGGAAGAAAGAAGATGGGAAGAGTCTTCATGAGGTCTGGCGTGGTCCTGGTACATAGCCGAAGAAGAAAGAGCATCTTGTAGCACAAGCATGTTAAATCATGGCGGTTGCCATGTAGAAGTAGGACAGCACCATCAGGGTTGAGGGACAAGACGCGGCTAGCAACATTGATTTCTGTCTTCTACAAGCAGTGCCACATCCTCCCATGTCAAAAGCAGGAAGTATAGACTACTGTCGTGCATGCCACCAAGGTGGTGTTCTGAAGGTGACCAAGAAGGAAACAGTGAATCATGGGCGGTGTCGACGTCAAGCAACATGACTCTTGCCAGCAGTGATTCATCCCACATTTCGACCCAAGCACAAAAGACCCCGCTCTGCCTGTCGCAAGAAATATCGCCAACAAACACACACAACATGGCCGACGAGAACGCATTGGAAAGCAAGCCCGCACAGTCGATCCCCGAGAGACCCAAGGACGCTCCTGCCGACGACTCTGGCGCCGCACCTGCCGATGGCGAGAAGGGCCCTTCCAAGAGCGCCTTGAAGAAGGCCGCCAAGGAGAAGGAGAAGGTGCGATTGGCCTTTGACTATTCGACAACATCACGTATCTGACAATTGGACAGGCCGAAAAGGCAGCCAAGCGCAAGGCCGCCGAGGAGGCACAGAAGAAGCAGCAAGACGCCAACGATGTTTCGGCCGCCGACTATGGCGAGCTGCCCATGATCGGCTCCCAGGAATACAAGCCCTCCGGTGTCTCGCGTGTCACCCTCGCCCAGATCGCCGACAAGTACAGCGAGACCACTCCCATCGACGAGGCCGGCGGTGCTGAGGTCTGCTTCCGCGCCGTCGTCGAGAATGCCCGCAACCAGTCGGCCAAGCTCTCTTTCCTGGTCTTCCGCGAGACTCTCAACACCATCCAGGCCGTTGTCGCCGCCAGCGACTCCCTCAGCAGACAGATGGTCAAGTTCGCCGGCAGCGTGCCCTCCGAGTCCATCGTGCTGGTCCACGGTCTGGTCAAGAAGACTCCCGAGCCCGTCAAGAGTGCCACCATCAGCCACCTCGAGATCCACGTCAAGAAGCTCTACGTCGTCGCAAAGGCCGACACCCAGCTGCCCATGCAGGTCTCGGATGCCGAGAGACCTCTGCCCCTCGAGGGTGAGGAGGCCAAGGAGGACGAGAGCGGCCGCCCTATCGTTACCTTGAACACTCGTCTCAACAACCGTGTCATTGATCTCCGTGGCAAGCACAACCGCGCCATCTTTGCCATCAAGGACGGTGTCACTGCTCTGTTCCAAGAGTTCCTGCGCAACCAGGGCTTCATCGGCATCCAAACCCCCAAGCTGCTAGGTGCTCCCTCCGAGGGTGGTGCCAACGTCTTCGAGGTCGGCTACTTTGCTACCAAGGCTTTCCTCGCTCAGTCGCCCCAGCTGTACAAGCAGATGCTGATTGCTGCCCGCTTCGAGCGTGTCATGGAGGTTGGTCCCGTCTTCCGTGCTGAAAACTCCAACACCGCTCGTCACTTGACCGAGTTCACCGGTCTGGATCTGGAAATGGCCTTTGAGGAGAACTACCACGAGGTCGTCGAGGTCCTCGAGAACCTCATGCTGTACATTTTCAACGGCCTCAGGACAAAGTACAAGCGCGAGACGGACCTGGTGCGCAGCATCTACCACGTCGAGGAGTTCAAGCTCCCCGAGGCCGGCAAGGTGCCCCGCATCCCCTTCAGCGAAGGTATCCAGATGCTGCGCGACGACGGCCTCGAGATTGGCGACTTTGACGACCTCAGCACACCCGACGAGAAGCGTCTCGGCGCCCTCGTGCTCAAGAAATACGGCTCCGACTTTTACGTCCTCGACCAGTTCCCGCTCAACATCCGTCCCTTCTACACCATGCCCTCGCACACTGCCCCCGCCCACCAGACCGGCGCCGCCGACCCCAACGCCGGATACAGCAACTCGTACGACTTTTTCATGCGCGGCCAGGAGATTCTGTCGGGCGCCCAGCGTATCCACGACGCAGAGTTTTTGTGCAAGCGCATGAGAGAGCACGTCAGCCCCGTCGACCCCAACTCGGATGGTCTGCGCGACTATGTCAATGCTTTCCGCTATGGATGCCCGCCTCACGCTGGTGGTGGTATCGGTTTGGAGCGTATCGTCATGTTGTGGCTGGGTCTGCCCAACGTGCGTCTCGCGTCGCTGTTCCCCAGAGACCCCAACCGTGTCATGCCTTAGATGGTCTAAAAAGTGCTGTGGTTCATGTAGACATGCCAAAATTCTTACATTTCGTTCTTCTCGTTATTCGTTGTTACATGTTATATTCTCCTCAAGGAGTCGTGGCGGTTTCTTCACTGGTGACTTGCTCGGCTGCCTCGTCTGATGCGGCTTCAGAAGCAAGAGCCTTCAACTCCTCGACCGCATTTGCAGCCACATCTCTCATCTCCTTCTTCATGCCATCGGCGTCTTTACCCTGCTTGACCAAATCTCTCCACTCTTCCAAGTTGGCACCAGCCTCTGCATCGCCTTCCTTGACCATCTTGATCATCCTACTCGTATCCTTGCCTGAACTCATATACAGCCCCTCCCTCCTCGTGGCCAACAAGATCCAAATGACATTCTGCAAAAGATCACTCGCACGCTTCATCTTGCTCATCCCCGCCACTTTCTGCTTCAACATCTCCTGTTTGCGAGACTCCAGTGCGGCCGCAGAAGGTTGCTCGATTTTTTGCTTTCGGGCCAGTTTTGCGGTTGCGGATAGAATGTCGTCTAGTGTTTTTGCTGCAGTCACCGCATCAGAGAATTTGTCGAGGTCGCGGGAGACGGCTTTGTTGGCGATGAGGTTTTGGTCTTTGAGGGTGCGGAGGAGGGTTGGTGCTAGGTCTTTGCGGGCCCAGTCGTAGATGAAGTCTTGGACGCGGGGTTGGAGTGTGGTGTCTGTGATTGTATCGGCGCCTTGTGCGTATAATTTCAGTGGTGTGAGGAGGTCTGTTTGGATGAGTGTTGTCAAGTTCGACGTTGTGGTTTCTTGTAGGGAGAGGATTTTGGTTTCGAAGGCTGATTGGACTTTTTTTTCTGGGTCGCCGGATTCGAGGATTACTTGGTCGAGAGATGCTTTGGGGTTATCGGAGAGGGATAGCTTGGTGGGATCGAAGGTGACTTCTTCACCTGGCCGTCTGGTGGACCATTGTTCAGTGGCTGTGTCGGCAGCTTTAGCCCCGATGGCAGATAGTCTAGCAGCAAGAGTATCCTGTGTTACAAGGAACGTAGACTTCCCTGTGCTCAATTCGACAATGCTTGAGCCGATATGTTTCTGTACGAACGCTTCTCGGATCACCCGTGCAAGATCGATGTCTGCAGCTTTCTGCAGGATTTGTGGTCTAGAGTTGACATTCACCTCGCAATATCCACTTCCGTCCAGTTCCTCTACCGCGTTCTGGATATATGTATCCTGGGCTTGCTGTAGTTTGCCTTGACGCTCTTCAAGCAAGGATCTTGGCGTGTAGCGAAGGAACCCATTCACCAGATCAACCAGTCCTTGAGCGCCTTTCTCGTCATGCGGTATCAGATTGTTGGCTGTCGACTCCAGCCAAGAAATGGGGACTTGGGGAAAAGTATCGCTAAGCACGACTGATCCTTGCTTGCCTTCGATGACTATTTTCCCAACGCTCGTTTCGAGCCTTTTGAGCAATCTGGAATCATAAGCCTTCCCGTTCTCGAGGTCCTTGAGAGATAGGTCGGCATCTTGTGCGGCAAGGATGCGGCGAAGTGTGGCAGTAGTGACGTCCTTCTCTATGGATATCTTGTCCAGATCAAGACCACGGTTGGCCAAATCGTTTTTGAGGCTCTGATATATGGCCTTTTGAGTAGTCTCTGGTAAGAGCCGTCGGCGGTCTGTAGTGTAGTGGATGCGTTCGTCTTCTTGAGTCAGGAGCCATTGGACATCATGAACACCCAGCTCATTGTGCAGACTGTTCAAGAACACGGGACCAGTAGCGCTCTGAAGGAGAGAGTGAAAACGCTTGGTGACTGCATCCGAACGAACAAGGCCACGGCCAGAGAGACTGCGAACAAGACATTCTTTTCCAGGTCGTGGTTCCGGAGGAGGAAACGACAGAACCAGTTTTCGGATATCGTCTTCGGTGAAGACGGGAGATCTGTCGACTTCCTTGGTTCCGAATATCGAAGGTATCATGTTTGTGAAACTGTGTAGAGAAGAAAAAAGAAGTAGCGATGATGTATGGAGAGCATCGAAGTTTCCTAATCGGGAATTCGTAGGTCGGAGTTTGCCGCTTGGACTCGTTCCGTCAGCGCCGCCATCACCGCCGTGCATAGCAGCGACGAGCAGGCAGAGGCACTTTTACAGGATATCTACGACTTGGCCACACATTCCGCAATCATGTCCATGTTCCGTTCGAAGAAGCTCGACCTTGGTGGTTTCGTCAACATCAAGGTCATCCGCGACCACACCAAGCGCAAAGTCTTTGAGCAGAACGAGACCGAGAGGTCAGTTGGACACCAGCATAATTTTGGCTGTTCGTGGACAATGTACTGATCGAATGGGATCATAGACAAGCACTTCGCTACATCATCCGCAACACACTCCTTCCGCAACGCGCTCGCGCCCAGGCCCAACTGCAACTGTCGCAAATGCACTGCTACACCCGTCCCACCCAGATCAAGAATAGATGTATTGCTGGAGGCAAGGGAAGAGGTGTTTTCCGTGACTTCCGCATGGCAAGAGTACGTTTGACCACGAGGACCGAGACTGGACACGAGAACACAATACTGACGTATCTTCTACAGTACCAATTCCGCATGCACGCTCTGGCTGGACAATTGCCTGGTGTGAAGAAGGCCAGCTGGTAGATCACGCGGCATAATCTTGTTACTATACTGTACAACACTTGAAACAAAGGGCATTGGGAAAGGCGTTGGGTGGGAACCAGGGACTTTGGGTGGCTTCGAAATTCAGAACATGTTATCTGCCTCTCTGCTTCATTGCAGACAGACCACTCCTTCTCCCCTTCTATCGGTTGTTTATTCTTTGCAACATGGCCAGTCTGGCGGGATGTATGCCCTCTTGAGCTCCCGCATCGACTTCGGGCTCGGGTGCCTCCTCTCCCTTGTCTGCTCCCTGAGCACCTCCCTTCTTGGCCTCCTTCGCTGCCTTGCGCTTCTCCTGCTTGGCCTCGGCCTCTGCTCTCCTCTGTCTCTGCTCGTTCAGTCTGACGTTCTTCTCCTTGAGCTTCTCCTTTCTGCCCTCGGACTTGCTGCCACCGCCTCCAGCCGTGAGCTCGACATTGATCCTACGCTTGCCCCTCTCGCCGCCGACGCCGCTGTCAAACATGCTGTGGTGGTACAGCTTCAAACACGTCTTCATGCGGTCGTAGTTGGCAAACTCGAGGAACGCAAATCCTTTGCTCTTGTTTGTGCCCTTTTCGGTCGAGTGGCGCACGGATTGCGGTTGGATGGAGGCAAAGTGCTCGGTGATTTGCTCGGTCGTGGCTGTAAAGGGCAGGTTGCCGATGAAGACGATGAAGCGCTGGTTCTTTGCTGCGGCGGCGGCTGCCTCGTCGCCGCCCTCTGCTGCTGTCGCTGCGTCTCCTGCCTTTTTGGCCAGTGGCTCCTTGTTGGCTGACGGCTGCTTCTTGCGCTTCTTTTGCTGTTTGGCTTCTACCGGGGCTGCGTTTTCTGACGAGGATTGCTCCTTGTCTTCTTCCGATCGCTTGCGCTTCTTGGATGAAGTCTTGTCCGAGGCGGCGTTCTGGTCGTCTGCTTCTGCGGCGGGTTCGTCGTTGTTTGGCGCATCGTCGGTGGTGGTTGTCTCGTCGACCTTTCTCTTCTTGTTCTTCTTGTATCTCTCCTCGGAACGCTTGGCCTTCTTTGCCTTGCCCGTCAGGACTTGCGCATCTGTTTCTTGTGACATTTCGGATCGTGTGATATGGGATGTTTGTGGTTATCTGAATATCAAAAAAAGTCTCTGTCTCGACTCGGGGTCCATCTCCGCACGTTTATAAGTCCGTGCTTTCTCCGGCACTGCTCTTTCACATGCTTGACCGGGTCTGGACATGAGGGCGAACTTGCAACTGATAAATTAAAAAAGCTCATGCAGACCATATTTACAGAACGCTCAGTAACCGCCGGTAAAGAAAAAAAAAGAGAGGGCCATCAATGCAACCATGTCTAGAGACACACGCGACAACGTTTTTTGGCCTGGCCGCCTATCTGCCGTCACTCTGCGATTGTCCTCCTCTTGAGTCCAGTCTGCACTATCGAAGTAACTATTCCATCCAGAGGTGGCTTCCTGAGCGTGAGGCCTGAGCGCAAACTACGACTGTGTGTCCGTGTCCTGTGCTAGTCTGTGTGTGTGTTGCCTGCGTCAAGTGGGTATCTGCGCCGAACACTGCCGCTGCTCCCCCAAACTGAAAAGGATCCAACGCCAGCGACTCCCAGAAACTAGACTTGGCAACGAGATTAAAGAGATCTATCATGCCGTGAAAATGCGAGTGTTGTGTAAAGTAAGGGAATCTTGGTATGCGTCTTGCCTGCCAGCTCAGAGGATGATGCATTTTTGCTTCTTGGGCTTCGAGGTAGGGCGAGGGCTCAACACGGCTCTGTCATGGACTGTTAGTGACTTGCATCATCCACGTCTTGACTCGTTGTACGCACCTGATGGCCTCGTCAAAGACACTCTTGAGGTTGCGCTGTGTGAGGGCAGAGCACTCCATGTACTTGACTGCCTTGATCTCCTTGGCAACGCTGATGGCCTGCTCGTACTGGATGGGTGCCATCTTCTTCTGTCTCAGACCCTCCTTGGTGCCCTCGTCGTCGCGGAGATCGAGCTTGGTTCCAACCAGGATGATGGGAACACCGGGTGCGTGGTGCTCAATCTCGGGGTGCCACTGCTCGCCTTGTCAGACACTGTTCTGCTCCAAGCCTTGTGTTTGCTTTTGCATTCCGTACCTTTGCCTTTACATTGTCGAAAGAAGGAGGGCTGACAATGGAGAAGCAGATAAGGAAGACATCGGTCTGGGGGTATGAGAGAGGACGAAGACGGTCGTAATCCTCCTGACCAGCAGTATCCCAGAGACCGAGACTGATGGGCTTGCCATCAACCATGACACTCGCAGAGTAGTTGTCAAAGCTGTCAAGCATCAGCATGTTATCCGACAAGGGGTGCGCATGGCCGACGATCTGGTGTGACATACACAGTAGGGATGTACTCGCCGGGGAAGGCATTAGTCGTGTACGAGATCAAGAGACAAGTCTAGTCGTTGTTTAGTTGCTTGTCGCACAAAGGCAAAAGGGAAGCACGAACCTTGCCGACGGCACCGTCTCCTGTAACGACACACTACAATGGTATTTAGCGGCTTTTATCTTCCAGAGGCTTGGTTGTAAGGCGTACTTTGAGTGACTGTGTTTGAGGGTTGGAGGCCATTGTGTAGACGATCTCTTGGTTGTGGTCTTCTGAGAGGAGGACGGGTGGTACAAAGGGTGATGATGTCGTGCGAGACGGGGAGCAGACGGGGCGTCGAAGCTTTCCAGATGCTGTCGTTCTTGGGGCGTCACTTGGAGAGTCAAGTGAAGGTGGATCGGTCTCTTGAGGCAGTAGACGACACGACAGAAGGCTGCTGCAGTGAAGGTTAGCGAGATGCGGCTCTGGGGCACTCCGAGAAGGCGGTAAACATGCCTTCTTTCACCGTCTCCACGTCGGGGCTAGTGTCTTACGGGTTGGAGCACAAGGCAAGACGTCAAGAAATTTGCCAGGTGAAGCAGCAATGGCAGAAAAAACCGTCGGGCTCCTGATGCGGCGGTATGGACAATGGCTCTGAAGTTCACTTGGGGGGCTCGCCTGTGCGATTGGTTGGGTTGAGCTCCTAATCCTATTATGCCGCCGGGACGAACCGAATTGCTACTGCTCTTCCTGCTTTTGCTTCTGCGGGGCGCTACGAGGAAGAAAGTCCTTCTCGATGCGATTCAAGCCTCGAAAGGACTGCGGCCGCGTTGATTTTTTTCTTGCCTAGCCAGCCGTACCCACTCACTGTCCGCCGTGCCTTTGCAGAACTTTACAACGTTATGCGCGCGAGTCACGTCGGCCAGGACACTTGAGCCGACCAATTATCAATTCCTTGCGGCCAAACACGCCGTCTGCCCCTGGGGCCTATGAATGACGTCTAGTATGCCAATAATACTTTTATCGGCCGACTTCTCAAAACTCAACCTGTCTCTGCTCCGTGTTTGGACCTCGAGACTGCAACCATCAAGTCTTGATGCACTCTGAGGCGGCCACGTTCTGGTTCAATCCCCGTTTCATCATGTGGAGAAGGGGCAGATAGACTTTGGATGTTCTCCGTAATCTCGTTTTGCTCAAGAAGCCCGTCTGAGGTCACTTTTTGTGATATCCATGTCAGAGCTTCAGATTCCGTCTTGCAGAATGAATATGAGGTAGGTCAACTCTTTATCGAATATTCACATGGTCTGAAGACGTCAAAATAGTAGAATGGCTGTCAGAAGCTTTTCTGTTGGAGTGGGGCGCCACGGGGCAAAGCCAATCCGTCTCGGCTCTCTTTCATACGAGCCAGCTTTAGGAGCTATGCTTTTTAGATAGGCGGGGTCCGCAAATTCACTTGTCCTCCTTCCTCAGCTTTCCTCCTCCCAGCATATACGTATGTGCACTCGACGTCCTGTGTTGTCAAGTTTCTATCACTGACTTGGCCAGTATTCCTCCAAGATGCCTGTCCAACGCATCGGCCAATCTATCCGTCTGCGCAGAGAGTATGTCGATGAATACATCAAGATCCATTCGGAGGTCTGGCCTGGCGTTTTGAAGAGGATTGCAGGCAGCAACATCCATGACTACAGCATCTTCTACGACAAACAGTCCAGCATCCTGTTCGCAACGTTCAAGTATACCGGAGATGATTTCGATGCCGATATGAAAGCCATGGCAGAAGATGAAGAGACGCAGAGGTGGTGGAAGGTGACGGATAAGATGCAGGAGAGCCTGAACGAGGGTGCTACTAGCAGCGTCGACGGTGGTTGGTGGCGTGCACTAGATGAGGTGTTCCATGTCGAGTAGAGTAGTAATGGTCTGAAGCGATGTCCATGAATCAAAAGCGTGGTCCTTAGGTGTCCTTGGCTCCCTTACTCTTTCTCTTCTTCTTTTTCTTTGGTTCCTCCTCGGTCGGTATGGGGCCTTGTAGCAAGGCTTGGAAGGCTGCCTTGTGTCCGCGAGGAGCCTTGTCGGATTTTTGTTTCTTGGGAGCGGCTGTCTTGGCCTTCTTCTTGGAGTCGGACTCACTGACCTCCACGTCTTTGGCACTGCTCTCGGCCTCGTCGTCGTTCATCTTGCGGCTCATGGCCTCGAAGCGCGAATGACTGCCGACTCTCTCGGTCATGTCTTCGAACTTTCTCTTGGCGCCATTCTTTTCCTTCTCTTGTTGCTCTGCGCGTTTCCTGTCATACTCGTCGTTTCCAGCTAGACCTTGCTTGATGAATCGACCGGCGGCGGCCTTGTCGAGAGTGGCATTGCGCTTGACGTGCGAAGTCTCTGCGAGCTTAATCTTCTCAAAGTATTGCTTGACGCGAGTGAGCTCGGCAAACACGGGGTGAGTCTTCGCATCGAGACCATTAAGGCGTAGGTATGAGAACAGCAGAGACTCGATAGCGTATGTGACGAGAGTGTAGAGTTTTGCCTTGTCGAGCAGAGGGAGTTTGCTTGTGCTGGCAGACAGGGCGGTATTGATTAGTGGCGCAAGCGACTCCTCGACTTGGTCGATGTTACTCGCGAGGCTCTCGACCAGCGGGCGTAGATCCGTATCCATGGTATGTGGTTGTGATGTTGATTTGCGATGATGGAATTTTCTGGAGATAAATGCGCCTTCTAGAAACAGACGGAGAAGGAGCGGCGGCGGCTCTCGCAAAGCCGAGGCTGACGAGCCAATCACAACCTTGGACGCAAGCATTAGTTTTGTCACTTATACCACCTTGACTTCAATCATCTCTGCCACTCCAACACCTACGACTCTCAGTCCAAACAACACCACTCCTCATACCAGCTACCAACATGCCTCGCAACAACCGTGGATCTGCTGCCCCTCCCAGGCGCCCTACCGCCGCTCCTGCCCGTCCTGCGCCACCCACTCCCCAGCAGGCTCGCTCGGCTTCTACTGCTGCCCACCCTCCTCAGCACCACGCTCCTCCCCCACCTGCCGCGGCTCCTGCTGCTCCTCAGCAAAGCGCTGGTCCTGGACTCTTCGGCCAGATGGCTAGCACTGCTGCGTAAGTCTTCGTCTGCCTGCTCGGGCTGCCTGAGAAGCATCGAGACTCGACAAGCTAACAATTATATGACAGTGGTGTCGCCGTCGGCTCTTCCATCGGTCACGCAATTGGCGGCTTCTTCGGTGGCGGTTCCTCAGCTCCTGTCGAGCAGCAGCCCCAGGCCGTCGCCAACCCCGCCGACAACAGCACCTACACCTCGTCCAACTACCAGGCTCCCAGAGCTTGCGAGACTGATGTCACAAACTTCCGTCGCTGCATGGACGAGAACCAGGGCAGTCTGACCATCTGCGGCTGGTACCTCGACCAGCTCAAGGCTTGCCAGTCTGCTGCCTCGCAGTACTAAACCCTCATTTCCTATCCTGTTCTGTACAATATCATATGAATCACGATAGCTTGTCGTTGCATCTCTCTCATCTCTTGTTTTCGTAGCAAGACTGTATCATTATTTGTTAGACATTTACATCCCTTTCCAGAAGATACATGCAGCGTCATATTTCAGCCGCCTTGTCTACGCCAGCATATATTTCCTGAGGCCACGCTCGGCCAAAACACCGACTGCTCCGATCCCGACCAAAGCAAGCGACCAAGGGTTGGTGACCTCTCTCAGGGCAGGCCAGAAGCTGTTCTTGTTTGCGCGCCACTCCTCCAACTGGACGTATTTCTTGGGTGCGTCGGCCTTGTAACGTTGCTCCTGGGACTCCTCATTCTGCTTGTCACCACCGATGAAGCGCAGGAAGACGTAGTTGGCCAGAGGTCCTATGAGACTGATTGGATGGAACATGCCGTTGGCAGCAAGAAGTAGCGGGAATGAGAAGTGGACCAGAGCATCGCCAAGGTAGTTAGGGTGGCGTACAATCGAGAAGACGCCGCTGCGGTTGAGATCATCACTCTTCTTCTTGTGCTCTTCGAGCTGCTGGTCAGCCAGAGCCTCCATGTTGAGACCAGTAGTGTACATTCCAATTGCGAGTCCATGTAGCAAGGCCCCATACTGAGGAGGCGTGGCTTCGATGCTTCCAAGCGTACCCTGCTGCAGCACCACTGACCATGACAGCGAGATGAGAGCTTGGAAGACAGCCTCGGGCAAGAAGACGGTGAAGAAGGCTTTGTTCCAGAAGCCAGTATCCTGGTTCATGTCGTCGTATCTAGGATCGTCCTTGCCACGCTTGACGCTACGAGTAGCGATACGGGCAAACAATCGAACACCCCAGAGCGTAACACCACCTAGAAGAAGCTTTTGCGTCCAACCAAGGGTTGATAGTGATTCACCGAGACTGAGACCGGTCTCTGAGCTACGTGCCCAGACTCCGTGATACCAAGCATTAAGCACCATTCCCGAAGGCCATAACCAGTCTTTGAGTTCGACGCGGCGAGTCACACGGCTGGCGGTGTAGGCCACAAGTGCGAGGGATGAGTGTAGGTTCAAAGAGGAAAGCAGGTTATCGTGCAGGAGCCCTAGCATGTTGGTCGTTGAAGAAGCCAATGCTTGAGGCTTTATGTTAGGCATTTGTATATGTGAAGTTGCAGCGGCAGCCGGATCCACTGGACCTTTCGAACCGTATGCCATTGCAGGTGTGATCTGGCAGGGAGTAAGTGAAACCTGTTGGCAGCTCGTGGTTATGAAAGCACATCAAATGTGGAGCAAGTGTGACGTTATGGGCTTTCGAGGCGTGATCGAGTTGCTCCATCTTATCTACCACATTCACATGATTGTCATGTAGGATATGATCTCAGGACACTCTAGGGAGTTTTCATCACAGTTATAAACCACAGGAACTCATTCCGGTGTGATTGTGGTTGTGGGTGCGTAAAAGGAAGCCTATACGGTACAGCAAGCGCATTCTTTGAACCGAACCTCTGCCTTCGTACTGAACTCGACATGTGTCTTGCAATGCGACAATTTATCATATAAAATGGTGTTAGGGCTGTTCCGAACACATATGATCCATGCTCGTCATCAGAACCGAGGCATACCACTAATGTTGGGTGTCAAAGAAACATGCTTGTTCAAAGTCAGGGTGGCCCCCGAAGCGTGGATTTTCGAACTCACTTGGCAGGATTGAGCATGTATAAAATATGTGATTCAAAAGAATCGACAGCAAAAACACCCCCAAGATCAAGTCTGGCATTAACAAAGGTTGCAAATGCCTTGCATTGATTGCTGGCGTGAGTACCAACTAGTAGCAAACATCACGTATTTGACCTGCTCGTGCGGAAAGCTTCCAGTCAGTGGTCAGCTTGCTCCAGCGCTGTGGCACACACAGGCTTTTTAACAATCAAGCAAGGCTAGACACCCGCAAAGCAACCACACAAAACCAAACACCTGCACGCTGGTGTACGGCCCGCACAGTTGAAATGCAGCGGGTTTGCTGGTTGGTGTTGGTTCGCTGACTTGCAGGCACGCCGCGCCAGGGACAAAGTACAAAGGCAGGGCTTCACAAGTGCACAACGAAGGGCAAACTTGCGGTGTGTTGAACGTACCTCCTGTCATGGTCGCTCGCGAAAATAGTGGATGAGTACCTATCACGCAACGGTGCATTAACGAGAAGCTCAAGGTCCATCTCCCCTGAAAACGGCAGCGAAGCTTTGCAGGAGACACAACACCAAGTTTGCCGGTGGAGCAGGCCCAGAGTCGCGCCGACGACGTGTAAAGGCTGGCAGTTGTTGTCAAATGTCAGCCCGAACCAGTTCACGCATCGACCTGCGTTGAGCAATTTTGCCTGCTGCGAGGCCGACCCTGCTTTTCTTTCCCCCCTTTCAACGGTCTCGCTCCCTTCTTACCTTTTTAACGGCTTCGACGTTTTGTCGACAATGCAGAAGCGTCACCCCTGTTCACAACATGTGCAAAGGAAACACAAAGCTTGCGCGAGGAAAACCATCCGATGAATGCACTGAGTTCGTGTATATCGATGGAGAAGCTGATCATTGGATACAGGTGGCACACCCCTTGCAACCAGAGCCGACCTCTCGTCACTGCTGCGAAGCCTTGCAGTTGTGAAAGCAGTTCAAAAGTAATCCGCAGGTAAATCCACAGTAAACAACATGCACGATCGCTATGAAAAATCCACGATCAACCCGCATGCCGTTATGGGCCCTGGCTTCATGGCTTCAACATTCCATCCCCTTTCCTAGTACTCAGGTGGGGAATGCTCTGGTCTTTATAGGAGATATAACCCATGAGGGATCAAAACAAAAGTCTACATTCCCGCGACTGTTTGTTGTTTTGATACCTCATTTCCACTCTCACTCTTCACGCAGTTCGCTCCTCCTGGCATATCTTATGCAACGAACCCCTACCCCAATAGTTCATCCGAATAATCGATAGGACGGACAACCATGCAGAGCGTTAGAGATTGTCCCATGGATATGAGTACCGCTCATGCGAGACCACAGCCCAGGGAAGAGAGGCTTAGGATACCGGGGCAACCACAACAGCGTCAGATGAGGACAAAGTCTCAGCCAAACCTTAGGTCCATGGCTCGTCGACCATTGCCTGGAACAGGTTCTCAAGCAGAGAACCACAACGCATACAGGACTCCCAGAGTGGTACATCCTCCTCTTCCAACCAACACTCATCGTCGCAAGCATGAAGCCATGTTTATCGAAGAGCCTCCATTCGAGCGACCATTCTCTCCCGAGTCTGACTCGGAAGAACACATGATCTTGGATTACTATCTTCAAGCATCATACCACACTCCTCTGTCTAGGGTTGTGTCAGCCGAGGAGCCCTGCAACCAGGGTGGAGCCATGGCCGCGTTTGACTTTGGCCTCGAGCACACGTCTGAGCCATCCTACAGACGTCCTCAGCCTTCAGTACAACGACCAAGGACAGCACACGAGTCGTCACCAAGAAGACAGTCTCCTGCATCACCTCAAAGGCAACCTCCTTCATCGCCTCAAAGACAACCTCCTTCATCGCCTCAAAGACAACCTCCTTCATCGCCTCAAAGACAATCCCCTTCGTCACCTCACAGGCAACATCCCTCGTCACCTCACAGACAGTCCTACACCCTCTTCCCCAAGGAGCAACAGCAACCATCCACCCCACGCATCAGCGTCATCAGCGACAATGGCAGTATCCTATCTCATCACAGCCAACACAGCCACCACCGCCCCCGCACCTCCTCACTAGCATCCTCGGAGCGTTCGCGCTCAGACTCTTGCATGTCTGTCCGCCTCCAACCCTCCGCTCCCCTCTCTTCCCCCAAGCGTCCCCAAACCTCCCCTCGCATGCGCACCACCAGCGCATCCTCCCAACAGCAAACCAGCCTCTCCGACCAACCTCCCTCGCGCTGGTCAGGCGAGACGGTAGACGTGGTCCTGGACTCGCCGGCCTCTGGCAGAAACGCAGTCGACAGGACCAGAGATTCTTCGTCGTCGACTTTGGTGGCTACTAGTCCTGCGTGGCCCACCGGCAGCTTCTTTGAGGATGACGAGGATGAAAAGTTGCCTTTGAGGCGCAAGGTGGCGCAGAAGCTGAGGAGTTCGCGGTCGAGCAATGCGTTGAGGTCGGCTAGCAATCCTGCTGGCAGTGTGGATCAGCAGCCCAAAAAGTCTTCGTGGACTCGTCGGTTGGTTACCTGGCACCGCGCCTAGAACAGTGTACATAGAGTTACGATTCTACGATATCTGATGAAAATGACGTTCAAAACACACTCCAGTCTCGAAACCATGTGAACCAAAACAAAACTTATCATTATTATTGTCATTTCTGAAGAAGGGTATCGTCATGTACTGAGAAACATCCAAAACGCCAACCTGTCTTGTATGTGTCTAAAGACTTATGCCAGTATCCCCAAAACGCCTTCGTGATGCATTCGTTATCGTGTAAACATTAAGAGAGCATGCTCTCTATCGAAGCCGTAATATCCATCCAGGTACTTTCATCTTTCTTCGACCTGGCTTCGCTGATGCTGCGAACCGTGTCGACAGGTTTTTGGTTGAGTATATCTTCCTCAGGGAACCAAGAGCCATGTAGCCCGTAAGGAACACGCTGTGGAAGAGCTACCCTACCAACTACTGTACGCATGTCTTTGGCGTCAATGATCCAAAGCTCACTCTTTGCTCTGATTGTGGCATCTGAATCCAAGGGCACTTCGCCGTCGGGGCCCAGCTGGGACTCATCAAAGGCATATGCGATGAGGTAGCCGTCATCCTCCGTCAAGGTCTGTCCTGGATTGGCCTTGCGCGGGATGAATCTGGGTTCTTGAGCGAACCAACCAGCAGGCATGCGGAAAATTTGAATTGGGTCGTCCTCGAGAGGAGATTCCACAATCTCTTGAACGGTGCGGGTATCAACACAGCCGGTAACTGATTCGAGCTTTCCCATGTCGGTCAATCGATCACCCTTCTCAATGAGTGTTTTGGTATCGATCTTGGCCAGGGCGTCAATCTTGACCGAGCGGCCCAGAGCCGCATTGAAAGAGGAGACTGATGTAGTGCATCCATAGACATAGCGAGCTTCCTGCATGTCGAAATCGGGATGAACCGAGGGGAACTCGAAAGAGATCGCAGACAGTGCGTACTGGGCAGTAATCTGAGAAGACTTGAGGGAAAAAGCGTAGTGGTACAGCCGGCACTGATCATCCTCTTCAAGAATTTCCTCAATGTCATCTCCTTGCTTGTCGAAGTAGGATGCGGTGGCCTGGCCGTTGTCTGTAATCTGGATCAAAGGCTCGCGCTCCAGGCCGGGTGATTCTAGAGTAGGCGCTCCTTCGTACAAGCATGTTTCATCTGCATTGTACTTGGAGAAGAAAGGCATGTTCTTCTTGACGGCCTTTACGGTCTGTTCGGTGGGTTGCGGTGCAGCGATATTGCCAGCACTGAAGACCAAAGAAGCAGATGTCAATCTACAGGTCAGTAGGTGGACGGTGTCGACCTTGCCTGAGATGTCATAGTCGTCCCAAGCGTTTGCAGTATGGAAGATGCAACAAGCAGTAGTTTCAAAGTACTTGACTTGCTCTGGATGGTGTCGAGGAAAGACACCGAAGCGGGCAGGCTTCGTAGGATCGTACTCGATGACAGCCTTGTTCTTGGCCAGGTTGAAAGGGTCAAGAGAAAGAGGAAGATCCATGATGATAGTGTGCTTGAGAGAGACGCCAAAGTCGTGCATCATTTTGGCGCCGGTGATTCCTGGGACTGGGCGCTGAACAATGCCTTTGTTGGTCTCGGAGCGAGCAGAGGTCGGCGGGATGATCGAGTACTGAACATAGGGAGGGAGGAAGGTGGAGTGGAAAAGCATCATTTCTCTGGTGATTGGGTCGACTTTTGGATGAGCAGTAGTCCACTCACGCAGGAAGCCGAGCAGGCCTTTGCCCGAGAACGAAGGATCATTGGCGTTCAGCTCAGGCTCGCCCTCTGCACGATTGCCATCGTACCAGCCAACAGTTTCCAGTCCAGGGAGAGCGATGCGCATTGGTGGACCGCTCTCGCATGTTGCCAGGGCTCTGCCATCATGATAGAGGATGGCCGTGTTGGCGACGCTAATCCTCTTGATTGCACGAGTGGAGCCAGGCAAGAAGGACAGAATGACAAGCACGATGGTGCGGAGGATACGTAGGACGATGGTAATGAGGGACGAGAGAGGGTTGACCAGAGTCGCGATACTAGGCAGGATGGGCGAGCGAAGACGCGGAGACGCGGCAGTAGAGAGAAAGACGTCGGTCAGGATATACTGGTTGACGAACTCGGGCTGGACAGAACCGTCTGCCTGCCTGGTGAACGAGACGCCGCTCAGCATGCCATCACCATCGAACCAGTGAGCATCGCGACCCAGGTCCTCGTTGGACACAGGATTGCCTCCGTTGCGGACATATTCACCGCCGGCAAGCTCGGATGGAATGATTCCTGAATAAGTACATTTGGTGAGAGGCAGCGTTTGGTTGATGGGGGCGAAGTTGCCTGAAAGATAGCTGAGAATGGTTAGTCGAGTGTCGAAACAGGGCGGGACGAACAAACATACGCGTGTTTGTGCTGTGGCGGGCTCCTCTTGGTCTTCTGTGCGAAGAGAGGCATGTCCTCTAGCAAAAAGACGTTATAGGTGAGGGCAACTCAGTTCAGGCATCGAAGTAGGCACTTGGAGTGTGGAAGAGGCTTGTAGGGCGACAATATCTGGGCTAGCAATGGCATGGCATGATTTGAGAGCGCATAAGGTGACAAGCGCCAAAACCATGTCGCATAAAGTGCCGTGTAACCATGACATCAGGGCAGGTGCAGCATCATCGCTTGACTCTGGAATGACATGTGCGGCAGGTGCGACCGTGCTCCAGAATCGCCGATGAGGGCAGGCGCTGCCGAGGAAGCCGACGCTGCCGAAGTTGGTCTTCTGGCCCAAGTCGAGAGCGTCTCTGAGGGAGGGCTCTTGACGCTTGACGCTTGCTGTCAGAGTTGCGCAACTCGACTCCGACACTCCTTTTTTGTTTAGTATGGCTTTGTGACAGTCTTGGATCCAGCAATTGTCTCGATACCATGGGCTACGACTATGCGCTTGTGTGAGAAGGCTCCTTTCTGCTCGCGCCCTCTTCCTCCCGCACACTACTGATGCCTGTATACAGACACGTCAAGTACACGATCCCTCCCGCAATCGCCTTGACTCTGCTCTACCGACCTCTGTTGACCCGTCTCGATCTCTACAAGATTCTCTTCCTCGTCACCGTATGATCCGTTTTCGCCTATACACTTTCTTTGCGCCAGTCTCACCTTTTTCAGATCGCTCTCGTGTCCACCACCCCATGGGACTCGTACTTGATCCGCACCCGTATCTGGTCATATCCTGAGGATGCCGTAACTGGACCCAAACTCTTCGATATTCCATTGGAGGAGGTCTTTTTCTTCATCATTCAGACCTACAACACTTCGCTCCTGTACCTGCTTTGCAGCAAGCCTACTTTCCACCCCGTCTATCTGCATCGCCAGGAGAAGAATGATCGCTGGAAGTACATCAAGTTGGCAGGGCAGCTTGTTCTGGGTCTGCTCCTCAAGAAAGCTGTGAACCTGATCAGAGCTGAAGGTGCCGGCACATACATGGGTCTGATCCTCGTCTGGGCCGTCCCATTCCTGCTTTTGCTGTGGTCGCTAGCATATCAATTCATCCTTGGTCTGCCCGTCACAAACACCCTGCTGCCAATTGCTCTCCCAACTCTGTATCTCTGGATCGTTGATACCCTGGCTCTCCGAAGAGGCACCTGGGTCATCGAATCTGGAACTAAACTTGGAACACATCTTTGGCCCGGTTTGGAAATCGAGGAGGCTGTCTTCTTCCTTCTTACAAACACACTCATTGTCTTTGGCCTTGTGGCCTTCGATAACGCTGTTGCAATCCTCAACGCCTTTCCCTCCCACTTCCCTTCCGTGCCCGCACTTCCGTCGCCTGTGCTCCTGGTCCGGGCTCTGCTCCTTCCGGCCGCTGCATACGACGAGGACCGTATTGAGGGCTTGTCCGAGGCTGTTGAGAGACTTCATAAGAAGAGCCGAAGTTTCTATCTGGCTAGTGCAGCTTTCTCCAGCCGCCTGAGAGTGGACTTGATCGTTCTGTACTCCTTCTGCCGCGTGGCTGACGACCTGGTCGACAATGCCGCCTCGCCCTTGGAGGCTCGCAAATGGATTAAACGCCTTCGTACTTTCCTTGATCTTTCTTACAAAGCCAAAGACCCGACGACGCACGACCAAAACACTGGAAGCATCGTCCGACATGTTGTCACTGAATTCCCTCGAAGCACCCACACCGCATTGCTGCAGCTGCCTGTCTCGCGCCTCTCTTCCAAGCATCTTTACGATCTTCTCAAAGGCTTTGAGATGGACCTAGGATTCCAAACAAGCAAAGGAGCTCAACCTTCCACTTTCCCTATAAAATCAGAGTACGACTTGGATGTGTACTCATCACGGGTTGCTGGTACAGTGGCTGCCATGTGTATTGAGCTCGCCTTCTCCCATTATCCAGGGGAAGTGTCGCCCAAGCAACAGGAGCAAATACTGGACGCTGGAATCACGATGGGAATAGCTCTTCAATACACCAATATTGCCCGTGACATCGGCACGGATGCTTTGATGCAGCGCGTCTATCTGCCGACAAGTTGGCTCAAGGAGGAGAACCTGACACCTGAACAAGCGATCCAGGTTTTCACGATAATGGACTCTAAACCTACCCTTGGCGCTGAGGATGAAATATTCGCGCTCAAGTTAGAACGACTGAGACATCGTCTGTTGGACCGATCGTTTGCATTGTACGAGGACTCGCGTGGTGCGATTGACAAGCTACCCTCAGAAGTGCGCGGACCCATGCGCGTTGCTACGGAGAGCTACATGGAGATTGGGCGAACACTGAGGCAGCCGGGCTACAGGGTCAGAAAGGGAAAGGCAACCGTAGACGGCTGGCGAAGACTGGCAGTGGCTTGGAAAGCGCTGCAGTGATACATAAAGTAGAGATACCCTGTTCATATCTATGCATCATAATGTAATACCCTGCTCGATCACGTTGTGGTGGTCTGACCAAGATGGAGTGCGAATCGTGAATCGTGATACAGTTTTGATATGCAATGGTGGAGCGCTCGGGCCGTAGCGTGATGGTGGGGTTGGATGCGAACCACGAGATTGTCGATGGCCGATGGGGGCGTGTCCGGAGCTGCACGGCAAAACGCCATGATGAATGCTTGGACATTATCTGCTTTACATCATGTAGCCGCTTACTGTCACTTGCCAATCCCTTTGCGGTAGGCAGATCGATTCTCGAGTCCAACCATGAGCGGCACCACTCACCAAAAGACGGCCATCGTCGTAGGTGTGTATCGGAGCCGTCGCCGGCGACAAACACAAGACGCTGACAGATGGTGTTACAGGAGCTGGAGCTGGAGGAGTCTCGACGGCCGCGCGACTGGCCAAGGCAGGATTCAAGGTCACTGTGCTCGAGAAGAATGACTTTACCGGAGGTCGCTGCTCCCTTCTGCACCATGAGGGCTGGGTGTGTACCACTGCATCCTTGGTCCTATATGTGTCTGCACGAGACTGACGACAACGACCCAGCGCTTCGACCAAGGCCCGTCTCTACTTCTCCTCCCGCGCATGTTCCACAAGACATTCGCCGACCTCGATACAAGTCTGGAAGCCGAAGGAGTACACATAGTCAAATGCGAGCCAAACTACAACATGTGGTTCGGCGATGGCGAGAAGTTCCAGCTCTCGACCGATCTGGTTCTGATGAAGGAACAGGTTGAAAAGTGGGAAGGCAAGGACGGATACTCAAGATACCTCTCGTTCCTCCGCGAGGCCCACAATCACTACGAACTCAGTGTCGAGCATGTGCTGTCGCGCAACTTTACCAGCATTACCTCAATGCTGCGACCTAGTTTCCTCGGCCGTGTATTCGAACTACACCCCTTCGAAAGCATCTACAGTCGCGCTTCAAAGTACTTTTGGACCGAGAGACTACGCCGCGTTTTCACCTTTGCGAGCATGTATATGGGCATGAGTCCCTTCGACGCTCCTGGAACATACAGTCTCTTACAGTATACGGAACTGACTGAAGGCATCTGGTATCCAGTTGGAGGCTTCCACAAGGTGAGCACAGCAATTCAAGCCAACCAGGTAATTCCTGACTAACATCGCATTGCGCAGGTCATCGAGGCACTGGTCAAGGTTGGTGAGCGTCTAGGCGTGACCTACAGACTTTCGACCCCGATATCCAAGATCACTCTCTCCCCAGATGGTCGCCGAGCTACTGGAGTTGTTCTTGCCAATGGCGAGACTCTGACCGCCGACGTTGTGGTCAACAACACCGATCTAGTGTATGCATACAACAACTTCTTGCCTCCCACGCCATACGCAGAGTCATTGGCGAATCGCGAGACATCTTGCAGCAGTATATCCTTTTACTGGGCATTGGACCGCAAGTTGCCAGAACTCAACGCCCACAACATCTTCTTAGCGGATGAGTACAAGGAAAGTTTCGATTCTATATTCAAGAAGAATTTGATTCCGAACGAACCCAGCTTCTATGTCAACATTCCCAGCCGACCGGACCCCACAGCTGCTCCCGAAGGCAAGGAAGCCGTTGTCGTGTTGGTGCCCGTAGGACATCTCCTCGGCGACCATGAGAACCCCACAAAAGCTGTCACAGCCTCGGACAAGGATATCCAACAGAGTAGTGCCGACGGAAAGATGACGAAGTCAAAATCTGCAGATGGTATCAAACCAGCCGAAACCCAGGACTGGCCCAAGATGATTGCACTCGCCCGCAAAACAATTCTCACTACCATCGCCAAACGCACTGGTGTTGATATTGAGCCACTAATTGTCCATGAGATTACAAACGATCCCATCACATGGCGTGAATCTTTCAATCTTGATCGTGGAGCTATTCTGGGATTGTCGCACTCATTCTTCAACGTGTTGTCATTTAGACCAGCCACGCGTGCGAGACGAGGTGGTTGGCTGGACGGTCGCTTTGGTGGCGGTATCGTTGGCAGAATCGGCGAGCTTCTCTTCAGCGGAGGTAGCATCGAGCGTCTGTACATGGTTGGCGCCAGCGCTCATCCTGGCACGGGTGTACCAATCGTGCTAGCAGGTGGCCGGTTGGTCGCGGAACAGGTATGCCAGGACCTTGGTGTAGAGATTCCATGGCAAACCAGACCCGCAAAGACTGAGCGAACTGGCGTCCTGGATCAAGTTCAGACTTCTCTCACACTTGAGTGGATTGTCTACATTCTCCTTGCATTGCTCGTGCTTGCTCTTGGTATCTTCCTTGGTAAGCACGCCTAAGCCTTCTTGCACGAAGGACCCTTAGATTTCTTTAACGAATAGACTTTGTAATATCTACCTGTCCAAGCCATTGTTCCTTGGTCCCTGAGGTGGCCGTCGCCAGTCACGCATCCGTTTACCTAATTACCTGAGCCCAACCAATATCAGGTGAGCCAGCGCGGTTCTCGCAGGATGCCGGTTCCAAAAGCTTCGCACTTTTTGAAGCACGTCATGCGGTGAAACTGCAATTCTGCGGTGAAGCCCTTTGCATGGGTGACACATGTGGAAGAACAGCAACTGTTGGCGAAGTCGGTGCACACCTCTATCGGCATCTTCGGCCCATGGCGGAAGTTCACGATCGCAAAAAGCCAATTTTCCTGTTTTCACGCGTCGTCTTCTCTAGTTGGTCGTAGATAGATGAAGATATGAATAATAGGAGACGCATCCATTTAAGAATGAATAATCATTCGCTGCGAGGTACGTACAGCTTTGTGACCAGGTTCTGCATGTCACTCACGAACATGTCATGCCACTCCAACCGCCAAATTTGACCTCTTTTCAGATGCATACAGGTACGGTTGTCACGGCACCAAAACGACGCATGAAATGGAAGGCACGTCATGGTCGGATTTCAGGGAAAAAAACATGACAACGTCTGCTAAAGCCTAAAGGTCAGGAATCAGCACGATGGCAGTTGTTTTTCGATGCCGAAAGGATGGAATTTGAATTTGGTCCCCCGGAGTCAAACCAAGCTTTTTGAGATCGGGCGGCGGAAAGGGCTTGGACTGCTTGATGGCTCGATGGCGTCGCGATGCAGCCAAACCCCAGAGCCGCTGACATCGATGATGTCAAGGATGTTCCACTTGAATCATGATAGCTAGATTGGATAGTGAATATTCTGCACGTTTGATGACGGTAGTGATGATTCCGTCCACGGAGCATTCGGACAGTATGCTGGATTAGTGGCTCGCGGCGCCGTGGCGTGAAAGGCCCTGCGGTGCGATAGTGAATACTCGATGGCGCGTTGGGCCTGTGCGACTACCCGCAGATCACTTTGGTGGGTGATTGGGTTCGTGTTGTAAAGTGAGCAGAAAGGGTCGTCGATCCAAGAGAGAAGCGCTGTTTCCCTCAGATCTCGTCATAGGGTGATGTCAAAACAGATTGGCTTGACCCCGTCGTTCCGCGCATTCCTTACACTGCGTTTATAAACCACAACTTCCCTCGCCTGGTCGCCATCTTCCATCCACACTCTTCTGATTGTAGCATTGCTTTCTTCATCTCATCTACATCACTCAAGATGGCAGGAAACAACGCCCTTAACGTCAATGGTAAGTCCATCACTTGCATTTGTTTCTATGTACAGCGCGCTGACTGTATTTGCGCGCAGGCAACACTGTCAATGGCAAGACTGTCGACATTGCCATCACCGTCCGCGGTTCTGACTGGTACTGGGCTGTCTGCGCCGTCATGACCGCTTGCACATTCATCTTCCTCGGTCTGGGCATGACCAAGCCTCGCCAGCACCGCGTCTTCCACTACATCACTGCTGCCATCACCATGGTCGCTGCTATCGCCTACTTCTCCATGGCCTCCAACCTCGGCTGGACTCCCATCGATGTCGAGTTCCTCAGACCTAACATGCCCCGTGTTCGCGGTATCAACCGTGAGATCTTCTACGTCCGCTACATCGACTGGTTCATCACTACTCCTCTCCTTCTCATGGACTTGATGTTGACCGCTGCCATGCCTTGGCCCACTCTTCTCTTCATCGTCCTTGTCGATGAAGTCATGATTGTCACTGGTCTCGTTGGTGCTCTCGTCCGCAGCTCCTACAAGTGGGGTTACTTTGCCTTCGGCTGTGCTGCTCTCGCCTACATTGTCTGGGTCCTTGTCTGGGAGGGCCGCCGTCACGCCAACGCTCTCGGCACCGATGTTGGCAAGTGCTTCACCTACTGTGGCTCGCTCACCACTCTTCTCTGGATTCTCTACCCTATCGCCTGGGGTGTTTGCGAGGGTGGCAACGTCATCTCTCCCGACTCCGAGGCTGTCTTCTACGGTATCCTCGACTTGCTCGCTAAGCCTGTCTTTGGTGCTCTCCTCATCTGGGGTCACCGCGGTATCGACCCCGCCCGTCTCGGTCTCTACATCCACGACTACGACGAGAAGGACCCCGCTGTTAAGGACAAGGTCGGCGCTCCTGGCCCCAACGTCCACCCCAACACCAACAGCAGCGTGCCTACCACCGGCCAGACTGCTGAGACTGTCTAAGCCTGCGCGCATAATAATTGGAAGGTTGCTCGTCTGAACGTTCGCATAGAATGCTTCAGGACGAGTCCTACGATTCTCTGATTAATAGCAGTTACCCTGCTTGGGATACCCATGGACATGCTAGCATGTTTCACCTTGCTTTTCACGTTTCTTCTTTCATGATCACGACTGGGGGATGATGACGAAGACTTTACTCTGTACAATAATACACTAATTCATGGCAAACGCATGCATACTCATACATATTCCTGCTCCTTTACTCATTTGTGCCGACTTTGAGGTCCGTATACCGACAAGACTTTGTAACTATCCTATCTGTGCGACCAATCTGTGTTCATCTCGTAAGCGAACTTCCAAGGCGCTTGCGATCCTTCACCGCCTCCCCGCACCACCCACGTCGCTCAACAGTTCATGTGTAAGACAAACAGACCGTGTAGCAAGAGTAGGTTAATGCCTGTTTCTTGTGTTTGTGCTGCTTTGTATCTGAAGCTCACACCATATGAACGACCTCGACAACTATCTCTTGGATTGTGAACTGTTTCTGGAGATAGAATGTCTTTACGACCCGAGGACCATCGCTCGTCGCGCTCGAGGTCCAAATCGCACTCGCGACGTGACCGATCACGTTCACATAGCAATGTGCGCAAAACACACAATGTTACTCCGGACAGGCCCGCAGAGTATGTCTATGCCAACACCCCTGCTTCGGTACCACGTCACGTCTCACCGGTAGTAACCATGGCCACGATGCCCGCCATGCCGGGTGACTATGACGACGAGTATACCGTCAACCCTGGAAGCAATTTGCGCGGCGACGGACAGCATTTACCTTACCCTGTTGTGGGACAGATGCCTTGGCCATCCGAACCACAGGAGATTGACATGGGCGAGTACAAGGATTTTCCACCGCATGAACGGCCTGGGTATGTTGCGTCTAGGGATGCACGCGATGATGACTCTGATCTGGCGTATGGAAGTCTGCCTTTGCCAGAGGCTAGAAGGGGTCGTGGTGGCCGTGTGAGTAGCCAGCGTGCTGCCTCGCCGTCGGGCCATGCGTCTGCCTCTTATCGGTATCCTGTATCTGGCGGGCCTCAGGGATCGCAGTCCACCACGTCCAACCCTCCATCTGGACAGCCTCAGCAATATCAGTATTCTCAACCCAGACCTGATCAATCCTCGGCACGTCATGACTACAGCACTCAGACGTATAGTCCGGCTGCTGGAAAGCAAGTTCAAGGTTCTGCTCTAAAAGCCCAGACGGTCGATGTGACGCCTGGTATCTCCAAGCAGACCAATCTTGGTCTGACGGTGCGTATGGACCGCTTGTCGGTTAGTGGCAACCGGCCAGATATAGCTGGAACATTGCCTCCGCCCAGCCCCTTGCTAGAAGCATACCGCGGAACCTACCAATCCGTGTCTCCAATGATGGCACCCATGAAGTTATCTCCAGACAGCGATCTCGACAGACTGTCTTCGCTGTCCCCCGGCCCACCATCCGATAGCAAGCACCACCGACGCTCCAGGAGCAGCACCAGCAAAACCGACTTGGTCGGCTCAGGCTCCGAAGCAACCCCCAAAGACCACAAAAAGCGCGCTAGACTCTACGACGCCGAGAAAGACGCCCTGGCTCTCAACCAAGCAATCTCGCACCACAAAATAGACGTCGACACAATCTGCACCATCCTGCCCCGTCTAACCCACGACCAAATCCTCGAGCTCCGCAAGGAGTACAAGAAACACGTCAAGGTCCAGGGCCGCGGCATCAACATTGCCAAACACATGAAGATGAAGCTGGCAGGCAACTTTGGCAAAGCGGTGTATGTGTGTGCGCTGGGCAGATACGAGAGCGAAGGCTACTGGGCAAACTTCTGGTACCAGTCGCACAGCAGCAGGCGCGAGCTACTGATCGAAAGCCTGATGGGACGCAACAATGCCGAAATCAGACAAATCACAGAGGCGTTCAGGGATAAACGGTACAATGACGATTTGGTCAGGTGTATGGAGAAGGAGCTCAAGCCGGACAAGTTCCGCGTGGCCGTGCTGATTGCACTCGAGGCCAGACGGCAAGAGGAGAGTGAAGTGTACCCGAGACAATATGTCGACAAGGACGTCGATGTGCTGAATAAATGTCTGATGGCCAAGGAAGGCGGAGAAAGCACAATGCTGGAGATTGTGGTCAGGAGGAGCGATGCCCATTTACGCGAGGTGCTAAAGGCATATGAGCGTAGACACGGCGTCAACTTTGCAAGAGAAGCATTGAGGAAGAGCAACAATCTGGTCGTGAGTCAAACCCCATTGTTTTCCTTTTACTGTGGGAGGAGTACTGACCAAAGCTGACAGGGAGAGGTAATCTGCCACATCCTCAACGGAGCAATCAACCGACCGGCACGAGACGCTCTCCTACTCCGCCACGCCATCGACGACATTAGTTCCCACAACCGGGACGAAGAGTTACGCTACGAGCTGCTCATCTCGAGACTGATGCGAGTGCATTGGGACCACGCACATCTAGGTCGCGTAAAGCGCGAGTACGCAGAAAAGTACCGCAAGGACCTCGAGCATGATGTCGAGGACGCGACAAAGAGTGATTTCAGAGAGTTCATGTATGAGATCTGCAAGACGTGAGTAAGGTGGGCAAAGAAGCAAAGAGATGCATGCATGAGATGATGGTTTTACGAGTCTATGAGGTTTCTTGTCATGTCCAGGTCTGCTGAGATATATAGCACATATAGTTAAAAGTCATGTCTTTCACACTGTCACGAGGCCTCTTGGAGGACCAACCTACAGGTGACTGAAAGTGTTGACATGGAGGAACTCGAACTATGCAGATGTCATACTCGGTGTGGATGTAGTCCGGGCAATGATGGTGATCGAATACTCGAAGCGTTCACACAAGCAACTGCGAATGAGCAAGGGAACCAAAGCAAGTCATTTTCAGAACAGTTCATACGACTTTGTCTGGTAAAGAGCCCCCAGTAGAGGGAAGCCACTTTCCATCTTCTCTCTTTTGTCTTTTCGTTGTGTGGACAGCCAGATGAAGTTTTGTCATTGTCTTCATATTGTTTTTCCCCTTCCCACGACGGGCAGCCACAGGTTAGGCCATGACCAGTTGGGACATCCACATTTGTTGCAAAAATAATCTCATTGCCCTAATGCCGAATAGAAGAAACTCCCCTGAATCAATGCCCTGACCTAGCAACAACGCGCGTTTTTGTGTGTCATTCAGATATTTGATCAACCCCATCCTTTGTCTTTTAAGGAGAAGTCATCGTTTAGGCGGAGGCGTTGGTAGGGCCGCGGGCGCCCTTGGGGGTGCCGTTGCGGAAGCCGTTGCTGAACTTGCGGGAGACGAGCTTCAATGAGCGCATGCGGCCGGTACCGGTGGTCTTTCTTCTCTTGGCCTTCTCGCCCCAGTTGACTGTTTGGCTCTATGTCAGAAGTGTGTTCTCATGTATCAGTGGAGGATGTGTGGTAGTCGGGTGCGGAGTGTTCAGATGTCGGAGAATGTCGATCGGCTATTCGTAGGCCACAATGGCAGTGTCGAAGAGGTGGTGCTCGGAGGTGGAAGAGAGGTATAGGATCGGAACGTACACTTTCTGATGCTAGCGCTGGGGTAGCCGCAGTTGGAGCAAGTGTGCTTCTGGACGTGGAGAGAGCGGGAGCCTGTGTTTGGTCGTCCGTCAGCATTTCGGGTCCAGGAGATGGGTCGAGGGCCGTCGTCGTCGGTGGTGGGAGTGCATACCGCAGCGTCTGCACAGAACGTGCGTCTTGTTGTGGCGCTTGCCGAAAGATCCAGTACCCTTGGCTGCGCGCAGGTGTTAGTTATCCAGAATCCATCGCTCTGACAAGAGTATGCGGGCGGCGACTAACTCATTTTGAAGTATCGACTGTGCGGCTGGCTGTGAGAGGGTCGGTCGTGTCGCTGTCTGCTCAGGAAATCTTGTGGGCTTTGCGAATTCTGTCTGGTGCGTCGCGCTCCGCTTCAAGCCTTGGCGTTCAAGTGCGACCGGGGATTTGCCGCGATGTCGCTGCTTCCTCGACCATTCGCTTTTCGAACATTACTTGCAGCCCTTGGTGTTTATGGGCAGTATACTTGTGTTCGGCGGCCTGCGCTTGCGATACATACTTCGCTTTCAAGTCTGTTTTGCTGGAATCATGGCTTCGCTCTTCTGATCGCTGAACCAGTAATTGCGTGCACCCCACACTGCCTTAAAGATGCTCTCTCAGAGATCATCTCTTCATCAAGGCTCATGCCTGGCAATTGCCTCAAGCATTTGAGTAGTCATTCACACTTCTAACGGTCATGTTTCGATTTCGGAGAGTAACGTGTCTGAATTTGTTGACATCTATATATCATTCAGTCGTCCCAGTGCTCACTTATACATCGTACTTTTGTGTCATGGGCGGCTCGACATGCTGTGCTATTAAAAAATCAGGTTGGCCTGTCCTCAAATGCCCCCTCGTTGCCAATTCACCAAACACCACGCGGAAAAAAGGGGATGTATGTCTAGAATCGAAATAAAGGCCGGCCCACCAAGCAGAAAGGTAATAGTACATAAGACATTATTTGGCAACAGTGGCCTTACATGGCACTTGGGTAACGGCCAGGAGGAGTCAGCCCGGTGGGGTTAGGACGCGGCATCCCTCTACCACGACCGCCTCGAGATGGTCCGCGCATGCCAGGCAACATAAAGTCTGGATTTTGGCCGAGAATCATATCGTTTTGCTCGTTTCTGCGTTGCTGGGGTAGGCCTGCCGCAGATCCAGGGCCGTAGCCTGGTGGCGGACGCCAATTGGGGTTGACGCCACGCTGACTGACTGACGTGAAGTTGCTGGTGTCGGACATAGCAGGGGATAGAGCACCCTCTAGGTTCTCATAAGAGCTGTCCCTGTCCAAAGCTGGCCCTTCGTGATCCTGACCGACATTGAGACGATCGGGCGTAGGGTGACGCACGGTTGGGATCTGAGGACCAGGGGTCAACGTTGTCGGGATTGGAGCACCCACCATGGACGATTCATCAGCGGCAGCGAAGCGAGGATCAACATCCTCATAGTATGACTCTGAGCCCGCGCGTCTATGACGGGATGTCGGGGATGCCTGAATGGGTGAGAGAGGAGGTACAGCGTTCATTTGGGTCGCGGGTGCGGGGGCGTGTCGAGGAACAGGAGGTGCATCCCAGCCGACTCGTGGTTGCACATATGTTCTGTATCTGTTAGAATACACTCTTCTCTGACGGGCGTGGCTAGTGATGACTTACGATTCTGAGTAGATGCTTGATGGAGTAACTGGTTCACCTCCGCTTGGCTGTCTTTGATTGACGGGTGTGATATCTCTGCGAGGACGGGGCAAGGGCTGGCCAGCGACAGCCATTCCAGGCATTTCGTGTTCATAGCGAGTGGGTGATTGGATAGCAGGGCTTCCAGTTCTTTCGTCCATTTCGATAGCTTGGCCAATGATCTCGCCATTATGAGGGTCCTCAGGAGAGCCGTTTCTGCGAGGGAATGGACCAACACCGGGAGGAGGAAGGGGATCGTTGCTGTAACCTGGAGGAGGACCACGCTGGCCGCGACCCATCATCATCGGGCCAGGGCCAGGACCAGGACCGGGACCCATTCCCCTGCCTTGTGGACCGTTCCAACCAGGAGGAGGTGGCCCTCTCATACCTTGAGGACCACCTCTGCCGGGACCGTAACCACCTCTTGGGCCTGGGCCGAACGAGCCACGAGGCGCAAAGCCACCTCTTTGAGGACCATAGCCTCCACGAGGGCCATAGCCGCCCCTGCCACGTCCGTAGCCAGGAGGAGGAGGACCCATGCGGTTTGGGTTTTGAGGCTCATGGGCGCCATCAGAAGTCTGGCGCATCAACATGACCGGAGGATTGACGTTTTGCTGCGTACTGTAGGGGTCTGCGGGCTGAACAGGCATAGGCGGAAGGTCATCGTCCATGGGGCGTGCACTGGGAGCTGTACCGTTACTTCTAAGAGATGGTGCTCTCGGATTAAGCGGAGCACGATCGTCACTTCTCCTTTCGTTGCTCTTGGTTTCGAAAGATGCAAATTGTGGCTCTTTGGAGTTGTCGAAAGTGCCGTTCATTGGTGGAGGGCTGTCTGCTCTGGGCAGCTCATCGGCCATCAGGCGCTCGTTTTGCAGATTGTTGTAGTAGTTTGCGCCGTTCATCTCGGCGTTCTCAGCGATACGCTTCTTGCGGGCCTTTCTTGATACCAGAGTTCTTCTCATGGCGCAAGTAACAACACCCGAAGCGATGATGAGGATGGTGGCTGCCAGAACAATCCATCCTCCCCACTGCATGTGTGGAACGAACAGAAGGATATCGACCAGGAAAGCCAAGAGAGCAACCAGCAGGGTAGGGAATGTCAGGATGAGCAGAGCCAGAAGATAGCGAGGAGAATGGGCAGGCGAGTGGAAATGAGCGGCCACGGCCAGGGCGAAGCAAATGAGCGTCAAGAGGGCTGCGATAGGGTGGACGATGAGAATGGACGAGAGCGAGGCTCGAGTGCTGGATGGCAAAGAGAACTCATTGTTGTCGGCGGCTGAGAACAGTTTATCTACAAGACGGAGTCAGAAAAGGGTCATGGACGCAGCTCGACGGATGCAGTGTACCTGTGTCGTATCCAACTCTCATGCCACTGCATTTTCCATTCTGGCAATAGCCAAAGACGCCAAAGTCGACACCATCGAACTGGGCCAGAGGAATAGCCTGGATAATGGGCGTCGAAAGAGTGCTTAGCAACAGCAAGACAAAGGCGATGAAGAACAGGATCGACAGCGGAGTCGCTGGCCGCAACATGGTGGGTGGTGTGGGGTGCGATCTGGTATGGCGTGGGCGAAGACGACAACGACAGCGGTATTATAGTGATTATGCTGAATGTGCTCGTGCTCCAGAGCGAGTGTGGTCTCTTGCGCTTATGCGCTCCGAGGCAAGAATGAAGGAGAATTGAGGCGCAGCAGGAGTGACACGCGGGTGGGAAGAGGAAGAGAGTTTGGAGAGCAGCAGAGAATCGAAGGAGAAGAGGCAGCAGACGTCGTCGCAAGACACGGCGCAACCAGCACGTCGTTCGTGGGATCGAATGGGACAACGATGGAGAGGGGGCTAAGTTGTGGCGCGCAATCGAGGCAGGCCTAACCACCGTAGCTTTCCCATCTTCTACTGCCTGTCCCCTCTCCACACCAGCGACCAACTCGTGGCAGCCCGGCCAACGCCAGTAGACCCGTTATCTCGCGACCTGTTGCTGTGCCCTTTTCCTTTCTTCGTTCCTGCATCTCCTGCGCAACTGGCCAACTGGCCAACGTTTTTTTCCTTCCATCTGTTCCTCTCCAGTCGCAGCCATCAATGACATCTGCAACATGTGAGATTCATGCCGTCTCGAGTCCGAGACGAGCACGCGGCACCCCCAGAAGACGCGATCGCACTAACTTTTCTTAGTCCAGCCTCATTAAACTTGATTCGACGTGTTGCGCCAATGCCTCATCTCTTATCCATGTCGCATCCAATCTCAGCTGTACATGACTTGCTTTCCTACTTTATTCTCGCTCGAGCTGTATTGACCAAACGTGCGTCACTTGGTTTGACAGCAACTCTCGTCTTTGGACTTGTCCTTCTATCCTGCTTCTGCACTTCTCTCGAACCCCTCGCCTGTACTAGCTCCAACTCTATCTCCCCGCAATATCAGCCTTTTGACAACCCCCCTGACCTGAAAGGAAGGACGGGCTGGGCCTATCAAGCCCAATAAGCCGATGCATATTTCCTTTGATGAAGTTGAAGAGATAGGCGACGACCTGCCCGCTTCTCACCCGCTGACGCGCGACACTGTCTGATTTCTGCAACTCCAAGAAAAAGTTCATAAAGGTACATGAGGATCACCGTGGAGCTGAAACTAACATCCTGCGCGTCTGCTGTCGAATTGAAACTAAGGCAGGTACCCCTCTCTTAATTCATCTAACATCATTCTAGCAACAACTCTCACAACATTCTTTCCTCGCTGCTCTGCCAGCCAGTAAGACCCCCTGCTATCTGACTGTATCGATACCGACAAAGACTATAAGAAGACCCGCCTTCGGTAGGAATGTCGGCTCTTTGTTCTTCGCATGGAGGACCAAGCTCAACAGTCTCGAAACGCATGAAACGAAAATAATGCGCAACTGTCATCTGTTTTGACGATGAACTCCACGTCATGCGTGTCAGCAGTCTGACATGACAACATCGAACAGGCTTCAAAGCATTCCACTATATTCTACTAGAAGCAGGAGATTTTTTGAGAAGGACTAACGTGCTACGTATGAATTGGTAAGCAAAGCGGCAATTGGGAACTGATTTTTGTGGTCAAAATCATACCAATAAGCTCTTTGCTGCATCACGTTATGGGCACCTTGAGATGAAACTTACACGGTCGTCGCTCAGCTACATGCTCTGTGTGTACAGTACTGTAAGAGTGTAGCTATAGAGATGCACAACAAAGTCCACAACAGAGCAGGATCCACCGAGAAAAGTCCATCATAAGGCATCTCTATGGGCATATTTCTACATGGAAAGAAACTGTGCATTTTTACAGCGTATTATGCCAATATGACTATGTAGGAGAGGGTGGGCTGTGACGTCGCTGTACCCGGTTGGGACAGCTATGTTGGAGCTGTTGTGTCTCATTCTTGTGATGACATGCCTGCACCAATTCTCGACCACTCGACAACTATGTGGCCTTACATTTGGCTTCAATTGACCACGCATGTATATATAAGTACTCAATCTTCAGATATCGCTGCTTGACCTTTTTACAAGAACAATAATAGACACAAGTCAGGGTGTCACAGCCAACTTGAGCGCTCGGGAAGGCCGGAGTGTGATGTCACTGATGGTCGTCTCACTCGACAAACATCTCTCGATACTCAACAAAACACCTTTGCATTCAAGCAAAAATAAACCAAAATGGCCAAAATAATTCTCTCAATCAACGCTGGCTCATCCTCCGTCAAGGTGTCCGTCTTCAGAGGAAGCTCCAAAGATGCCGAGCCCTCTCAGCTTGCCGAAGTGTCAGTTGCTGGACTGACTGCACCTCCCTCAACACTCACATACAAACGTGGAGACCACAAAGTCAAGGACAAGGAGATTGAAGGTGTAAGCACTCAGGAAGATGCATTCAAATACATCCTTGAGCACCTCCTGAACGACAAAGATCTGCCCGAACTCAAGAACAAGGAGGACATTGAGTTTGCATGCCACAGAGTGGTTCACGGAGGAGACTTTGACAAGCCTACACGGATTGACAAGGAGACATATCATCACATTGAAGAGCTTTCTGACCTTGCACCTCTGTAAGCTTCTCGATTCTGAACTCTGATCACAGCTAACCAGTATCGCAGCCATAACGCAGGTGCATTGACCATTGTCAAAGCTGTCCATGAGCAACTGCCCAAAGCAGTCAATATTGCTTTCTTCGATTCAGCGTTCCACTCCTCGGTAAGCTTGACATAGAACAGGAACGAGAACATAGTCTGATGTGGCGTGTCGTAGATCCCAGAGCACATCCGAACATACCCCATCGACCAAGAGCGAGCAAAGCACAACAAGCTTCGCAAGTATGGCTTCCACGGTCTCTCATATGCATTCATCACCAGATCAGTGGCCGAGTCTCTTAACAAGCCTGTCGACTCTCTCAACATAATCGCTCTGCATCTTGGAAGTGGTGCCTCTGCTTGCTCCATCGTCAATGGAAAATCCTTCGACACTACCATGGGCCTGACACCCTTGGCTGGTCTCCCCGGCGCAACCAGATCAGGCTCTGTCGACCCCAGTCTGATCTTCCACTTCACGCACACTGCTGGAAAGCCCAGTCGCAGCAGCACCAAGGATCTGCACATCACCGAGGCCGAGGAGATTCTCAACAAGAAGAGCGGCTGGAATGCAATCGCCGGAACCACAGACTTTGGAGTGATCAGCTCAAAGGCAGAGCAAGGTGACAAGGCATGCCAACTCGCCTTTGACCTGTTTGTCGACAGAATCCTGGGTTTCGTCGGTGGCTACTACGTCAAGATGGGAGGCAAGCTCGATGCTCTGGTATTTGCCGGCGGCATAGGAGAGAAGGGCAGTCAACTTCGTGCTCGTGTGGTCGAGCACTTGAACTGCCTAGGTCTCGAGCTTGACGAAGCGAAGAACAAGAAACCTGATGACAAGGAGGTGGTAGACATTTCGAAATCTGGATCCAAGCACAAGGTCCTCATCTGCCAGACGGACGAACAGACCGAGATGGCAAGGCAATGTGTGCAGAACGCGGACGACTTCCGCAAGAAAGCCTAGAGGGCTTGGGAGGCATGATAGCCTTGTATGACCACGTTACAGTAATGACCAGATCGCAATCGAATGTATAGCATTATTAATTATGATAGACTCACAAACTCGCTGTCTGCTCGCTTCCGCCTCCGCCAGTCTTTTCTCGTGCCTATCAGCTCGTCCAAGACCACATTCCGTCGCAGTCGTCCAGAAGGCCGAACAGGTGGCTCTAGCGGCGGGACAGGCGCGGGCGCAGGGGTTGCAGCTGGAGCGCTGCGACTCTTGGGCTTGATCATTAACAGGATGAACATGCCAGCGACTATAAGGACTAGCAGCAAGATGATCTTCCGCTTTGTCGACTTCTTCTGGTACCCCGTAGCGACCTTCAATTCCTTCTCGGCCTGCTTGACTTCTGTTGCCATATTCTCGACATTGTAGTCGATACGATCTAGCATGCTGCCTTGGTCGATGACCATGGTCTGCAACTCTTGGAAGATGTTGGACAAGTCGATAATTCCTTGTGCAATGTCCTCAATCTCGCGTTCTCGCTGAGCAATGGTCGAGTCGTGCAAGCCGGCAGAGCGTTGCTTCTGCTTGGTCTGTAAGAGAGTGGTCTGGGCCGAGCTGCGATCGATCTCGGAGTCCATGAGGGAAGGATCAGTGTAGGGATTCTGAACAGGGGACGTGGCTCGATCGAGGGGTGAGTTCATGCCTCCGAGGGCGCGTAGTTCTGCAGTCGTTGTCAGTCATGATGGGCGATTTGTTTGGGGACAGAGAAAAACAGCATACTCCTGAGATATGCAGACTGCTTCTTGCGGAACAATGCGCTGCTGTCTCCCACTTTTGTAGCCAGTGAAACTTTGAGGTTCTGTGCCATGGTCTCCTCCCCTCGACTCAGGCTTCCGGTCTGCTGCGACTCGTTGACCATGTTGTCGATACGGCGGATAGCTCGTTGACAGGTCTGGAAGCCTCTGGTGATCTCTTGGGTCATGGCCTCAATCTCGCGCTCTTCCCTCGTCTTGACCTGCTCATCGTCGAAGCCTGGCAGCACGTGCTTTTGACACAATTGGTCCAACTTCTTGATCTGCTTGGTGATGTTTTCCAGCCATTCGTTGACTTGGTCCTGCACGTCGAGCCAGCGCGGCGGTAGACGGTCCATTTCAATTACGGCATCTCCATCGTCGAAAGCCCCAGCGGACATGAGTCCTCTGGTTTCGTCTGATTCGGCGGCATTTTCTGCGAAGCCTCCTGCGATCCTGGACTTTTTGGTGGTAGGGTGATGCGAATAGGACTGGCGGTATGAAATGAAGCTACAAAGGGAGACATGGTCAGTTTAGTCCGGTAGTGCATGGTTGCTTTGGGTTCAAATACAGATTGGTTCTATCGCGCCACATGATGCGCAGTTATGGGGAGAGTTCGAATCAACATGGGACAGACAACGGCGGCATAGGAATCAAGTTTGTTGTGATTAGTCTGGGATGAATGGTGAGTGGACCAGGACAGGGTCAAGGTGCTGCTGACGTGGGCAAAGACGGAGATGTTCAGCTCCCGCCGAGCACGTCGAAGCACAAGCACAAGCACCCTGCATCAGGCATTCTGGTCTCTCTTCCTCCGATAACACAACACCCCGTTTCTCGTCTTCTGGTCTCGTCGCATAACCACTGGAAACAACACCTTCCCTTTCGACACACCCTCGTCCACAACTCGCATCGCAAAAATGGTAGCCTGCCCCTTGTTGCCTATTCAGCCCCGCCATTCTCAGGAGGCGCCTGCTGTTGCTCCTCACCACCACTGCATTTGCTGACAGCGTCAACAGGCCGACTCGCTTACCGAAGAGCAAGTCTCCGAGTTCAAGGAGGCCTTCTCTCTCTTTGTAAGTAGACATTCTGTCTCCCTCTCGCTTTGCGCGTCCAGCCCTCGCAATCCTCGCAGTCGTGCTAACACAATCACAGGACAAGGACGGCGATGGTACGTCTCGAGCTCCCTCTCCACCTCGCTTTACATCTCTTTCCACCGCCCCAGATAGCCGCCGCACCAGAACACGCCGTACTGACAATGTCGCGCAGGTCAGATCACCACCAAGGAGTTGGGCACTGTCATGCGCTCTCTCGGCCAGAACCCCAGCGAGTCGGAGCTCCAAGACATGATCAACGAGGTGGACGCTGACAACAACGGAACCATCGACTTCCCTGGTCAGTTAAATCTTGAGCTGCCGTCGCACGGTCGACCAAGCTGACGCTCCTTTCCCAACAGAGTTCTTGACCATGATGGCCCGCAAGATGAAGGACACCGACTCCGAGGAGGAGATCAGAGAGGCTTTCAAGGTCTTTGACCGCGACAACAACGGTTTTATCTCGGCCGCCGAGCTTCGCCATGTCATGACCTCGATCGGTGAGAAGTTGACCGACGACGAGGTCGACGAGATGATCAGAGAAGCCGACCAGGACGGTGACGGCAGAATTGACTGTGAGTCCTTTCGACTGTCATGATCGCCAAAGAATTGCGCTGACGTGAATTGACAGACAACGAGTTCGTTCAGCTCATGATGCAGAAGTAGAGAGAGAGCACGGCGTAGGAGTGCATATGGAGAGAGCACTTGAATTACAATCATGCGGTTCTCTATAACCGTCACGACCTGAGAGATACCTAAGAGCTTATGCTTATTACTGCTGGACTTGAACTTTTGAACAAGCTCTTTCAATCAACTTTCATCAATGCCACACTGGCCCCTTCTGATTCTCGTCTCTTGCTGCCATATCAATCATGCGCTGGCTGTGGCCATTCTGAATCCAAGCATTTGTTTGAGGGTTGACTTTATATCATGTTGTTCGTCAACAGGGCCCAGAAGCCTCCCGCAAATCAAACGTTCAATGTGCAGCTTGGCCAGAAGCGGCTTCGGGCCTGTGTGGGGGAGAAATGACGGGATGACTTGCCGGGTCAAAGGGAAGTCCACGAAGTGGAGATGGTCATTCTACCGAACAGACAGACGGATATCAAGTTGAGGATTACATACTTGTTCAGAGGCGCGCACAGATCTACAACGAAGCATACTAAGTCGAACAAACAAGATACCCAAATATGGCTGCCTCTCGAAGACTCGGTATATACGACTCATGTCCAACCAGCAGTATCTATTCAGACTAACATTCATACAGTAAAACCAGCTCTTTTGTAAGACGATCAAGTCACTTTGGTCCGCTACATAGATCCCAGTGTTCTATCGCTGACTTTGACGACAGCATATGTGACCTCCAAGAAAAGTTTCGCTCGGCCATCTATGAGTACGGACGTGTGATCAGCACCACTCAGAAGCTACTCAAGGCTTGCCAAATACTCGACATTCCTGTTTTCGCGACAACCCAGCTGCGCGCCAAGTTAGGAGAGACATGCAGTGAGCTCGGTCTTGACAGCCCAGAAGGCATCAAGACTCATGCCCACGTTGACAAGAGTGCCTTCTCAATGTTTGTGCCAGAGATTCGCGACGCTTTCAAGAAGCTTGGTGGTGAGAAGAGGGAGGTCATCATTGTTGGCATCGAGAGCCATATTTGCGTCACGCAGACAACACTCGACCTGCTCAGGGAAGGGCACAAGGTTTACATCATCGCCGACGCTGTCAGCAGCTGCAACAAGGAGGAGGTTCCCATCGCGCTGGCAAGATTGAGAGCCGAAGGCGCCATTGTCACCACTAGCGAGTCGTGGCTCTACGAGTGCATGGGCGATGCTTCGCTTCCAGAGTTCAAGCAAATCGCAAGTCTGGTCAAAGAGTACAACTCCAAGACAAAGGAGGGTCTCCAGGCTTTGTGTAGATTCTAAAGATTAACAACAGACAATGGATGTGTATCGGCAGGCGCGCGAGCTATGCGCCAGATGGAGCGTCCTCTATTTTGTGCAGACGAATGTGATGGCGGACGTGATAGGTCAGGCTGGTCAGCAATATCAAGTCTCGCGTACTCCGATGTTTTCGGTTGGTATATTGGTTTCCATTTTCTTTGTCTTAGACGAGTGCTCGGCCATTCAGCCTTGCGTTCTACTATAATCCGACCGCCGCTAAGCGACACGAGATGCAGGCGAAGACGGCATGGGCATAAGACGTCGACAAAAAAGATGCAAATGGCTCGGAAAAGGTTGCCGTTCGTTAGAAAAAAGAAATCGTGTCAAGGTCACAAATACTGGATATCCGATCATTTGTTTTATGCGCGTCGAGTCGGTGGTCCGTGAGCGCGGCTCTCTCTGATGATGATGTTTCAGGGACCGTGAATGAAGACGGCAAGAGGAGAGAGTGAACAGGAGCACCTTTTGATTCTAAAGAAGCGGAAGAAAGCGTCATATCAGTTGTTGCAACACGCGGTCGATTGCTGTCAGGAACCGGCGCAGCGCAAAGCAGGGGGGTCGCATAAGAGACGATCCCGACGTCTCCATCATTCCCTCGTCTAGAAGCACACAAAGCAAAGACAAGGAATCACTTTACCCATCTCTGCCTTCCCCATTCACAACGCCCACCTCGGCCGCCACTTCCTGGTTTGCTCTGCCCCTCCATCGACTCTCTGGCGTCCGTCCTCGTTTGCTCTTGTTTCTTCATTTCTCAAAATCCGCGCCTGCAGCAGCCCGTGTTTGAAAGAGACAAAGGGAATCCAAGGACATTGGACCGGGTGTGCCACAAGCGCCGCTGTCGACCAAACCACTGACGCAGCGACTGCCATTTCGAATATCCTCGCATACGACCTGACCATCGCCTCTTGCCTCGTCTGGTCTGTCGACGTTCGATCCCTGCTCGCTGTCGCCGTACCACCAACCACCCCCGCGGCACAGTGATCAAGTCTCCCAAAGTTTGAGCATGAGGATTACCTGCAAGACCAACCCCGTTGGAGTATCTACATGACGTCTAGTCATACCCCAAACATGGCAGCCGCTTCGTTCGCCCAGAGACGTTCGACGAATTCTCAGCAATCAAATTCCGTCCCTTCCACGCCGCACCAACACCCGCGAGACCTTCGTTTCCGTTCGCGATCGCCGTCTCCCAGCAAGACGCTAGGCCACAATACTCCTCACCACACTGCCGCTGGAGCCACTGGTACTCCGACCGCAGCGAAGCCGACTCAAGAGTTTTGTAAATTCGAGACTGGCCCTGAGTTCAGAACACGGCGAATCCCCTACCTCGAAGGTGGCGATGTTCCGCTACCACCGCCGACAACAGAGCCCAAGGTGGCTCTCGAACGAGAACAGGACGAAAAGCTCAGTGGCGACATGAGAGAACTTTACGACCGATTACTACCGACAGAAGAGAGCGAAGAAAGAAGACGGAAACTCGTCCAGAAATTAGAGAATATCTTGAATGGAGAGTGGCCCGGCAATGAGATCAGAGTCAATGTGTTTGGATCTTCGGGCAATCTGCTCAGCTCGAACGACTCTGACGGTGCGTATCCTCATGCTCGGCTCTCCCCAGCCTCCCCTTTGCATGCGCTGATCGTTTCCCGCAGTTGATGTTTGTGTAACGACACCCCTGAAAGCGCTCGAGTCCATGCACACCTTGGCTACCGTTCTTCACCGACGTATGTAACCCCAGGCATCTCTCCCATACCGTCAAGCTTACCCATTGGTAGATGGCATGCAAAATGTCACTTGCAGAGCAGGAGCAAAGGTTCCGATCGTCAAAGTGTGGGATCCGGAATTGCAACTGGCGTGCGATCTGAACGTCAACAACCCGCTGGCTCTCGAGAATACGCGCATGATTAAGACATATGTCCAGATCGACGAGCGAGTACGGCCGCTTGCCAAGATAATCAAATACTGGACGAAAAGGAGAATCTTGAACGATGCTGGTGCGCGCCCCTGCCCTGGCTTGCCAAAAGTCCGTACGCTAATATCTCCTCGCAGCCTTTGGAGGCACTATCAGTTCCTACACATGGATATGCATGGTCCTCAACTTCTTGCAGACCCGTAATCCCCCCATCCTCCCGTCTCTCCAGAAGATGTCCAGTTCTCGGTCCACCCAAGTCAACGGTCAGACCGCAGCGTTCGCCGATGATCTAGAAGAGTTGCGCGGCTTTGGAAAAGACAATCACGAAAGCTTGGGACAGCTTATCTTCCACTTCTTTCGATATTATGGCTATGCCTTCGACTATGCAGAGCATGTGGTGTCAGTCAAAGAAGGGAAGCCGATTTCACGCAAAGAGAAGGGATGGGACCCAAGCAACCATCAGGAAAAGGAGGCGCACAACCGGCTATGCGTCGAGGAACCCTTCAACACCCAACGAAATCTCGGAAATTCTGCCGACACTTATGCTTTTACTGGTATACACAAGGAGATCCGAAGGGCGTTTGAATTGATCAAGGACGGCTCTGGACTTGAAGAATGTTGCGCTCAGTTTGAATGGCCTGTCGTCGAAAAGAACATATTCCAAAGGCCGACACCGAAGCCCAAACCCATCCTCACACGGAGTGCTTCTCAGTCTGGACGGCCCAACAATGGGAACAACCAAGGGCGAGGGAACGGGAATGGCGCGAGGAACAACCGTAATACGTCTAATCAGCGGACTAACGGCCGTAGGTCTTCGAGTGGGACAGCCTACGGTAACCAAAGGATGCCATATGTCATGAGCCCGCCGGTCGGGATCAATCCTGCAGATTACTTCTCATCCACGGCCATATCGACTGACCAGCTGCACAATCAGCTCTACAAGCAATATCGCTACTTGCAGGCCCAGCAAGAAGCATTGAGGAACCAGCTCTTGCAACAACAGCAAACACAGGTCCAATTGCAACAGGTTCAAGCTCAGGCGCAAGCTCGTGGTGTCGACCTGGGTACTTCACCTCGTTCGCGACAGTTTGCCAATAATGCTCCGAGCCCGCATAGCCCAAGGACCTTTGAGCACTCTCCCACAGCACCACCACTCTTGCCTGGCTATCTCTATCATTATCCGGCAAGATACCCCCCGCCGTCACCTTTGTCTCAGTCAAGGAACACTGAGGACACTATTGTTGGTCCTTCTTCCCCCTCGCTGCAGAACGCAACCCCTAATCTGCGGAGAGGCGCACATCGCGGTTCTATCACCGAAGGGACACCTAATGCTTCAGCTCGTTCGCAATCTCAGCCCGGGCGTTCATTCCCTAACCCTTTGACTCTTCAGGGTCTTGCTCATCCAGGTTACGATGTGTCTGGCGCCATTGCCACTTCATACATGCTGCCACGATCAGTGCAGCAATTTGCTCAGATGCAGCCAAATGGCTCAGTTAGACAAGCCAATGGTGCCTTTTCTACAGAGACCGCCATGCCCAAGGAATATGTCGGATACTACGTCGGCCAGTCTCCTCAACTTGTTCCCCAATTTCAGACCGGCAACTTGGTACAGGTTCCACAACTAAGAGACATTGCTCCACCAACAGACAGACGCATATCTCCTGAGCTTGGAATCCATATCCCTGACGGCATGCAACACCAATCTCGTTCACCATCGCCATTTGACGGCGGTCGTCGGCATTCAAGCTCGGCATCTGCTCATCCTATCACAGGTTCTCAACTTTTCCCTCAACAGCCTCTACAGTCTGTGCCGATCCAGCACAGGTCCAGTGACAACCAGGGACCTGTTATCGTCAACGGGTCTAACATGGCGAGTACAAGACAACGGCAGCCTTCTGTGACGATAGCCTCGACTCCGTTAGTCCAGAAGGATAGCGAACCGACTCCCGATCTTGTTCCAATTGAGCAGATACAGCAGATGTCTTTGGACGCATCTCAGTTCCATACCAACGGTCAGCAGAATGACATGGGCGAGCCCACACCTAGGCACTTCTTTAATCGCACCAACGGGCACACAGTTGAGCCTTCACTGCCGGCTCATGTAGCCCAAAATGTCCCCACGCCTGTCTGGAGGCAGAATGCCCCTGACCCCCAGGGAGTCTCGAGCCAAGCCGCACCCGTTTCACGAGTTCAAGACACAAATCATGCCTCTTCGTCGAACCTAAACGACTCTATGCAAGCCGCTTCGCTGCACGCCGCTATGGGACCGCTTCTCTCTCCTGTCGCCGAGATTCGTACACCGTCGCCTGCAACTGGCCGAGCAGCCGAGCCCTCCAAACTCGGACCGCACCACAAGCTTGCGCAAAACGTGCAGATTGTCAATGGCAAGCATGCAGAAGCGATGTCAAAGTCTCAGAATGGCAATTCGAACCGCAATGAGAATGGCAAACATCAAGCTCCTGCAAACAATGCCAATAATTCTTGGCAGCAGGCTCCAGCAAGAAAGGGACACAAGAAGAGTAAATCAAATACAGCGTCCAAGGGTTCACATGCCCCAAAGACTGGTGGTGGAGAGCCTCTGCCCGCTAACGAGGCCGATAGAAAGGGTGGATGATTGAGTTTGCAATGACACCGGACAATTGGATACCTGGTCCGAATTTCTGCTTGCCGTTCTCTCTTCGACTTTTTGCTTGAGGCAGAAAACCACCGACCGATCAACATCTGCATGATCGAAGAGAGCACTGTTTCACATATCTGGATTTTACTTCATGTTTTGAAAGGCCACAAAAAATATGAATATAAACGAAAAGGGGGCGCACCATATGGACTGTGCAACACACCGGAGCAAAAAAAAGGGGGGAGCACAGGAACATCTTCATGTTTTTCACAAGATACCATCGAGCGTTTTCCTTGTTTCTTCATGTTGATTTCATTTCATTTTCTTTCAACCATTCTTCCATCTCGGCATGGCGTGGGCATGGGCACAAATGAGTTTTGCATGTGGCGCGTTGGCAGAGAACTGCATATGGCATCAGGGGATTAACAACATGGGTTTCTTCTTGCGATGTATAGAAAGGCGACCGAGATGAAGGAAGATACACACAAAAGGACAAAATGATCACAAAAAAAGTTGAAATCACCGACACGGTACGGGTCTTTTAATGTGTGTTGATGCTAATTTGAATAGTGGCAGCACGTATATGAGAATGGTCACCCTCCACGCCTTCTTTGTCCATCCGGGGCAACTGTGGGGAGGATATGCAGTTCTGTCGATCATTTCAGTCGTGATGTGCCGGACTAACTTCTTCTTCCACCAATAGTCTGCCATTCCTGATTACGATATACTTCGCATCCATGTAGCAGGCACCTCGAGTCTACCGCTACGGGCAAGAGACATGTCGACCCCTCAGTACGGTAGCCATTAGAGCGACATGTCTACCATATCACCAACACCCGACCGACAAGTATAAGAATCGAGCTCTCGCCGGTCTATCAGGGCTCATCATCAACGATGTCTGCCTTCAAAAGTCTCGTTCTCGCATATCTGGCACTGTCTGTAGGCGTGTCTGCTGCTCCGAAGAAGACGAAGTTCAACTGGCATGATACCAAATACATGTAAGGTTCTGGGATCTGGAACCAGAGATCAATGCTAATGTGTATCAGGCTAGCATTTGGTGATTCGTATACATATGTACAGGGCACCTCAGGTCATGTAAACTCGACTTTCATCGGCGACTACTTTGACTTCTCGTTCACTGAAGATGAACTGTTCAGCAATCAGATAGTCCAGAATCAGGTCAGGAGTCATACTAATAACCCTTGAGTGGCTGGAGCTAATATATCTACGCAGACCGGTACTGCCGAGGGTGGACCAAACTGGGTCGAGTACCTTACTGGTTGTGGTCTGAAGCCCGGCCTTACCTCACCACTCTCATGCAAGACACAGCTCTGGGATTTTGCCTTTGGAGGTGCAGATATCTCGACAAAGTAGTATGTATTCCTGACTTGCTGGATATTCAATACTGACGACTCGTAACAGTACCCCTCGTCACCACAACTACACGGTCATGCTAGAAGAACAAGTCCAGCAATTCCTAACCTATGCTCAACCAGCACTATCCAAATTTGTTGATCCGTCAAGGACATTAGTCGCCTTCTGGATTGGCATCAACGATATCAACGACAGTGCCAAATACGCCGTCGACTTTCCGGCCTTTTACGACAAGCTCATCACCACACTTTTCGAATCTGTTCAGAGTGTATATGATGCCGGATACCGCAATTTCCTCTTCATGAACCTTCCACCCTTGGATCGCACACCAGGCAACGTCCTCAAGTCCACCCCACTCCCCAACACCACAATGATAAACTGGTGGGATGACTCGCTCGCTTCACATATCCAAATCTTCAACAAACAAAACCCATCAGCCAATGCTTTTGGCTTTGACGTCAACGGTTTCCTCAATGGCGTTTTGGATTATCCTGACAAGTACGGGATCAGGAATGTCACTGGCTATTGTGCGAGTTATGATCAACCGTATATCGAGACTGAGCCCGCGAGCTATGGGTGTCTGCCTCTGGACGAGTATGCGTGGTTTAACAATGGGCATATGACTTCGCATGTGCATGAGATTTTGGCCAAGGAGGTCAGGCAGTTTCTCAAAAAGCAGTAGGGTGAGCAAAGGAGTGACAAGAGCTGTTGTGTTCTTGTCAGTATTGCTGTCTGCTCGTTGCAAAGGAAGGTCAGATGCGGAGTCCAAATTGGGCTCGAGGCTGATCATTAGATAATGATTAGACACATGAAATTTAAAAACGTTCCAAGCAGACATGGCAAGTCAGATAGCAACAAAAGCCAGCGACTCTGTCAAAAAGTCTGATCCCAGTCCCCATCACTTCGAACAAGACTATGATAGTTCACTCAATTTCCACAAAAGATTGATCCAGGTAAAGACAGTCCCATGTGTATGTTAGGTATAGGCTATATCATGCTCATCTACAAGAATACGGCCAAATCGCTGAAGACGCCATCCCAATGCTATCCGTGTATTAATTCCTTCAAGGTATGCTATCCCAAAAAACGCCATTCATCAAAAAACGAAAAAAAAAACATGTGTACAGCGGCACTTATTTGCGGTGCTTGCAGTCCACACTGACAATCTCTGCTTGACCCCAAGCATCCAAGACCATGGCGGAGAGTTTGTCGCCATTTACACAGCCACTGTCGAGACCTTTGCTCCATCTCTTGAGATTGAGGCCGCGGGGACTGTCGTGGCCGTAAACGACAACAGACGGCTTGGAGTGTTTGATCAGAGATTGAGCTTCTCCGCCGTCGTTTTCGCTGTACAAGCTATTCAACGAATCCCACCATTTGCTGGCTTCTGAAGATTCGGTGGCAGAGCCGAGTAGCCAGGACAAAAAGGTCGAGTGGGTTCTTGAGATGCGGTCGTTGTACCAGCCCCAGACGCGCTCCCAAGGTATGCCTTTTTTGCGGTTCTCGCTGGGCACGTGGTTGGTTGGAGACATGGATCTCATGTTCATGACAGAAAACGGATCTTGTCGGAGGAGGGGGACGGAGGGTACAAGGCCCGCATGCACGACGTTGATGTCGTCTAAAATCTTGAAGGTCTTTCTTTTCTTCTTCTTCCCGTAAGTATCCAGAGAAGAAGTCGCTGGGGCCGAATGTTTGGGCGGAGCGAGCGCTGGTATATGAATGATGAGAGGGAGCGAACGAAGCCACTTGAGATGGCGCGGTTTGAGGTATTCAAGCAGAGCTTCTCCTTTGAGTCCAGCACCTCTTGATGCAGCTGAGACGTCGGTAGAAGATTCGTCGTCGATTTCGACAGAGGCGCCTTTGGAGGATCGTGACTTGGCAGCCAGCAGAATACGGTCTTCATGGTTACCACGCACAGACAGAGCCTCGAGAGATATCAGTGTGTCTATTACGCCAGGAGAATCAGGTCCCTTGGCGAGAACGTCGCCAGTGGCAATAATCTTGTCCGTGTCCTTGTTGAATCCGACAGCCTTCAGCAATCGCAAGAGCTCGTTCTTGCAGCCGTGTATATCGCCAATGAAAATCAGACGTCTCTTGCCATCCGGATCGGATGCGCCACCGGGCGTGTAGTCGGACGGTAGTTGTTGTAGTTGTATGATACCGCTAAGCTTGTCGGGCATCTGATGGCCAAACGAGTCCGGGTTGTCGAGACCTTCTTCTAGAGCCTGTTGCTCTCGCCATGCCGGGAAAATGAAACCACTGCACAGGAAGAACAGAGCGCATGAGGCGACTATGATGAGGAACATTGCGCGGCGGACTTTGCGGTTGATGCAAAAAGCATGACAGAGGTTGACAAACGAGGTTTCCGAATCGAGGTCGCAGCAATGTGTCAGTTCACGATCGTCGTCGTCGTCAGAGTCGGAGTCGTAATGTGACCTCTCTGAGCGCTTCTCTTCTTGGTGATGCCAGTTGTTCACGACGCGATCAATCAGAGGTCGGTCGTCGTATTGATTTTGGGCAGGAAGGTAGCGATCGGAAGGATGGGTCCTGGAACTCATAGCGTCGTCATACGCGTAGGAGAGAACATGAAGTCTAAATGTTGCAAGACAAACAGACAAGCACAAAATAGGGATATCGAACGATTTTGTAGGGGACAAGGAGGATTGATGAAAGCCCCCTCAGGCTGCAGCGTGCAGAGTAGAGATCGATCAGATCACGGACAAACTATTCTTTTCGCCATCAACGTGAAAGGAGGATTGCTTGCCAAGACACGACGCGTGGTGGCCCAGATTGATGGGAAGAGATGCGAAGATTGAACCCCGTCAAAGGAGGACAACTGACAAGACAGCTCAATATGAGAGGCAGCATCTTGTGGGTGGTCCTGTCGGGTAAGGGAAGGTGGTTGAGGTGACACAGATGCAGTCTGCAGTCAATTGAATGCCTTTTCGTCTTCAGACCAGCGAGGTGTCCAAAGTTAGCCAACGGGACGACGACACTCCCTCCCATGTGCTGAACGATGTAACACGTCTACGCAGAAAACCCACAGTGCTATCAAGGAACAAGTCAGCAGCCCTCTTCGGCTACCGCTCTGTTCCGCAAAGGTAACTGTGCCTTGTATCGTTCACTTCGCTCTGCGCACTTCCAGTAGAAGAAGAGCAGAAGTGTGATTCAGATTACACACGGAAGTCGATGTACAAGCGCTCTTCCCAAAAAACGATTGTCTTTGGTTGCTGTACGCATGATGGAAATGGCACTCGGCGAGGCGTCCTTCGTGCTTGCCCTCGGAGCCAATTGAATCAGCATTGCCAGACGACGAATTTCGTGGATAACACTGATGTTTTTCTCTTCCCACTGAGCACCATCAAGTCATTTGTTAACCACCTAAACCGCCTTGGTATCGATCTATATCTTACGAGCATCACCTGTTATATCTACAAGGCTCAGCACACTATGGCGGCCACGACTCTCGACCCTCTGCCGTCACCGATCGGGGTTCTCACTTCCTGCATTGCAACTTCACCAACAACACTGGTTCTCACCTTGATAAACGGCAAACTCGATGGCGGTGCTTAGGATGCAGGTGTTGTGACTTCAGCCCCCTACACTTCCACCGACTCCGTAACCAAGATGTTCACACTTCGGTCACAATCCAGATGGCGAGCGACCAACCTGATCGTCAGAGACATCAATGACCTTGTTCTCTTCCGCCTGAACCACAATACAGAGACACAAGGGGTGGGGTGCAAATGGACAGTGCAATTACCTACTGGGGCTGATGAAAAGTCGACTGTATCCTCGAACTCCTCGAAGTCACCCAAAAAGATTGATTACAGGTCGATCGGGTCTTCCGACTCTTCAAAAAGCTGGTCATGGAAAACAGGAATTGACTTGAGCATCGAGAATCTAGTTGGGGACGGCAAGCCAATCACTCTGAAGATCCGTCAGCCGAAGAGCCGTTGGGACCCTAGTTACCATGTTCTGGCAGATGAAAAACTCGTTGCAAGAATCACAAAGGAAAAGATCCGAGCCCGTTCCATATATCCGAGCTGGGAGATTGAGGTTGCTCAAGGATTCGACATGGCTTTAGTATGTTAAGTTCCTCTCCGGCAATTGTTACTACAAGAATGTCATGCTGACTTCGACAGGCATTTGTAATCGGCAGAGTGTTAGTCTGGCACCCATTGATCAGGATTTTCACCTCCAGTGGGGGCTGACACTGCGGCAGCGTCACTACAAGCAACATCACTATTGCTCTTAACGACAGCAAACATGATGATGCTGGTTATTTGAGTGTTGTTATTATCACATCCTTACCTTATGGTTACCTGACTCCCTAGATAAAACAAGAGCACAGTCATACAAGTCTGCACTACAATCCTACCATTGTTGCCTCTCCAGCCAAGAGTGAGTGATGTAGTATGCCACAGTTGTGTATCGGAATAGACGTGTGACCGCAAAAATATCATCAAGGTGTTATCTCTGCTTGAACAGTGTCTTCTCCTAGAAAGAGTTGAATATCTCCAAAACTACGCTACCACAGTCTTTGGACATGGGGGAACAAGACAGGGGGCGAAACCCGAATCTAGAGTTGACCACACGTTCTCTGTGTTCTATTATCTCCTCCAGAGCCCTTTTGAAGCAAATATAGAGGTGTTACTTCAATTAACAGAGGCTTTGTCATGAGTGCAAGTGTCATATTTAATCGGGCTGAAGAATCATTATACGTGGAGATGAAGCAGTTGTGAAACAATTGTATCGTCTAATCATGAATGTCTAGTCTAGTAATCTAGTGCAAGTCTGTCAAAAAATCTAGTGGTATCTTGGAAAAATCAGAAACGTCAAAGGGGTATATCTAAAGCTTGGCCTCCTTCTTGAACTCCTCGCTGAAGGGGTAGTCGGTGTAACCCTTCTCGCTCTTGGCAGCGTAGAAAGTGTCACGGTCGTAGTCGGCAAGAGGAATGTTCTTCTCGATACGGTAGACGAGATCAGGAGTAGAGATGAAGTATCTGCCAAAGACGATGACAACGTCCTTGTCTTTGTATTGCTCCTCAGCAGCACGACGGGCACTGTCGGCGCGGAAACCACCAGCGATGAGAATGGGAGAAGTGTTGCCCCAGGCCTCGACAGCAAAGTCGATCAATTCGGTGGACTCGACATCGGCGTTGCCTTGGATTCTAGACTCGACCAGGTGGACGTATGCGAGCTTGTGCTCTTTGAGACCGTTGATGAGGTAGGTGAAAGTGGGAACGGGGTCGTCCATCTTCATGCCCTGGAAAGGAGACCAGGGAGACAGTCTGATGCCGGTCTTGTCGGCGCCAACGGCATCAACAACAGCCTTGGTGACCTCGAGAGCGAAGCGAGTGCGGTTCTCGATGCTGCCGCCCCACTTGTCGGTGCGCTTGTTGCAGGTGTCCTGGGTGAACTGATCGATCAGGTAGCCGTTTGCGCCGTGAATCTCAACTCCGTCGAAACCGGCACCCTCAACAGCGTTCTTGGCGGCGTTGGCGTAGTCCTTGATGAAGATTTGGATTTCCTCCTCGGTGAGGGGGCGGGGCTTGGGCGAGTTGTCGCTCATGGCAATGTCGGAGGAAGAGCAGAAGTCGTAACCATCCTCCTTGAGAACGGTAGGGTCGGCAGCACGGCCGAGGGCCCACAGCTGCATGTAGATGACACCACCCTTGGCGTGGACAGAGTCGACAATCTCCTTCCAGGCCTTGATCTGGGCATCGGTGTAGATTCCAGGGACGTTGTTGTAGCCACCAGCGCGAGCGGAAATGGGAGTGGCCTCAGTGATCAAGAGAGTTCCAGGAACGCAAGCACGCTGGGTGTAGTACTCCTTGACGAAGGGAAGCTGAACATGGTCATCGTCGGCGCGGAAACGAGTCAGAGGAGCCATAGCAAGGCGGTTCGACAACTTGGCCTTGCCAATTTGAAGAGGTTGGAAGAGCTTGGAGGCCATTGCGTATGATTTGATCTGATGATGTATAAGGAAAAAAGATAAGACACTCGCTGGAAATGCTGGAATTGGATTGTAGATGCGAGGAAACTCGATACTCAATTGGCACCTTCTTATATATCTACTCTAGTCGAGCACTGCTTTATTAAGCAGGCTCTGGAAGCTGAGAGAAAACGGGTGAGGCCGGTAAGGAGATGTTATTGCCGAGTGCCCGGGGCGTGCGCGATCGCTTACCAATCTCTCTTTGTTTCGACATTGTAACTGCTTGATACGGCTCAGTGTCGATTGCGCAATCGGCATGCTGGTATGACGGTCATCGTTGCTCAGGATACGAAAGCATCTGCTGAGAGAGCAGTGTCCTTGAAAAGTCCAGTTGGTCGCCTCCAAGGATGTCGCATTCTTCCAGAAGTGAGAGCGAGGTATTTGCAACGTCATTCAGAAAGTTCGCCGTTGCGGCTAAAGTTTCATGCACCACGGGCCTCGCACCGACGCCGGGTACGCGCCTCGGCATAGCAACGTGCTATCGCCACTCTGTCGCTGTTGAAAATATGGAATCACAGCGACGTCGAAGTGAAACAAAACAAGTGATGGCTGAAAGAACAAGACTGCTGACAAGAGAGGCTCGGTTCCTGTAGGTCAGGTACGACCCTGCTCCTGACAACGACCTCTGGTCGCTAAGAGTACACAGTTCACAAGGCTGAACATGGAATACAGATTGCAAGCTATCCATGGAGTTCTATAGTTTATTCCAGCGACGGCAATGTCTAAGTCTATAAACATATCTCATCTATGCAACAGCATAAGAAACTCTGCTTGTTCCTTTGCTCCTGCTAATCTTCCTGACTGTTGTTTTGCCACAAGCTGAGGTGCTATCAACATGAGTACCACCGCATGGATATGTGTCCGCTCCAACGATTTTGACCACTCTGAATTTCTCTCCAGCTGCAACATTAGGGTTGTCGGTGATCAGTCTTTCAAGACCATTCTTCTTGAAATCCTCTTCGCTCCACCATTCAATCTCAACCGGCAAGTCGCCATCAACGTACTCGTCGACCTTCTTCTGAATTGCATCTTTCCACTTCCCCTCAATTGATCCCTGAAACTCACAAGATGCGGCATCAGGGAAGTGCGAGGCCTTGAGTTCATCAAAGCCCTCAATCTCTTTTTCGAGTAGTTTTCTGGTCGCGGCTCCAAGCACATGACCCGCCGTGTGTAGCCTCGAGTATAGTAGACGCTTCTCAGTGTCGATCTCCTGGGTGACGGTCTCTCCTTCGGCGAACGCACCGTGTCCGGGCTCGAAACGTCCAAAATGCAGAACTTGTCCGTTGGAGACGGCATCCATGCGCACAGCACTGACATTGAAGACGCTGCTTTGTGTCTTCATGACGCCCACGTCGGAAGGTTGGCCACCACCTTGAGGGTGGAAAATGGTTTGTTCGGTGATAACGACATGGTCATCATCACTGGCCTGCTTGAACAAAGCTTGATTGGCCTCTTCTAACGAAGTTGCTGAGCGTATTGATCGAACAGCTGTTGCAAGAGAGTACAACTTGGCATTATGCTGGAACGCAAGATAAGTTCTTGTGGAAGCAGCCTACAGTAATAGTCAGCACGAACCGGCACTGAGATTTTCACACATCATCTCCAGATGAAGTGATTACGGCCCAGATGTTGAATGATTAGCACAAGCATCCCCAATGTCGACCCTGTTCTTCAAGAACACGTTGTGGTGTTTGCATTTTTTGATTAGGGAGTAAATTGGTTTTGGGTGAAGGATAGAAGACAGTTCAACCTACCATCGTTTCGAGATGCTTTGTAACACCTTTTCTCTTTTCCAAGAACGGGACAGTACAAAAGTAAGCAGTCGCTCGGGTGAAGAGAGATGGAGATGCCACGCCCTGTCGTTGACGGCCGACAGATCGGCAATTCTTGCCGTTAATGTGCCGGCCGCTCTTTACGCCATACGATAACTTCCTTCTAGAAAACGACTATTACCATCCAACAGACTTGGTCATTTCCCAAGCATGACATCCAAAGACACGTCGAGGCCTCCGATGCACGGCAGTCTCAATGTTTTCTAGCGCTGACCAACAACCCAATTTTGCCAGAAGATCGCATAGGCATGAACATCCTTCGCAAGTCTCTCAAAACAACAGATATTGTTTGGATATACTTCTTGTCAACATGCTCTAGAGGTGGGAGTGTAGCTTTACCAATGAAACCAATCGCCATGGGTTTGTATGAGATGACCGAGAGGGTCAGACTCTGAGAATAACCCTCGTCATCCACACAGCACACCAATGCCTCTATCAATTATGGTCGTAAGTTGGCGAACAGACACGAGCTCCAACTCACTGGCCTCTAACTCGCTCATGATGCTGTAGGGAGAGTTTCTGTGTGGAACTGTAACCTCAGTGTTCGTGTGTTCGTCGGGAAACATGACTCCATCCCCACAAGAATCAGTGGAAACGCAACACGTATTTGAGGTCGTATGAGCACTGTATGGGGCCCACAGTCAGAAGCCTACGGTAGGTAATTTGATCGATGGGCTGACCTGCTGGAGTCCCTTTTCAGCTTAAGAACTCGAAGACGTCTACCATTGTGCTATACTACCACCACTTTCGACGACCAACCATGTCAACCAAGGAGCGGATCGATGTGCTGTCCGCACCCAAGCAGCAGCTCACGTCATACAAGCTCAGACTCGTAATGTTCGACACCATCAAGGAAGACAAATACGGCATCTCCAAATTCCACAACGAGCTCCACCGCACGAGTGCCGTGATATCGCTTTCCTCCGACACCAGATGGCAAGACATCCGTCCCTCGGTCTGGAACATGATCTGCGAGCAGTTCAAATACCTCCAAGGCGAACAGCCCGAGGATTACACTGTGAACATGGGGATCGACTACACAGTCGCCAAGTCCAGGAAGATGGTCGACAAGCAAACGGACGACGCTTCATTCTTTGGTCTACTGGCTCGAAAGGACATCTCCGACGTCTGCTTTGGTGTCAGCTTCAGCCATCGGTACGAGAAGCTCTCGAAGCACTACAAGCAGCTCAAGCTGGCCAAGTCGTGGGGCACCGATGGAAGCCCCAAACCAAAATTGACGCAGTCTAGCGAGGATTCGGACTCGCTGGACTCGATCGGAGAGCTCAAAGAAGACCCTGAGCAAGAGAAGAAGAAAAAGGAGAGACATTCTTGCATCGTCCAGTGAAGGCCGCCTGGCCTTGCCGACTCTACCTATGGCTCCGAGACTACCGGCAGAATTGTATCCGATGTAAGTGCTGCTTCCAAACGCGAGATTGGGTCTCACAATGCTAATCCTTCTCCAAAGCTTACCAAACCCTGATCTACGCCATTGCGAGGTCACAGACATTTATGATCTCTCCACATCCTTCGGCCACGGATACTGTACGTCAAAGCTACATCTACTAGGACAGCTCGTTATTGAATATTCAGATACACAAAGAGAACAAATTGCACACTTCTTGCCTTCCCTACAAGATCACGCTCTCGTCTATCCCTCCTCTTTAGTATTTCTAATTTACTCATCTCGTGACATCGACCTTGTAAGTGGTTGCCCAAATCCAACAGTCACATGTATCAAGACACTCTTTACACCCACGGCATGTCAACATCTTTGTCCCTAGAGGGCTTTCATATCAGGTCTCCAGCTCGAACCTCCGGTGCAAAGACTAGGTTTCTCAGCAAAGCCCCTTTTATCTCTGGGGTCTCAGTAATCCTTGCTCGACAACATTGTGATGAGAGCATTTGTATTTCTTTCTCCCCGCAGTTTTCGACAGTCAGGATGTGCTTCTGCTTTCTTATGCCTTCAAAGGCGTTTTTTGAAGGCGTTTCGGGTAAGCATAGAGTTGATGCCTGCTCCCTTTTCAAATTCGGAAGGTGAGTGATCCTGTTCTGGAAGGAACGAGTCACTCTGACTTGAACGCCATGTAGCCACTTTGACCTCGGCACAAGGCAAGAGCACAAAGTCAGCCAGCGATTACACTGAAAACCTTTTGATCGTATAGATGAAAACAAGAAGATTCGGCGCCAATAGATAATTCATCTACTGTCTATATTTGTACATTTACGATACTTGCTTCCACCTCCTCTAGCATCTAGATCTACATATTTATCGAACACTCCACAAAACTCCTCCAATGCCTATGTTGACAATCAGATGCCACCCAACAGCCCAAGCCATGGCGTAAAGGTACTTTGGACTGAACACTGTCCAGATAAACAGATGCGTTCTCAACAAAGTACAAGCTGCCATCACGGCCAGCAAGCTCGCAGAGATGAAGATTGTCATCAGACTGATGTGTTCATGCCAGATGTGCTGATCCTTGGACTCATGGATAGGAGACGATGTCTTGGATGCGTCCACAGCTTGTCGATGTAAGAGATCTCTCTCCTCGAGAATCCACTTCTTGTTGCCTAGAGTTCGCTGCCTCTCGGCGGCTTGCTCAAGACGGTCGAGAGCCGCTTCCTCTTGCTCGCTAGAAGGCAAGGTGAAGAGGACAGCAGCACACGTACTCCAGTATATCGGACCTGCCCAATTCGATGCAAAGAGAAGAACACCGACAGCAACGATGTTATAGCCACTGACACCGTTGTACGCATTGCTGAGATCAATGCTGGAGATGGCATTGGAATTGCCGAGCGCAAAGAAAGATGTATGCGCCATAAGGAGGATTGTAACGGTAGTAGGAAGTATCGGGAGGGGTTTTGTGTATGTATGAGAGTTGGTGGCGAGAGGCTTGGTTGGACGTGAGAGCAAGTAAAAGAGAATCTGGGACTGCAGATCAAAGAACATGAAGAGTGGGATGTTCTGGGCGCGTGTCTGAGTTATAAGGAAGAGGGTCAAGAGATCGTGAAGACGTGACGGAAGACGAGACGCCGTGAGTCCGCTAGCACCCTTCTTCACTGCTTCCTCGTCACGTCCATATCCCAACACAACCATAACAAGAACAACAAGAGTGGCAATGGCCATCCCTACGAAGGCAGTCCTGGCTTGGGTCACGAGATCCAACTCGGAAGTCCATTCTCGGATAGTCTCGGCGAGACCACCAACCAACTCTGGCGCATCGGCCTGAGTGAAATTTAGCTTGAACACAAACGAGGGCAAAACTAAAGAGATGGCGGAAATGGCTGCAAATTCTGGTGCCAAAACGTCGGCCAGAGTACGACGGCCGATGCGGAAGGCTAGTTGAATATACGCCGTGATGATGAGCACCCAAAGGATGATGTAGTGCTCAGGGAAGAAGGTGTGAGCGACATCAGAATCCCCCGCATGTTTTTGTCCAGTCTGGTTCCACCGTGTCGAGAGGCGGTGAAGCGCGAGAAGGACGAAACTCGAGAAGATGATTGATGTTTGAAGTCCGGTGATCTTGGTTCTAGGCAGAAACTGTTAGCTGATGATGGTTTGACTCGAATGTTCGCACGTACTTTGCAGCGTAGAGATAAGCCATCCAAGCTGCTGTAGCCCAGTACCAGAAGTGTTGCTCTTCCTCGACATAGCTGGTGGCAAACATCATGATACCGTAGAAAGCGGTAATCAGAGCGAAGCCTAAACCAGCCGAAGTGGGTGGCCAATTGCTCTGTCTAGAATTTATGGCCAAGACAAGTGACACGGCAGAAACAGCGGCTCCCTTGAGCAGGCGGTCTACCCTGTAACTACTCGCAGTAGTACTTAGGACATCCTGAGCATCACTGAGAAACTACAAAGCGGTCAGTACAAGGTATGAGAGATGGCAAATTTGGTTTACTGACCTCGTTGAGATGGACGACCGAAGCGATAAGCTCTCCTGGTTGCAGACTACGAGATAGAGCATCTCTAACCAAGAACCAACGGCACTTTAGTCTTTCCTCGTCTTCAAAATCTTGACAATCCACTTGGATCGAGCCTTGAGTTCTCGGATCGTACTTCCAGGCATCAGAGTCACCAAACTTGGCCTTGACGATACCCAGCATCTGTAATGCATTTCTGTAAAGCAACTCGGCTGCAACATTCAGACCAGTGCTGCTAACCTTTGTCTTCCAGAAGCCAAGCATCTCGGGAAGGATGATTCCAAGGTTGTTGCGAGGTATGGGGACACCCAAAAGAGCAGAAAGTGTAGGTACAAGATCGTTCTGAGCAACCTTGCGGTAGAACTCAAACTCGGTACCTTCTTTAGGATCAGTGGGAGCTTGATAAGTTGGCTTCTCCAGGTCCATAAACTTGGGCGAGATGAAGACCAGAGCAGGCTCGGTCTCGCCAGGAGCAGAACCTCCGTGGTTACCTCCGGAGTTCATGCCGTGGTCACCAGCCACAACGAGCAGAGTACTGTCGAGGTGGTCATTGAGCTCCATGGCGTCGTATATCTTCTTGACAATGGCATCCATCTCTTTCTGCTTTGGTAGCATGTTGGGGCTCAGGGGGCCGGCTTTGTGACCGATGTGATCCAGGCCGAGATAATGCATAATCATGACATCCCAGTCGGGTTGTTCAAGCTCTCTAGGAACATGTCGCGTGACGTTATTGTCGACTTCGGTAAAGTCAGAGACAAAGAAGGAGCTAGTGCCATCGTATCGGGAAAAGAAGTCGGGAAAGAGCTTCAACCAGGTATCGTCGCCGTAGAAGACGAGGTTGCCGTTGTTGAGATTTGCCTTTGCTTGAGCAAGCCATGTATCCTGAGTAGCCAGTGATGAGGTGGTATCGCTCTCGGCGAAGTTGAGAATGACATCGAGGAACGAAGGCACCGAGCCTGTGGTCAAAGCCTTGACTCTGGGCATGGTGATGGTGGGTGGAGAGGCATGCGCTGTGAAGGGCAGGGCGGCGCCAGAGCGTATCAGGCTTTGGGTAAAGGTGAAACCCGATCCATGGCCGTATACAAAATCACTAGCTGGCCATCAACAAAGTCGTCTCGGTCATGCGTCCTTTGAAGAACGTACCCACCTCCTCAACGCGTCCACTGTCATGAAGATGACCTTGTCAAATACCCTCTGCGGCCGATCATGGCCACTGAGAAGTCCAAGTCCTAGCTCTTCATTTTCAACCTCTTCAAAAGTGGCTAGACCTGACAGAAAAGGCTTGTAGGGAAAGAAGCCTATCGCAAAGTTAAGTACCGCGATGGGTAGAATGATGTTGGCGAGAGCGAGAGCGATGCGCTTGGACGTCGTCGTCATTGTTGTCGGTGTACTGTATTGTGGTCTTAGACTTGACCATCCATGTCTTCGTACTGTGAACCTGTCGCACTCGTGAACTTGTCGCAATTGGTGCTGTCGACTGCTCTCTCCTTTCCATCTTTCTTGTCCGGCTCGTGACGCGCTCCTGTGGGGAAAGCTCGACCAACTTTCTTTGCCGTCACCCTGGCCTTGGCTTCAACTGCTTCCTCGACTACACTCTCCGCCGGTTTTCTTCCAATTCATCGGACCTACATCCATCCGTCAACATTATTTGGCATGTGAAGAGGCCCGCCCCATAGTCTTGCGCCTCTGTGGATACCGCACGCTCTTGTTGGGCTGCTTGTCGCAGAATGCAACCCAACCACATCGATTGCGTGCTGCAGGATGTAAGCACGACATGCTTTCCAGCTTTCCCTGACCGAGTAAGAATATCTCTATAGAAATGGTGGAGTATACACAAGCATAAGTAGGTTTGGACTCGCAGAGATATCGAGACTGCATCTGCAGTACTTTCAATCATCTACAACCATGACAAGCGATCTAGAGAAACACCCGGAACAAATCCAAAACTCCACCAAGGAGCACGTCCATCGGGACCATGTTGATGCAGCACTTCAGTTGATACAGGATCATGGTCCATGTTCCGAAAGGCTGGATCCAGAGAAGAACAAAAGGCTTCTTCGGCGCATAGATCTCCATATCATGCCCATGATCTGCATAGTTTACTGTAAGTTTGTTCTTGCTAGTCAGTACGAGCAGCTAGCTGACCATTCCACCTCCAGTCTTGCAGTATCTCGACAAGATAGCCATCTCATATGCTAGTGTTACTGGTATCAAGACTTCGGCCAACCTACACGGCACCCAGTTCAACTGGATTGCGAGCATATTCTTCTTCGGTCAACTCGCCTTCGAGTTCCCTACTATCCGCCTGCTCCAACTCTTTCCTCTTGCCAAATATGTCGCCGTCAATGTGATACTTTGGGGCGGTGTTTTGGCCAGTCTCGCTGCATGCAAGTCCTTTGCCAGTCTCATGGCCTGTCGTGCTTTGCTCGGTGTTGCCGAAGCTGCAATCGTTCCTGCTTGGGTCGTCTTCACAAGTCAGTATTACCGGAAGGAAGAGCAAGCTTTTCGTGTTGGCATCTGGTTCTCTATGTGTGGGTTTGCTCAAATGCTGGGAGGCTTCTTTTCCTATGGTGTTGCCAACCACGTTGGAGGTGATGTCCATGCCGCTCTCCGAGGTTGGCAGGTCATCTTCCTCTTCCTCGGTCTGCTCACCTCAGTCGTTGGCATTGTCTTCTGGTTCGTCTTGCCGGACTCTCCCCTCACAGCCAACTTCCTTTCCACAGAGGAGAAAGCTTTGCATGCAGAGCGCATGCGCGAAAACGAGCAAGGCATTGGCAATCGTATCTTCAAGTGGAATCAGTTTTGGGAGGCCCTTGGAGACATCAATACCTGGCTATATGCCTTCTGGATTTTCGCTGCCAATATTCCCAATTCGACTGCCACTAGTTTTGGTAACATTCTAGTCACTGGAATGGGTTACACCAAGAAAGAGAGCTTGCTGCTTGTAACTCCTCTCGGTGCTTACGAGGTGGTTGTATTGATTGGTCTCACGTATCTGGCCGGCAGAACGAACCAGAGACTCTGGTGCTGTATTGCAGGACATATACCTTCAATCGTTGGCGCTATTCTGATGGCCATCACGAACAAGGTGCCTGCGCTCATAGGATTTTACCTTACTGGGGGCATTCCGATTGGGTGGACGACAATTCTTGCACTGCAAAGCACCAATGTTGCCGGGTCGACTAAGAAGATCACCGTGACGAGCATTGGCGTCATCGCTTATACTGTAGGCAACATCATCTCGCCACAGACTTTCCAAACCAAGGATGCACCAAGATATCTGCCTGCAAAGATCAGTATCTGCATTCTTTACTTTCTAATCACGGTCGATCTATATCTGATCCGTTGGTTCGCTGTAAGAGAAAACAGACGTAGAGATCAAGAACGAGAAGAGCTGGGAGGCAAGTACATCGTGGAAGAGAATCACGAATTTCTGGATCTCACGGATCGCGAGAACAAGGAGTTCAGATATGCTGTATGATGCAATGGAGACATTGATCTGCATTATCAGTCTTGTTCTAGCTCATTATATACCCTGCATAACATTTCGTCTTGTCAAAGTCATTGCTTCAAGTGATCAATTTCTTGAACGTCTCTGAAAGTTGTAGTCGGGCACTTGAAACTTCTTTTCTCCGCCGCCGAAGCTAGGAAAAGACGGAAGAGAGTTGAAGAATTTCTGAAATCCAGGTCGCGCGATTGTGCCAAAAATGGACCTGAGCACCCAAATACCCAAGTCTGACTGCGGAGCGGCGAGCTTGGGCGCCCGACCTCCCAACGGGATGGAGCCGTTCTCCTGTACAAAGCCTTCGAATCTCTTCTTGTAGTTGGTAAAGGCAGCGGCTGGATCTTCCGGGTGAGCTGCCAGTTCTCCAGCAAGAATATAACTTCCAATAAGCGCCATGGTGGTGCCTTGTCCTGTTAGGGGAGAAGGACAGTATCCTGCATCGCCGACCAGAGCACAGCGACCACTATGCCAAGTATCGAGTTTTACCTGCACGACTCTGGTAAAGTAAAAGTCGTCCGAGTGCTTCATGCCTTGTAGCACTCTGTCCTTGATACCACCGATACCCTGGAACCGCTGTTCCAAGAGTGCTTTTTGTTGCTCTACTGTGCCGTGTCTGGCTGCTTGTTGCAGGTCTTTTGCATCGGTCGTCGTGACGACCAAATAGCCAGAAGCTCGACTCCCGGTTCTGTCGATTGGTCGCAGCCAGAGTATGCGTCCTTTGTTGGCGTGTTGCAAGACTGAGTAGGTCTTCTGGTGCTTGGGGTCGACTTGCATGGAAAAGTATGCCACGTAGGTGTCGGTTTGCTTGAAGCAGTTTGCGGTTTCCGCTTTGTCGAATGTGAGGTTTCGTACTCGAGAGGCCACGCCATCTGCGCCGATTATTGCGGTGTACTCTTCCGGCTGGTTGGTGTCTGAGAGGGTTGCCGTTACGGAAGATGTCCCTTGTTGGATATCGGTTACCGTGCATCTGTCTAATTGTTAGAAAAATGCTCGTTCAGTGTTTGAAGAATAATCGACTCACCCATATCTGTATTGTACTCCTTGCTCTTTCGCAGCATCCATAAAAATATTCGTCAAAGTCCCGCGCATAATCTACATCACCCACAGAATCAGTATCAACTCTCTTTCAAAACCCATCGAATCCCACATACCTCAATCTCATTAGTCGGCGAAAAAGCCGTCTTGCTCTGATCAGCCGGATTAGTCCCTACACTCCCAATCTTATTTCCCGCATCATCCAGCAGAGCAAATCCACTCTCGCCAGTTGTATTGTCTTTGATCTTTTCCCACAGACCCATTTTCTCGACGACATCGACGGCTTCGTCTGTAATGTCGATGCCTTGGCCGTAGGGAGGTATGGTGGAGCGTTCGGCGATTGTCACTCGAAAGCCTGCTTTTGCGAGCCAAAAGGCTGTGCTGGAGCCCGCGGGGCCGCCGCCGACAATGAGGATGTGATGCATATTTGAGTCTTTTCTTGCCAAAGTGTTGGCCTGTGAAGAAAACGGTCTGGCGATGGAGATGGAATTGCTTGCTGCTCTTGTATTTGATATTGTCGATGAAGGTGTAAAGACAACGACTCTTGTCCTTGGGCAATGGAATTGCTTCTGTAGTATTGATCTTTGATGTAAAATATGCATGATGGAAATCTGAAGAGACAGAGGATTTCATCGGTCCTTATATAGATTCTTAGATCAATCGTTCTTCAATGATGTAAAGGATGTTTAGGTAGCGACTTTGGTGCTCGGTCGAGTCTCCGGTATCTAGTAAGCCCCATTGAGCAAAGATCGTCGGTATGCCTCGGGGGCTGTCCCCCGAGCTCAGTGTCTCTTGTTACGACGAAGTCAATGACCGGCTCAGATCAACCGATACTCGATGTCGATTGCCAAATGCTCTTTATGGCATGTCCGCTTGATCCGCGGATATGTGTGAACAAACCATTTCGCAGATATCTTGTCACATTGGGAAAGCGCGCTGACAGTCGCATCAATGCCAAGCTTGGCCGTGCCAAGCTTATTTATGCCAGACTTTACAACAAAAAAACAAGGGTCCACAAATTTCATGTCGAAGTCAAAAAAGTTTGAATTTCAGCCCATTCCACCATCTTCTTCTGCTCTTTAAAATAGTAATATATAGAGCAAAAGGATATTAATAAAAGTAGGATTTAAACCTATATTCTTAACCTATAGATGCAAAGCGTTAAGGGTCCGGACTAGCTAATTCTAAGAAAATATGGATAAATAACTACTAATAATATAAATACTTATAAAAACACCTAGAAGTTATTAAGAATAGTATAGACTATTACTTATATAATTTATATTTAGAAAAATTATAAGTAAGAATAAAGATAGAAATCTTAGTAGTAAAAATAGCAATGCTTTAAGTTAATATATAACGCCTATAATAACTATAACTATAATAACTATAATAACTATAATAACCATAATAACTATAATAACTATAATAACTATAATAACTATAATAACTATAATAA